>CM029551.1:9861488-10387981 GCA_017141385.1 Sogatella furcifera | reverse complement strand
CTTCCTTTAATAGAAGGCCGTGGCTTCAAATCTGACAATGCTGTAACACCACTGCAGCATAGGTCTACCTTGTATGATTCTGATTCACTTTTCTTCAATAAAAATGCTTGTCAACCTATTTACAATTTGAATAAATACTTATAGATATAATAAACTGAATAAATATAATAAATATCAAAGTATTTGAATGTGCATCACGTTTATCAATATAAAATATTGTGTTTTATTTAGATTTTGATCAATGAATCATTCTTCTGTTAAGATTATTAGGTATCTAATAAAACTGAAATCAAAGTTAAGAAAACAAAATTAACACACCAGCTTTGCAATCGATTCAATGCTTTCAGCTGGTCTAATTACTACTTATACTATAGAATCTGTACCTACCTCCAGTGCAACATTGCCATAGTATTAGGGCATGGCCTTCTATCAAAGGAAGCTATGCCAATACCCAAATACCACTTTTTTGGACTCAGGGGACCTTGATACAGATAGAAAACCTAAAATTGGGGTACCTTAATTTTTTTTTGGAAAGCAATACTTTCCTTACCTATGGTAGTAGGTAGGGCAAGGAAAGTGAAAAAATGTTTGAAGAGAAAGCGTTGGTCTCAAAATTGAATGATAATATTATTGTAAGCCATGCAATGGCTGGTTCTTTGGAACCTATGATATCTAAATCACAAGAATCTTAGAGAGTTGGAAAGTTTTTTCGACTCAACATAAATTCGCTAGAGATTCAAATAATTTTGATTATAGCATGCAAAGCAATGAATTGATTATTATAATGAATAAAATTCCTCAATTACGAATTTTTTAAATTTGTGATGTGTGAAAGTTATTTGTCGGAGAATGTGGTTGGGCGGGCAAATTTATAGCTGGGAAAATTTGATGGCACCCAAATTTTTCATGAATTTTTGTGATTTTGGGGCACCAAATGATTCAAGATGACTCTTTAATGTAAATTTAGAGAGAAAATGAACATTTTATTTTTGAAATTTTCATTGCGACAATCTTCTGGAAATTCTCAATTCCACATCTTTCTTTCGGAAATTTTATCGCATCTATGGACCTTCCATTTCGTAGTGATGGCAGCACTGATGCATTTTCATGTTCAAAAGAATCAAAAGTGGAAATATTCCGAGATGAGATAATATTCATCTTGATTCTAGCTTGAAACTACACGTTAATGAATAATTTATTCTTCAATTTATGATTTTCTCTACTACTAAGTAAGTAAGTAAATCTACCAAGTCATTATCTACGATTTACCAAGTGACATAATTCAATTTTCAAACAATTTAAAACCGTTTCCTATTATATAAACTGCATCAGTCTTACTTAATGTTTTTAGATTTAATAGATTAATATATTTCTAGTTGATCAATAAAACATGTTATTCTTAACATTCATAAAACATTTTGTTAGTCCACCTACTCGTTTTGATGAATTGAGAAATCAAAATTAGAATAAAAACTCTTTAATTGAGGTTATGCTCATTCATGGCACATTCTAGATAACTTACTGTATTGATAAAGAAATGACTGGTTCATGGCATGTTATTGATACTGTATTTATTGAAAAAATGCTAGTACACCATTTAGTTTTGAGAAATTCAAATAAGCTAGAAAATTTTTCAATTGAGCATGCTCATGCTGGTTCATAACATAGAACTGCTATCAATTTGTAATATAACTTTATTTTATAATGAATGCACGGTACGGTATTTAATTTACGGTGGGGCTCAAATTCCCTGTGAATGTATCATGTACTTGATATTCACTATAATTCACCTCAGCTTTACCACATTTTTAACTTAAAAGGAACAAGTTTGAAGTTTTTGAGACACCAATCTTCTTTACCATAATATTAGGCTATGCCTTATTATTATTATTGTACCACTGATGGAAGTCTATTAATATCAGAAGAAAAATTAATTATCTGATTATAAATATTGAAATTCCTATTTCCCTCTTTTAACACACCACGATTTTTGGACGTTCAGTTTTTTCCGTCCCTATATCTAAAAGTTTTAGTCCCGTTCCACACACCACCACATCAAAAGTTTGTCAAGCTTCATTCAATCTTTTTTCAACCAGACGTCCGGTCAAAAACTCATGTGTTTCCTAAGTTCTGTTGAATATAATGAAATTTATAGGGACGGCAAAAATTGTGGTAACTTATGTGAAACAGGACTTACATGACTCTTTGGTGACGCGGTTGTTTTTCATAATGCTTTTTTCTTACCGTACCGTTTTGCATTATTTCTCTGCACGACCAAACTAATGACATATGCAGCTTCACGCACTGTATTGACGGGCCAGAAATTATTGTACGTGAAGTGTAGTGAAACCACATAACTTAACCTTGTTTTGGACTAATCATACAACAAAATTTAGGAAGTAATAGCACAGGCTCAGCATTTTTTTTTATCCTTGTTCATAATAATTATGTTATGATTTGTGTAATCATGTCAATAAATAAAATAAATATTAAACTTCATGTATAACACCTGTAAAATTAATAATATAACCACGGACTATTGGACCCCAATATGATTTTCTTAATATTTCCATAATTTTCTTAAATTTTCAGTAATATTTGTTATCATTATTTTTCAGTTTTGATGTACGCTACTGAGACCATGATTTGGACAAAACATCTCTAAATCAGACTTTTCAGTCGAGTTTTTGAGACTCTTGGCATTTTTTCTACAAAAGTGTAGCCTACTGTTGAAGCTTCAAGGTAATTTTTAAATAATCTAGTTAACATATAGGGAAAATTATAGGGGTTTCTTAAAAGTACACCATAAAAATGTTGTATTTTCATTGAAAATTATTCAAATGCTTTTGCATCATAGTCACCAGCACTGGTGAAATAGGATGCGGGTATGGGCTGTAGTTCAATATTATATAAAATGAAATGAAAATATTCCTCTCTAGATATATTTTCATTTAATTGCTTATGAAATATATAACTTGACTATCATAGTCCATAGCCTTTCATGTCCAGCACATCCCAGAGCAGGCTGTATTTACGCTTGAGAGAACACTAGCACCATGACATCTAGCAAAAACAGTGCCATCACATCATAGTTATGTAAACTGAATTTACATGAGAGAAAATTATCCTCAAGCTCTGATTTGAAAGTGAAATATCTTGGAAAAGAATTGCTGGAGTCTGTTGGACCGCGTTGTTATATTTGAAGATTAAGTCACCCAAATGAAAATTAAAGTTTATTCAATTATTATTATCCATCATGATGATTATCAAAATTTTTATTTCGCCTTGACAAAATGAGGTTGTTTTCCAGTCTATTTCAAATGGTGGTTTTCAATTTATTGTTGCTATTAAGACTACATTAGCCGCTTTACTGATGTAGATACCTTATCCAAGGTATACAGTATTGAGCACATAAGGTACTGTACCTCGAGTAGGCCTACAGTAGTTGAGCCCTTTACCCTTTCACAGGCTTTCATTCACAAGTTTCACCTCACAATTTGTCAAATAGTCTCATGATAAGAATTTTTGTTTTTTTCAGTTTCAGTGTCAATGAAGAGGAACATGGATTTTGAACGCACACTTCCGGCCTTGACTGATTAATGCATGTAAGTTCATGTGATTGTTGACTTGAGTTGTCCATTCGGAAATTTCAATTGCATCTTCTAAAAATTCACTTCTAGCATTTTTCAGAGATATGCAAATTCATTATAAATTTACAAGCTTTTGGTCCCATATGGATCACGTCAAAAGAATTAATTACCAAGTTCTTGATCAAAGACTTCCGGCATCGTTATTTTATTTAACCTTATTTTTCTAAGTCGCGATTTAATTTTCAAAACTACGCCGGCGCCCAGCGTACAATGAAACCTACATGTTCTTATCAACTAAAATAGTGGTTTCTGGTAGTGCTGCTATCTAGTGGCACGCTCCAGAACCAGCCAGTTCTCAATTCTTTGTACCTTGCCTGTTTGCGGCAAGCACGCAAGTTTCGGAAAGCACACATTTAGGTCAGTTTTACTTAAACACGGTCACTCAATTTTTTCAGAACCAAATTCTCTCCAACTTCTATTAATTAGATTTCTAGTTTATGATTAAATATATACCTAGTTTCTATAATAGTGGTTGAAAATCTAGTCTCCCAGCTAAAATAGTTTGCTCAATTTGCTGAATTTGCTCAATATAATAGAAATCTATACTTTTTTGTTACAGATATCCAACCTTTTACTCGTCAATTTTGGGATGAATTCACCTGGATCTTCTTGTAAGTGATCTCTGTGGATGTGATTGAAAATATGATTAGTGACGATTTCGATCATGCAGCCGTCATGCTTGCTGTGACTCAACCTCAAGGCCTCGTGGAGACCAACCACCAACACCATCCCCATATAACTAGTATTTGGATTCGAGGTAAAAACAGAGATCTTTTTTATGATGAAGCTGAAGATGAGTATCCTCGTAAAAACAATAAAGAAGCTCATTTCAGAGCGCGTTCTCTAAAAGACCAGTATGGATTTCCCAAGATTGATGAATCTGAAGAAGAATCCTCAAGACGCAAACGAACAGAATATAACCCGTCTTTTCCAAGGCCAGTCGCACCCTATGACCCAGAAGATCCTCCAAGGGCTGAAGACATTGAAAAAAGCGTGTTTGAATTTTTGAAAAACAAAGAACAGAACAATTCAAAGATTGAACTGCCTAAAAGCATCATAGATTTCATCTTGCATGAATTAAAATACAATGATAAAAGTTTTGGTTCTCAGTATGGTTATATTTTTCTATGTGGTTCAGAGTATTTGTGCCAAACCATGAATGACACGCATCTTACATCACTTTCTTTTAAGAATACTGACATGACAAAAAAATGGCTTGACAAATTTGCTGAACATTTACCAAGAAGTCACATTGATTCGCTTGTTCTGCCCAGAATAACAGATGATCCTCTGACAATTGATAGATTGAATAGAAAAGAAGATACATCTGTCCCAGATACAAGTTGTGATAATCAGACTAGGAAACGAAAGATCACTGCCGACAATACTAGTTGCAATGAGGAAGTTAAAAATAGTGGTCTTGAATGTTTCGCTTCAATCATCAAAGACACTGAAATACGTTGCCTAGATTTTGGTGGTAATCCTGTAAATTTGAAAATGTTATCTTGCTCACTTGTTGGTTCTAAACTAACCAGTCTCAGTCTGAGAGCATGTGAGCTACAAATCAATGTTCTAAGCTTCCTAGCAAGTATTCTCAAAGACACTCAAATCAGCTCTATTGATCTCAGTGAAAATCAATTGGATTGTAAAAGCTTGAAAATATTTGTAGCCGGTTTGAAAGGTACAAATATTACATCTTTGAACTTGAGTTCCAATAAAATAGGTGTTGTTGGTATGAATTGTTTAGCAAAGGTTTTTGAAACTACTAAAATTGCCTCACTTGAAATCAGTGATAATAATCTGGAATATAAGAGCCTCGAAGTATTTCTAAACCATCTAGTCAACTCAAAAATCACTTCTCTTTCTTTGAAAAACAATGA
Source organism: Sogatella furcifera (assembly GCA_017141385.1). Lineage (NCBI taxonomy): Eukaryota > Metazoa > Arthropoda > Insecta > Hemiptera > Delphacidae > Sogatella > Sogatella furcifera. The sequence goes on along the minus strand of CM029551.1, from coordinate 10,382,451 downwards.
TATCGGTGTTGATGATCTTAACTGTCTTGGAAGTATCTTGAAAAACACGCAGATCACCTCACTTGATGTTGGGGGAATTGAGTTCAATTATGAAAGCATGAAGAAGTTTGCATCCTGCTTGGTTGACACTAAGATAGCATCCCTGAGTTTACAGTCCAACAATAGGCCTATAGACAATGATGTACTACATGTGTTATTGGATGTAATAAGAAATACTGGAGTAACTTCACTTGATCTCCAAAATAATAATAGTGCTTTTGAAGATAGAAATCCTGATAGTATCAACCGGCTTGAAGTGATTATAACCAACCCACGAATCACATCAATTAATATTGGTAATACTGTCCGCTTCAATCAATTTGCATCAAGTTTGGTGGGCTCAAACATCACACATCTTGGTTTAAAAAAGCAAGGTTTGACTATTAATGAAATGAAATGTTTGGGAGATGTATTGAAGAACTCAAAAATATCATCAATCGATCTAAGTTACAACAAATTGGATGCTGCATGTTTCGAAATGTTTGTGCCATATCTGGAGGATTCAAGAATTACCTTGCTAGATTTGAGCGGAAACAACCCTCATTATGATGGCATCAATTGTCTAGGTTCTGCCTTGAAAAACACCAATATAATTTCACTCAATCTCTCCAACTGTTATATGAAGTGTTATGAGATGGAACAGCTTGTTATGTATTTACCTGAATCAAAAATCAAGTCTCTTAACCTCAGTGGCAACGTTATCTGTTGTAATTCTTTTTATTTTGCTTTCATCTTGAAACACACCAAAATCACTATGCTCGATATAAGCTCACAAAAGCTCACAAAAAATACATCTAGTTCAGATCCAGTACATTTGGTTAAATTATTCAATTCCAAGACTAGATATCCTGATGATTTTTATAGTTATGATTATTGGGACTATCCTCAAACTAGATGTGAACCAATCGATCTGAATGATAAAAATTTATGCACTGTTAAGTGTCATTTTTTGGCGCGTAATCTAAGAAGGGCAAATTTTGACGAAGTGAAAGTAACTATTGGTAAAATAGATATTGATTACATGAAATATTTGTCTCAAGGATTGCTATACTCTATAGTCGTACATCTTGACCTGACAAGTAACAATATCGACAGTTCTGGAGCTCAATATCTAGCTGAAGTACTTGAACACACTGCAATAAAGCGTTTGAATCTAGCAAAGAATGAGTTGACGGATAAGGGTCTAAAGTATTTGATGGAGGGTATTCGTGGCTCTAAACTGCTATCACTCAATTTATCGTCAAATTCTATTACCGATGAGGGTATACAGGGCTTAGCTGAAAGTCTTGTAGACTCACCATTGGATGAACTTGATTTGCGTGACAATAGGATTAGCAGTGCTGCTGCTTATAATCTGAGTGAAAGTGTCGAAAAAATGAACTTGCACTCAATGTACATTCTAATTGACTTCAAGGATGAATCCTACGCTTGCTTACATCTGTTCAAGTATCAAAATTGCTTTGTCGAATTCATTGAATTGCTCCCAGAAAAGGGAATTGGTGACTTCATCAAGAAAGTTTATCAAAAAGCTGGAATCATCCACCAGCTCGTTTTAGAAGGTGGGGGATTCCCCCATGTACCTGGAGCATTTGATAATATGAGTATCATCGAAGTAGTGACCAACTCTGAAGAGAACTCAATTTCAGAAATTATGAAAGAAGGAGAATTACTGTCATGCCTTGAAAAAAGCAACATTGGTAAGCTGGCAATTGATTGGTGCTACTTGTCTCCAAATCAGTTTGAAAAGATGAAAGTGATAGAGTTGTCACCTCAATATGATGGCGAGTCTTATAATTATGATCCCGACTTCTTAACCCTGAAGTTATCACTCATAAAAAGTAACATTGCATATCTTAATTTGATTGGCTATGATATAGGAGAAAGACAATTTACAGATTTAGTTGATATCCTGCCAGGCTCGCAAATAATTTCCTTGGACTTATCAGGTAATTCAATAAACAAGAATTGTATCAAATTACTAGTCAAAGTTCTACCCGCTACAAATATCACATACATCAATCTTGATTCCAATATTATTGGACCTCAAGGCTTCAAATATCTTTTGAAAGCTGCCAAAAATACAAAACTTTGTTGGTTATCTCTGAAAAACAGTTGCGTTAAAGAATCTTTGGAAGAAGACATTCAGCTTTCACCGTTCATTGTGCCACGAGTTGATAATCCAGTTGAATTTCAAATTCGATACTTGTTCAAAGAGTTGGTTACTTTGAACTCTTCTAGCGAGCAGTTTGAATTTATTTTACCCCAAAACGATTCACGCACTACTATCATTCATTATCCACGTCTAGTGAAACTCCTGCTCGACAGACCAGATTACAAAATGCATATTTATGATTACTTCTACATGCAGAGTGGAAGGCATTCGTTACAATTGCTAAATAAGATCAATGTTTTCATAGAGCATATAAAACCGGAATTCATATCCTTCTTTGAGAGCAATATCATGCACTTAGAAAATATGTTTGGCAGTGGTTCTTTTTTGAGTCTTGTTGAAGAGTTTGATAGTTCAAATTTGAGTGAGTTTGTTGAATTCCTGCTGCTGCATAGAGTACTTTACTATGTAGACAATGAAAAGAATTTTCTACATCCTCGTATATACAAAATGCTTCATAAATATAAGATGCCAATGTACTGTGAAGAAATGGAACCGAATAAGAAACGGCAGATAATCTCTTACTTTGAAAATCATACAGACTTAGATGGTGCACAGGAAATCATTGATCTGTTGAAGTAGAAAAAATCAAGGCCTTGTATGTTCTGAATCTTCAGAGAACAATATTATCTCATACCAACGTTCAAACTTACTCATTATTTAGACAACGACGTAGAAAAAACTTGAATAAGACTGAAATTTCTAAAATACTCTTACTTAATGTATGAAATTCTAATATATTTCAATATTTCTGTTTATGTCTTTGAAGTGGATATATAAGTACAAAACTGTATAGTCAGATATTTAATTACGTAAAACTCAATTTTAATATTATATTCTTTCAAGTACAAATTGTGAATAATGTGATAAGATGATTACATCTAGTTTGTCTGAAGATCTACTGAAAAATGTTATTATCATTTTTAGACTACGGTGGGGTTACACACTCCATTGGAAATTCTGTACACACATTCTTAACTTTTCGCGTGACTTGACTATTCTCATTCGCAGTTTTTATCAATTACTGTAGTCTTATGAATTGACTTCAACCACAGGGCTAGATAAGTAGAAAGTCAAGTTGAAGCTTTTCTGTAAAGTATTCTTGATTCTTGTATTAGTTGAATGTTTTTCTTTAAATATTTGGTGTTAATAATCGACTACCTGTATAATTTCCTGCTTTGGCAAACAGAAAACGAAACAATATTTTCATTTCTTTTTGTGTAGGACTTCGCCATCTTCTTATTTTCTCTCGAGGTTTCAGTTGGTGTATGAGTGTCTTTTTTAATTATTTCTGTGGATTGCCTACTTACGAAAAGTTTAATATTTGTTGACAATATTTTTTTAGTGTTTAAATCAATGTCCACATTACCAGTTAAAATAATAATTATTTTTAGGTTGTTAACCCATTCTATCAATAAATCCATTCGAAGTTTTCAAGTAAATATAAAGATAGACAAAGGTACTGATGTGTATAGAGAAATTATTAATTGCTTAATGTGATATCGTTCTTGGTATGAAAATATCTATTGAAGTATGGTAAGTTGAAGCTCATAAAATCAAAATAAATTTAATTAATGTATTGAATGAATTAATTAGAGAGTCTACTGTATTGGTCCAAACTCTGAACAACAAAATACAGTTTGAGTTGCGTTTTTAGTTTTTAAGATGATGTCTGTCTAGTATTATATAACTATTGTTGAGTAAATTTATTCAATTTATGTATTCTACTTTTTTATTATGTCTTATGATTACAAAAAATAATGTGATGTAATTTAAACTGAACCTATTTGCTCTACCGTACTAGCTGTTTTATATGGTGAATTTATCTTTATTGAACTATTTCTGTATGAAGTACATTGTTCTTGTAAATAATACTTTTTATTTGAAAATTTCATGATTTCATAACTTTTGTATGGGTGGTTAGAAGCAAACACTGACGAATAGGCCTACCTATGAATGAATATAGAACTTTGGTTTATTATTGGCTATCTAAACTTATTGCAATACTATGTTAAGTTTTAAATACAAACGAACAACTGTGAGTGAATATAAAAGTTGTTTTAATCATTGGTTACCGTACCTAAACTAATATGCAATACTAAGTTAATTTTTTCCACACAAAGGAACACTTGTGGATGAATATTGTAATTGTGTTGATTATTGGTTACCTAAACATATTGCAATACTTGTACATTGTTTTATTGTACCTAATATTATATTTGAACAAATTAACTTCAGCTTTATTATTTTTGCTCCCTGTTTGAAACCCTGATATTTGCCTGTTATGAAATTTGAGTACCGTATGGTTATTGAAATGGAGTATGTTGGTAATCCATGTAAGTTCAATTCAATTTCAATCAATCTTTGACCAGTATTATACTATGGCTACAGCATACTGCATATAAAATATGGCCCAAGTTTGGTTGACGGCTAAATTTTGTTTCAACTGCCTACCGCACCGTTTATTCATTCATACTGCTTGATACTGAATTTTATAAGTTCAGCTAGGTAACGTATACTTAAGTTTCATTTGAAAAATTAATCTTTCAATTCAATAAAATAAGCACATATTTATTATGAAGCTAGGATGTGTGCAACAATGAAAATTTAACGGTCCTACAGCAGTTTTTTACGAGTTACTACCGGTTCCAGTATAGTCTGTCCAAGCAAAGAAGACCCTGTGGCAAGATGGGAGAATGACTCAAGCTTTGATTCAAAAATTATCAATTTGATCTCAAATTTCAGGAAACAATTTGATCTACTTCTAAGACCACATTTATAATTCTTGAACAAATATTGACCAAGCCGAAGCCATTTTTCCATTGTGCCAGAGGCTCTTCTTTGCTTGGACAGAATATACCTTTATAGTAATAGCTAAAATATGCTCTCTGTCATATCCTAGTGAATTTTATTGAATAAAAGACGGTATTGTAGTGAAGATTGTAAGCTGTTTCTGCTTGTTAAACAGAATTATAATCTAAAATATATTTTCCCACACTGTTGCGGTGATTATCAGGACCCAAACCGTCAGCAAATTTATTCTAGGCTCTAGCGTATTATCGATCAATTCATACTGGGTGCGATAGAGGAGCGTGCTGCACTCTACAGAGCGTTGAGCTTCCACTCCCAGTTTCATTCGACCTGCACGGAAGCAGCCATTATTATTAGATTGTAAATTAGTGCAGGGAATAACTCGTCTGCTTTACAATGAGTTGAAAATATTTGAGTTAAAATTCTACTTAAACAAATGATCACTTGAAACTCGTGTCTACATTCGTCTGATTTTTTTCGCGCCATTTCTCTCAAATGGAAGACCAGTCTTCGGATCCAGTCGTGATGCCGGACATTACCGAACCACTGACGAATCCAACCGAGAGCAATGAAAATCTTCCTGCAGACGATCATCAAACAATTTCTGTAACCGCTGTCGAGGTTGAAGTGCCGGTTTCTTCTGTTCCTGTTACTTTACCAGATGGTTCATTAATTAATGTTGGATCAGGAGCTACTTTTAATGTTATCACTCAAGAACAACTTCATGTAAGTAACTTGGATACTGAACTTATGTCGTAATTTTGAATAGAATCTAGCATTTAGCCAATCTCCCAAAATGAGAGTCTACGATTGTAGCCTAGGTGATGGTTTTTCCAAATAAAATAATCATTAATTATTTTCCATATCTTCAAACCCTTGAAAAACGAACATAAAATAATAGTTTGAGAGACCACACCTTTTTAATTGTTCAATACGGATAAGAATTTACTTATGCATTCCTTTAGGCCAGAATTATTTCATCAATTCATGGCCAATTTTTTAATATTATGTAGAGAAATTATTATCAATTCAGGCATCTGTCTAATTTAATTTTTACAAACTGACATTAGCTTAGCATTTCTTGTGTTCTGTAGCCCTACCCAAGTTGTATTATATTTTGAGGTTAGGAGCTAGGGCAATGTTATATAGACCAATGAATTAAGCTAAAGTTTTACAACAATATAGTCATCATTACCGTTTTATTTTTCAATTCAATGAGTAGGTTGATTATTTATGAATAATTGTAGCCTATATTGATTCCGTCGTGAAATATTAGTTGTTCTTTTTTTCAGTACAAACCCATCCTATGTGTGGATAATAGCTGTATTTGTGAAGCTAGATCCGACAAAGAAGGAGAAGGGGCTCTTCGATCATGGGTGAGAACTGAGGTAAGTTTACTTCTTACCTATTTCATCTATAACTCAAGTTGAATGAAATTTGAAAGCTTTCCTTGATAAAAGATACGACTGAATTGCTTGAATATCTCAATTGAATTAAACTTATAAGTTACCTACCCCCATTGCACACCGCGATTGCTGGACGTCCGGTATTTTGCCGGGTTACGCCTCATTTCAATTGATCACAATTTCCTTTATGGCATTTTATCCGGGAATTTCCCAGAAGTATTTAAAATTGCCAAAGTGATTCCTATCTTTAAATCCGGTTCCAAATCTTCCATTAGTAATTTTCGACCTATTTCACTTCTGATTGCCTTAGCTGAAATACTGGAAAAATGTGTTTAAATTCAATTGAGTCATTATTTAAACAATAATTTTATCAATAAGATAATTTCCGACAACCAGTTTGGTTTTAGATGTTAAAAAACACTTTTGACACACTTTTTGAGATAACAAAATACGTAACAACTCAAAAAGGAGATGAACAAGTCTTAACCACATTTTTAGATTTAGCAAAACTAGGAGCAATAGGCATTAAAAATACTTAAATCAATTTGTTTAAAAGTTATCTGGAAAACAGGCAACAGAAGGTCTCATTGACCTCATGTCGGTCGACTATGGAGTAATTCAGGGGAGTACATTGGGTCCTCTGCTCTTCCTCATTTACATCAACAACATTTCAAAGTTGGCTCTACAAGGAAGGCTGTTTCTTTTTGCTGACGACACAGCACTGGTGTCAGTGGGCTCAAACTGGAATGATGCCTTCAATCAAGCTTCTGTCGACCTTGTTAAGTTGAAGGACTGGTTTGACAACAATGTCCTATCAATTAATATAGAAAAAACCAAGTGCCTCCCAGTCTACCAACGTAACAGCCCTGGACACCTAGAGCTCAGACTGCATTCATGTGGTAATCCATTGTCTGCTGTCTGTGCCTGTCCACCCATTGAACAAGTAAGACAGTACAGATATCTGGGTGTTGAAATTCTAACATTGGAGGGTGGGATCGCCGTCTATAAGCGCAGAGTGAGTAGGTGGCTCCTCAGCATTGGCCCGGTGGCTGCAGAGGCTATGTTGCTGTCTCCATACGCTCAAAACTGCATGTCATTATCATTAAAATAAAATTATCCCATCATATGTCATTACGTATTGGTTTGTTTCAGTTTTCAATAGGTTCCTTTATTTACATCTTAATTAGATTCACCCTAAACGCCGCAAAAAACGTTTAAAAGTTTACTTTTTTATTTATTCATGTACATATTTATTTTTTTCAAATTACTTTATTTGGTTATACATAACATTAATTATTCTATAACTCTTGATGATATTGTATTTTATGTGTTTATTGAATATTCACAGTGAGAAGATGGACTTATCTAATAATGTAATTCATGTAAGGAAACTTAAATATCTTTCTTTCCATCTGTCTAAAACGACTCCCCCATGCGCACGGACTTATCGTCCAAGCAGGGTGTTATTCATTTACACCGCACATTTGTTATCATATTAATATTACATCTTTTATGTAGGTAACGCATTTACTTATTTTGATAACATATTATGTAATGTATAACATTATAATCTTGAATAAAATTTATTTGAATTTGAATTGGAATATCAAATAAGTGAGCATCCATACCACATCATGTCAAGGATATAACTGACCCAATATACAGCGCTCATTGGCCTAAAACATTTTATACAAATAATCACATTTAAAAAACTGATATAGGGCAAAGGGAGCATTGATAATAATCAAATAAATTGAATTTATGTTTTCCAACGATCGACTGGGCAGTGTGTAGAGTATTTTAGGCCTATGTATAGTATGTCCAAGCAAAGAAGACCCTCTGGGAAGGTGAGAAAATGACTCCAGCTAGGTCAATATTGGTTCATTCAATTAGTCTGTCCAAGCAAAGAAGGCCCTCTGGGAAGGTGAGAAAATCACTCCAGCTCGGTCAATATTGGTTCAAAAAAATATTGATTTGGTCTCAAATTGTCAGTTTGTTTCCTAAGATTAATACCAAATCAATAATTTTTAAACCAATATTGACAGAGCTGCTGTCATTGACCCATCTTGCCAAAGGGTCTTCTTTGCTTGGACAGACTATATATAGCTAAGTGTAGGCTCTATTTTCTATACCCTATAGCCTAAATGAAGAACAGTATTACGTTTTTCTATAAACAGACTATAACATTGACAAAATAGAGTTTTTTCTCCCAAGTAATTCATGATAAAATTATCTTCTGATGTGTTGAGGTTGAAAGGCTGAAATCTTTTTCAAAACTGTCCAGTGTATTTATTCTATGGTTTTTATTATATTTATCAGAAATATTTGTAGTAATGAGTAAAATGGACTTTTTAGTTTCAAAACATTTCCACTCTCAGGGTGTGTCCATGGTTCAAGTTTTATTCAAGTAGATTTTTTATAAACTAGATGATACGTGGATCATGTAAAACAGTAAAATTGATAGATCTTGTGTAATTCATTATTGAAGAGTTTATAGGTTTCTGGTTTTTTATCATAGTTTGGGGGCAAGTGTTACAAAAAAAGGCTTCCCGTGAGCCTATTGAGTAAATAACTTTTGGAATGGTATCAATCTCTTTGTTTTGACCTGGAGAAAAATAATATCGGTGGTCATAAGCTCTCCGAGGGGTGCGTCACCTGTAATCCAAGATGGCGTCCGAGAATTTCAGAGTTTCACTGTTACGACCAGCTATTTTTGAAGGTATCTTTTCAATTTTTCTCTCAAATTGTTCCTTATAAAATTATCTAGATGGGCTATACAAAACATATCTCCCAAAACGTATAAATAATAAGTTATAAATTTTTTAATATGAATATTGATAGAATTTCTTATGAAAATTTTCGTTTTTCTGTCTCTCATTTTTCATGCCTTATTTGTTAAGATGCGGAATTCTGAAACCTCACTATGTTGTAGAACAATTCTTCAGCTACAAAATGGTATATTTTTTGTAACTGTAAATTGATTATTGGTGGCGCAATTATCGGTGAATGTAATATCCTGCACACACCGCGCCAACACAGTTCAATTCCAAGATAGCTCATGCTGCGAGTGTGTTGGCGCGCTCTTTTATTCAACGACAATTGCGCCACCAATAATCAACTTACAGTTACAAAAAATATACCACTTTGTAGCAAAAGAATAGTTCTACAACATAGTAAGGTTCCAGAATCTCGCATCTTAACAAATGAGATATGAAAAATGAGAAAACCCCTTTTTATTGAGAAAAATCATTTTTCTTTTCTTTTTTAATTCATATAACTGATCAACAATGCAATTAAGAGAGTTATGAACGGATAGCCTAGATTAAATGGGACATTTTGGTTGAAAAAAAGTTGAATAACTACTTATGTCGAACATTTCTCAATTTACAACGAATATAGTGAAACACTGCTTTTTTCGGCTTCCATCTTAGTTTTTTTTAGTAGAAATTATATTCAAGGATCTTTTCATCAATGATCCAATAGAGACAGTTATTATGAAGAGATTGACACCAGTTTCATGCTCTTATCACGAAGGAATCCCGAAAAAATTATTTTTTCCTCTTTGATGCAGTAAAAAGTGAATATTTTGACATAATGAATGCAATGTGACTTGCGCGAGCGCTTCTTTCGCTGAAGCTCTATAAATCATTAGCGTACCTACAAGCTTTGTAAATATATCATTAGAAAGCTGAAATATTTCTCTATTCAATGCATTATTCACATTTGATTTTTCTAGTTGGACAATGAATTTATCAGAGTTAACGTAAGATTTTGCATGTGATGAAATTTTTCTCATCTTTAAAACAATCTGAACTTATCTGTTATGGGTCTTGAACACATTTCTCACGAAAATCGGCATTTAATGGCCGCCATTTTGTTTTCTGGAGATGACAAGCATTTTTCAGTGCATAATTATAGATATTCTTGATCTAAAGAGAAAAAGGAAGAGATTGATACCATTTTCAAGTCTCTAACATCAAGGAGACATGAAGGAAAAAAGTTTTTATATAACATGTAAGTTGCCTTACCCCGCGCAAGCCCCTCGATCCCTAGATCAAGCCCCTAGATCTACAACTTATATTTTTTGCCAAAAGAAACATATTTTACATACGATAAAACAATTTATAAGCTAATTTAAAACTAAATAGTAATAAACAGAACATATAATAATTGTTATTTACCAAGATAAAACAATTTATAAGATAATTTGAGACTATATCAATAAACAGGACATGAAATTGTTATTTATTTAATAATATTATATGAGTCATTTTTGGCACTGCCAACATAAGATAGACTTGTGTGTTGGCAGTGAGCTGTATAGGCTATATATTTTCATATCTCATCAAGTGCAGAAAATATTTCTGATAGTACAGTAGTACAATAATAATAATGATATTATAAATTCAAACATAGTATACAAAATTAACATTATTATTCAACATAATATAAATTTTCTTATTCAGCAGGAGTTTATGAAATGGAAAAAAGGAAGATAAAATTTGTGATAGAAGGCTTATGATTATTGAACTTATGATTTTGCTATGAAATCACTGCAAGAGAAAAAAATGCAACAGTGATGCTCAATAATATAGATTTAACATTTTTGTCTATTTGAAGCATGAAAAAACTAAAAACAGAAAAACGAAAATTTTCATAAGAAATTCGATCATTTTTCATATTAAAAAATTTATAACTTATTATTTATGCGTTTTGGGAGATATGTTTTGTATAGCACATCTAGATGATTTTATAAGGAACGATTTGAGAGAAAAATTTAAAGGATATCTTGAAAAATGGCTGAGTTATGGCCGAAAAAGTGAAACTCTGAAATTCTTGAACGCCATCTTGGATTACAGGTGACGCACCCCTCGGAGAGCTTATGACCACCGATATTATTTTTCTCCAGGTCAAAGCAAAGAGATTGATACCACTCCCAAAGTTCTTTACTCAATAGGCTCACGGAATGACACTTGCTCCCTTACTATTCATTTGTGCTGTAATTTCCTCACTCGCTCGCTCCCTTGAGTATGAATTGGCAACCCTGCTGATGAAAAAGTGTAGGAGTGTCAAGAATCTTCACTCAAGAAGATGTGAATTTTTATTCTTGAAAAACATTAAACTTCAAGTAAGCTACTGTAATAAGTTTTCTGACTACTCATTTCATCCTCAACTTAGTGTTTGACTACAGTTCTGCCGTATTTCGTGGTCGAATTTATTTCAGGGTATTTGAAGATATTTATTATTTCTGAATTTTGCAGAATGGGACATTGAAGGCGACTCATATTGTGATACAAGATGGACCAGATGATGGTCAGTCGAATAATCCGTCAGGTGTTTCATGGACTGAGGCAGTCAATATGCCAATTCTACCTGTGCGATGCAAGGTGGGAGAATATCCATTCTTTCTAATTCCTATTTTTTATCCAACAAAGTTATCAATTCTATTTACTTTTGTCAATTGAGTAAAAAACTAAGCACTTAGCCTATCCATCATGTAAATTCTATTGGACCTGTTAAACAGGAAGAAGCTGCTCACACTCTAAACCTATGTTTATTGCATCGTAATTTTAATTTATGTTCATTGTGTATCATCCTTAGCCATTTTGACTATACTTTAATCTTTCTTTAAACTTGCATCTGAGTAGGCCTATTGCGTACATTGACAAATTAAGTTCTAATCAATTCTTGATAAAAATTTATTCATATAAAAATGTTATTCATAGTTGATACTATTTTGCAGAATACCAGTGCAGACCTACACAAGAGCAGGTTCGGTTCTGGAGGAAGAGGACGTTGTATTAAATACGAAAATGTTTGGCTTACGCCCAGTGAATTCGAAAATCGCTGCGGACGGGGCTCTAGCAAAGACTGGAAGCGTAGTATAAGGTGGGTTTCTCTCTCGATATGCAATGAAGCTGTGTCTCCGCGGCGGCTTAATTCAATTTCAAGAAGATACACTAAACTGAAATTATTGAATTGAAAATTAATGTTTTGTATCAAAATTGATTTAAGGCATTCCTATAATCAAGATCTTTTAATTAATTGATTTATTTTATGTTATACCTTGAGCTTGAGCTGATAATACCTTTCAGATTGAACACCACGTAATAATATACAAAGGGCCTACTAACTAAATTTAATATTTTCAGCCATGGAAAGTTATTTTTTGAAGTGTTTTGGTTTCAATAGTTTATATAATGTTTTGAATTAAAGAAATCTATTATTTTGAATGACTGGAAGAACTATAACCTACATGGCTTTCCATCTATAGTTCATTCACGATGGCTTGAGACGAGATAAACGAAAGCTCTGCATGTGTGTGTGTGTGTGTGTGTGTGTGTGTATGTGTATGTGTGTGTGTGTGTGTGTGCGCGCCTAGGGTGGCTTCACTTAGCCACGACATAAACCAGTCACAGCAATGCCGAAATTCCGAATTTTGTTGTCATTAATAAATTGTTAAATAATTATGATAACTGGAGAAATGAATAGTTGATGTTACTTTCAAAAAACTATTACAGTCTATTTGTTCACAAGGACACAAAATAAAACTACAGAACACAAAATGCAAAAATTACTTAGAAAAACCGGCTCACTGCACATATTATCCTACTGATTGTAACGATCCTATCACTCGATTACAAAATAATTACAAGTGAGTTATAAAAAATACTTAAACAAGGAGAATTTGTGACAAATTAATATTGTCAAATAATGTTTTTTCATTCAATGAGTGATGAAAAGTCAAGGAGTTACACTGAGATACGTGTAGCAACACAAAGTAGCATAATAATCAAAACTTATCTGTCGGCCATCTTGAGCTCGCTTTCGAGTTTCGGCGCTGTTATTATTAGATACAACATGGGATGGTAATAATTTGATTCCTATGTGAAAATCTCATTTCTAATAAGAATTGAATAATAATAATAATAATTCTTTCCTTTCCTATGCTCAAATATTATAATAATTATTTAATAAGCCAAAATCAGATTTCATAATAAAGGCGCCGGAGTTTAGGTTACTGTATTTTGAAATCACACGGAATCAGTAATTCATCTTTAAAACCTTAAATTAGCGCGTATTAATTCCTCTTGTTTGACTATGAGTCAATGTATTTTCTATTACTGTTGCACAGGTTTGGTGGCAGGAGTCTTCAAACATTAATAGATGAGGGAATTCTCACTCCTCATGCTACCAGTTGCACATGTGCAGCTTGCTGTGATGATGAATCAGCGGTGAGTTTGAAATTCATGATTTTTACAATTCATATATTTTAGTTTCTGACTCACTGCTTCTGATTAGGTGAAGCTTATTTCAATACGGTAAAGGCGTGCTTAACCAAACGTGTATACCGTACGCCGCGCACAGGGTACAAACTATAATAAGAACTAAACTGTCTATTTATTGATTAATCTAAAGACAAATCATACATGAAGAAAGAATGAACGGGCTAGCCCTTAGTATTTCTAACACAATTTTTATTAAAATATCGTCCAAATATTGAGGTTAAGTCGAAATTTCTGTTCCAACCAAAGTGGTTTCACTTGAAAAAATGATCAAAAAGTGAAAATTTCATTGAAATTTAGAAAAAAAATTAAAAGCCTAAAACTATACATTCGTTATTGAGTAGGAATTGGCTGAAATGACTCTTTCCATCAACTTTGAACGAGAATGGTTGTAGAGAAGCAAACTCGGATGAAAAATTTAATGTTTATTTGTATTACATTGGTTATTTTTTGCTAGCACATATTATCATTTTTATCGCTTGTTTAATAAGAAACCAATTGATTCCTATATCATTGGAAATAGTCGAGTTAAAGGCCCGCTAATTTAAGATCGAACGGAGCGACTGTCGGTCGCAGTCGATCAGCTGTAGCCAATCACAGCTCTTGTTATTAGAGCTAAAGGACAAGATATGAGCTGTCATTGACTGCAGCTGATCGACTGCGAACGACAGTCACTACGTTCCGCACAAACCAAAACGTGTCTCAACTGCGACCCAACAGAGACAAATCTAACGTCGGAGTTTGAGGTTAAAAAATGGCAGATTCATCGTATCGTAACAATCGCGGATCTGCTTGGAATGGAGAAACGACCTCAAACTGGTGTTCTTTTGAACGAACTGATTGTCAAAAGATTGACAACTCATTGAAAAAACTGTACCAGTTCATGGCAGCGACAGCATTGGTTACTATATACCATATAAAAATGTGGATCGTAAAGTCCCAAAAATTGAACTACTGTTCTGTAGTGCGCCAATGTTTGAATAGTTTCATAAGAACACGTAGTTTTCCTTGTATACCGTGTGCGGCGTACGTTATAGTAGTTTGAGAAAGCACCCCTTAAGAATAAATAATTATTCTCCTCATTCCTTGCAATGAAGCGTATAGGGATCTATTTTTCAAGTTGTGTATCCAAGGTTCCATTTAGTTTCAACAAGATATAAAAAATTGTACAAGTTATTAATGATGTATGTATCAAATGGAACAATCATTTTAAAAGATATTCTATCATTGTTGAAACGTCTTTCATAGTAGTTATAGTATTACGTGTCGAATTTGATGGTCTTTGTAACTTATTGGAAAAAGATTGAACCCTGGACACACAGTTTGAGAGCAGAAAGCGAAATGTGACTTGCAAGAATGCGTTGAGTATAAAATTTATGGCAAAAACTATTTTTTTCCAGGCTGGTCCAGTTAGACTGTTTACTCCTTACAAAAGAAGAACGAAACGGAAGTATACAACTGACAGTAATGGCACAAGTAAACTGAAACGAATAGAATGTCGAGAAAGCACTGAACAAAGTAACGATGATGAAAGCTGTGACTCGAGCCAAGGTATTTTTTCACAAATCTTCTCTGTTTTTGTTTTTTATTGTGATTCATTTTTAGTAATTTGATTACAAGTTGGTGTATTTGAGAGATTGTGATAATCAATGATGTATTGAGTACTCAATATCCTTGAGTAATGGTTCTGGATCATGGTTTGTGCTGGTTTATGTACTTATTGATTAATTATGTTCTCAGTTCTTTTATCATTATTGGTCTGTATCTTGAACCTCCATGTCTTGATTACTTGAACATAGCCTATGTTCTGGATCGGATAAATAATATTAGTATATTTTTTCCTTAAATTTAAGTTATAGAAGTTTAAGTTATTGCGAATGATGCCCACATAAGCATTTTAGCGTGCGTGGGTAATGGATAATGAGTGCGAAGGTGATTGATGATGTGAAAAACAGCCATGCCACTGGGATTCGAACCCAGACCTGGCAGTACTAGCTAAATATTGAGATTTTCCGTTATTTTCTCTTTAAAATTCACTTTTTCTGTTTCTTTTGTATTGTTTACCTATATTTAATGCTATATTTTATACTGCATTCAATTCTCATTTTTCATGAAACTTAAATAGCCTATATAAAAATTGAAAATCCATCAATGTTAAAATTATATATTTAAATAATTTATTACATAAACCCATCAATGAAATCTGAAAATTATACAAATTTGTTAATAATTTTTATTTATCTTACTCTAGGAAACGAAATAAGCTCGCCAGTAGGTACTCAAGCTGTGATTCCTGCCCCAGCACCAACCATAACTGCTGATCTCAATCCTCCTTCGCCTGATGACTTCAATCCTGGAGATTGTACATCAGTAAATGACTTTTTTAAGAAACTCGATGAGGTAAATTTTATTATCAACCTATTTAAGTTAGGCTTATTTAGAAAAAAATAGTCAATTCTCAGTTATTCAATTCTCTTGAAGATTTGCTTTACTCTTGATTAATTATGGTTCTACTTCTTCCATAAATTTTAATTCTATTATTCGATTTTTACAGAAATTTGTAAAAATAAAGTTTCATTAAAAGAATTTTAGTGGGGAGTAGAAATATTATAACAGGTATCATATAAGAATTAAATAATTTTTTTTTCAATTTTGCAAAACACCGAAATTGTGAGGAAAATTAGCCAAGTACAAGTACTGTTCACCAAGGACAAGTACAAGTGAATCGATAATAGGGTCACCAAGTACAAGTAAACTTTACACAATTTACAAACAAGTACACTTAGTACAATTACTCCAAGTAAGTATACCAATTGCAAGTACACAAATTACAATTTCACTTATTACACATACACCAGTACATCAAGTACTCCAAGCATATGAATGCTTCCCGCGGCTCGATACGCCTTACTAGAGCCATAGCGCTGCGCGGCTCGGGACGTCGCTTAGGAATGAGTCTCATTCAATAAACTGCAAACAAGTATGAGTGATAAAGGTCGACAGCTAGAGCCGTGCAGCTTAAGAAGAACACTTCAATAAAAGATGTGTTTTGATGTTATAACCTTTTTGGACTACAATTATTATTCATCAAACTTGTGAAGAGAAACAGTAAGGTCTAAATGTGCTTTCTCTCTCTCTACTTTACAGGCCAAGTGTTAATAGAAAGGATATACTTATCCTTTCCCAAGAATGGACATTCTTATGTCCAAACTTCGCCTTTTCATTTAGATATTTTAATGCACAACAAGTAAGATTGCAAGCAAGAAGCATATTGTTTGGATAGTTTTTCTATGATTTTTGCATTCATATGTAACCTCTATCGTTGAATAGATTATTGAATTATATAATAACCTGTAAAATATAATAACCTGTAAATATAACAACCTGTCAATATAATAACCTATATAATAACCTGTAGTGTAAAATATCGAAATTAGTGCGTAACTTGTGAAAATGTTAGATTTAATAACAACTCTTGTAATCTAGAAACTAAGCATAAATATTTTGTTGCTATCTAAATTAATAAAGAAATCTAATCTAATCTCTCTCTCTCTCTCTTAAATAGGTTTTATTTGATTACGAGTTTATTTTCTATGTATTGCTAAATTATTCTTCAATCATCTTACAGAATCTTATCCTGTATTTAAGAGATTCATCAATTCGTGTCCTCTTTCCAGATGACGAAAAAAGTAATAAAAACGGCCACCACGGTGAAAAGAATGGTGGAAGAAGTAAAAGAACAATGGAGAGCAGAAAAGGAACTGCTGCAGCTTGAAGCAAAACGAGAAAAGGAAGCCGCCATATTGGCTGCTCAAGTCAACTCTTCTAGGTCAGTTTTCTAGATATCCTTCATTATCCTTTCTTTTTTTTGAGAGTAGGCTATCACTAGCTACACGAGGATTTGTTGTGTCTTAATTCAACTTATCAATATCTTGTCTTTTGGATTTTTACGACGAAAAATATCCAATCATTAAATACAGTATACAGTCGAACCCCGGTTTAACGTAGCTCAAGGGACCGTGAAAAAAATTCTTAGTATCGGGGTATTCTCAAAAACGGGGTTCGTAAAATCGGGGTTGAATGCGATAAATATTTATAATATAGGGGTTCCCTATAGACCCCTATTTGAAGAATATTCCCAGTCCTAACCTCGATTTCACGAACTACGCTGTATTGTACATACAGCCGACACCGTACAGACTGTGCATTATTCATGGTAAGCCTTAGGGTAAGAATATATCAAATAAGATGAGGCTTAAGATTAGGCTGCGGGCACTAGCGGATCCAGGGGGGGCACAGGGGCACGTGCCCCCCCTCAGAAAAATTGAAGATGGACTAGATATAATGGATAATTTTTAATTTGAAAAAACATCTAAGGGCATTCTATGTAATTCAATGTTAATACCATAATAGTATTTCATAAGAAAATTAAATTATCATAATTATTAATAATATTTATTCATATTATTAATAATAATAATCATCAATATTATTAATAATCCTATTAATAATATTGACTATTTATTATCACATAAACATATTAACAAGAGTCGCAACATAAGCTGCAAAATCCCAGTTTTGAAGCTTCCGCCGAAATTTAAATTAGAATTTCTCCGTCAATGTCAAAGCAGCACTAGCAAAATTTGCACTGAAGTGCAGTAAACTTTCATCCCCTTCAGTCTAGACAGCTTGTCGCCATGTTATCGTGTCTTATTGGAGTCATACTACATGCTATAAAGTATAAAGTGTGCCGTGTACCGTGTGCTTATCTGTTTCCACCAGTTTATTCTTATTAGGCCTCCAAATCAAGTCAGTTATTTGATTATCGTATTTTTTCGCTGTGACAAAATGAGTGGCAACGGAGGGAAGAAAAGACAATTGAACCTTCAAACATTCTTCGCCAAGAAATTCAAGGTAAGCATGTAAATATCTCTTGATTTTGGTTGATAAATTTAAAAGTTCCATTGTCTCATGAACATTTACAGCTTGTATTTCTAAAGAAATAAGAAAATACTTTTACTAACACAAAATGCTCTTTAAATATATTTTAATCATTGAGAAATGGAATCAGCTTTTTTCCAATATGGCGTCGCTAAAGTTTGTTGAAAACTTGTATATTGAGTGTTTCAGTCTTGTTTATCTTTTTCAAAACAAGCTGTGAATGTTTATGAGACGGGCCCCAGATTTCACAAAGTTTGTGATATTTAATATCTTTTAAAATTCATTTTATTTGAATGAAATGCTGATTTCAGCGGCTCTGGATTCTATTTTGGATCTTTGACCTTCAGCTACATAAGATTGGGGTTTGACTGAACAAAACATATTTTAAATATTAAAAAGTAACTACTCTATTATATTTATATGGTATTGAATTGAAACACAGTCTCAGAATTTTCAAGAGTATACCTTATGAGTAAGTTCAACGTAATTTTATATTGATTTCCCAAGACACGTGGAAGTCTGCGCTGGTTCGACTTCGAAATCTAAGGTTTATTTGATATTGAATAGAATAGTAACTATTCCAGAGTATCAAATTTATGTGAGTGAATTTTCTATTGTGATTGAACAAGATCTTGTTCAGTTCAAAATACTTTATTATCATCGTTTACTAGTTTTAGTGAGGTTCTGAGGTTTACATGTCAACATGTGCTGTCATCTGTGACCAACTATGGAACTATTTGAACTCGAGATCACCAGGCTAATCATAGAATTCGGACGTCATGTCACCAACTCACCGCCAATCTCGATTTTAAGGTGTTGATCAATAAACTATTTACAATTAATGTAATTGATATTGAAACTTCTGGGGAAGTATGTAAACTAATTGGATTATGGTTTTACAGGATTCTACGTATTATAGGTGCTATTCATTTGTAACAATTATTTATGAATATTTAGAATTAAGTCAACTTGTAATAATTCAAAAAGGCTACCTACTTTTTTATACCAAATTACTTGTATATGACTGGTAATACAATAGATGAATAAGCTCAACTATGAAAATTCCTTTTATAAGTTACGTAAAAATTACGGAGTGGATGTCAGTGATAGTTGTGCGTAATAAACGGCTGATAATAATTCAAACTTTTTAGCCGTAAAAGATATGGAAAAAGGTGCCGAAAAGTTGAGAGTAATTCAATAGTAGGCAACCTTGTTGTGTTTATAAAATAATCCTAAAAAATCAATTGTTTAAAATCAGTTCAATGAGTAATTAATGTATTTTGTTTATTTTAAAATTGTTTCTAAAACATTTTTGTATTAATATTTGTGCTTAGAGTGTTGTAATAAGTAAATTGAAATAGGCCAAAAAAATTAATTGAAAAAATTCTTTTCATTCACAGGTTGAGGAAATGCAATCAAATGGTTCGCAATCAGTACAAGAGCAGAGAGTGGAAGCCGATACTAACAAAGGAGTGAATCCGAATAACAACACATTATCTTTGTTGGAAGACCGCATAAGCAATTCATCTAATGACATCAACTCACATGATCATGACTTTGTCAGACTTCTAAACCGGCGAGATATGCTTTTATCTATGACAGATAATGAGAAATATCAGTGGTTGAAAGAATCTTGGATACCCCCCAAAGCTACAAATTCCCCATGATTATGGAAGGAAAAAAGAATAGATCTTTTCAACACAGTTGGTTGAAGACTCATGAATGATTGACTAATTCTCAAGAATTACATGGAGGCCTATGTAAATTTTGTGTAATTTTTAGGTGATGTGGAGGAGGAACTAACGATGTAAAACTTGGAAAGTTGGTGTTGGAGCCAATGAGTGCTTACAAGAAAGCTGTGGAAATTTTAAAAAATCATTCAAAAACGGACTATCATAGGAGAAATACAGTACTGTATCAAAACTTTTGTATGACTCATGAGGGTAAGGTCAACAGTGTTGTATCGAGTTTGAGTTTAGCAGAAAAGAAGACAATCGAAGAAAACCGTAAGAAGCTGATTCCAATAATCAAAACAGTCATTTTATGTGGTGTCCAGAAAATACCATTGAGGGGACACAGAGATGATGGTGTGCTACCGACAACTGAGAACTCTTTTGGTCAATGAAATATTAGAGCATTACTGAATTTCAGAGTTGATGCTGGCGATGAAGTTCTAGCCTCACACATAGAAAATTGTGGCAGAAATGCCAGTTACATAAGCAAAACCACACAAAATGAGATAATAGAGTGCTGTGGTGAGGTTATTACTGACAAAATTGTAACAAAAATGAAAGATTCCAAATTTTTCACTATTATGGCTGATAAAACCACAGACTTATCTCTGAAAGAGCAATTATCAATCTGTATAAGGTATTTTGACACAAAAAATGCAAGATTGAAGAAGATTTCATCAAGTTTGTTGATGTGGTGGACTTGAGTGGAGAGAGCTTGGCCTCGTCAATTTTGCAAGAGCTCAATAAACTTGGACTTGATTTGGCTAACTGCCGTGGACAGGCTTTTGATGGGGCATCCAATATGAGTGGAGTATTCAAGGGTGTACAAGCTAGGATATCCATCATTCAACCTCTAGCAGTTTACAGCCACTGTGCAAACCAAAGGCTGAATTTGGCTTTAAGCAAAGCTTGCTCTATTGCCAATATCAGAAATGCAATGGGAGTCATGTCTTCCCTGACCAACTTTTTTCGAGACTCTGCTGCAAGATTCCATGCTTTGGAAGAAGAGATGCAGGAAAATCATCAGCTTGGGCCAGGAAAACATGGGTTGAAGAGACTCTGTGAGACAAGATGGATAGAGAGACAAGAAGCTGTGTTGACATTCATGGAATGCCTCCCTGCACTTCCTCCTCTTCTGCAAGCTATTGCCAATTCTCCAGGAGGAAGAGGCAGTAGTGCATTTGCCTATTTGAACTCGATCATGTCACCAGACTTCTTGGTAAGCACTGCAGTCTTGGCTGAGGTACTTGGAGTTACATTACCTTTAGCTCGTCAACTCCAAGCAGAGTATATGGATGTGCTGAAAGCTTCCCAGCTCATAGAGGTGACAAAACTGAGTGTTAAGAATAAACGGGAGAACAGTGATGAAACGTTCAAGGACATTTTTAAAACAGTCTCTAACTTGGCTGAAGAAATGGGCACTGAAATAAAAATCCCGAGACTTGCATCAAGGCAAACGAACCGGCCAAATATCGAAACAGAATCAGCAGAGGACTACTACAGGATGACAATCTACGTCCCATTCCTTGATTTTCTAATTAATGAGCTTTCTTCGAGATTCCCCAAGAAGGAGATGGAATGTGTAGGGAAGCTTCA
This sequence comes from Sogatella furcifera, assembly GCA_017141385.1. NCBI lineage: Eukaryota > Metazoa > Arthropoda > Insecta > Hemiptera > Delphacidae > Sogatella > Sogatella furcifera. The sequence goes on along the minus strand of CM029551.1, from coordinate 10,360,469 downwards.
ACTCCTTCTAGCTCCAGACTTCAACTGTGCTCACATCAGTACAATTCTTGAAGGGGCAATCAGATACAGGGAAGATCTCCCTTCTTTTTCGGCCTTGAAGGGTGAGCTTCAAATTTGGGAGCAGATGTGGAAGTCAAATAAAGAAAAAAACAATGCCAACTCACCCAGCTGAAGCGTATAGACTAGCTGATTGTCTTCCTAACATCAGGATTCTTCTCCAACTCTTGTGCACGTTTCCAGTCACTACCAGTACAGCGGAAAGATCATTTTCAGCTTTGCGTCGATTAAAAACGTATCTCCGTTCTACAATGACTGAAGAGAGACTGAATGGTCTGACCCTGCTACATGTTCATCAGGATATCTCCAGCATGATGAAGGCTGAAGAAGTATTGGATGCTTTCGTTCGAAAGCATAAGAGAAAATTATCTCTCAAGCTGTGAAGAACTTCTCTCACTAACAAATTCCATATCAGCTTGAGCAATTCATTCATGTTTTTTTTCTATCTGTTGCGAGTGCATATTTTAATGATTTTTTTATCAATGAAATGTATCTAGGGAACTAGAGTTGTAGGCCAATGCAGTGAATTCAGTAAAAATTTGTAAAATAGTTTCATTCCAAAATTCTATCAGAAATATTATACTTTGCTCAGTTTTAATGTATTATTGAATATGACTCTTATCAGCTTAATCAATTTATCTATGTGTTTCTTCTCTGCTGAATGTTCGTGTTTCTAATATACTTTTCCATCAAAAACAAGTTCGCGTCCTTTGTGTGCATTTGTGAGTTGAAATTATTACCAAGCAAGGAATCCAACAGTGCGTATTAATTTGGTCGCGATCGGGTCTTCAGGAGAGAGTGGTCATCCTGTTTACTTGGCCAATCCAAATCCTGCTCTCATGGTCCTCCAGATCATTTGCTCCAAGCTTCATGTACTCAGTGAACGAATCTACAAGCAGGCTATTCAAAAGGACCAGTTTCCTCCTTCAATCGTTCCCAGGTAATCAACATTTTAAATATTCATCAGCTCTGCAGAACAGCCTTGTAATTTTTTATAATTCATAATATGTACGATTCATTCACAGAAAACTTGCGATGATTATTAATTGTTGGCTATGAAGAAAAAAATTAAAGTAACATTTCATGTATTTATTGGAAAATACAATGTTTTATACTCAAGAAAGTCTTTATCAAGAATGCAATGGATAATGTACTCTAAATGCAAAACATATCATGTTCCAATAACTCATAAGAAGTACAGTGACTGTAGTCACTGTAATAAAAAGGTACTGTGATTTCTATTTATTATTATTTTAATGACATTTGATTATGACATAAAATAAAAAATAAATTAAAATTGATGAAGAATTGTATATAAATACTGTACCGATATATCAATAATGTGTTTAGTGATATATCAATAATCATATACAATTCATTTCTAATCGAAATTCACACTATTCCAAAGAGCCATTTATTGGACTAGTAATCATGTCATACCCCCCAGTATGTAGATGGTGCCCCCCAGAGGTAAATCCTGGATCCGCCCCTGTCTGCGGGTGCTTCATAGTTTATAGTTCTACATCTATATCATATCATATAATTTGTATATCACAGTATAGTATAAACCTCAAGCCTAAGCCTCACCTTTTTAGCATATTCTTACCCTTATACTGTATAATATTTCAACCCTCAATTTTAGAGACAGAATAATAAGTTAAAAATAAAATACGGACAAAATTAAATACACATGGTACTGTATTAATTGATACAGTATTGTTTTATTCTAATTATTTCATTAATAAAATATTATTTAAAAATGTCAAACACCATTAAAATATTTCATAAACTATTGAAAAATGGCACACAGTATTGAAAAATTCCGCACACTATTAAAAAATGTCAAAGAGAGAGAGAGTCATAGAAAAGTCAGAGAGTCTAGACTGGATGTCTCCTGTTGTAAACAAACCTTTTCATGTTCAAACAGGCTTGTCTATCAAACATCAGTAGAGTACGGATTTATAAAATACGTGAAACCGGGGTCTGTAGCATGAGAAATACGTTATGTAGGGGCTACGTACGCAAAATAGGGGTTATGGTCTTTGAATATTCGTTGTATAGTGGCTCTGACCTTGAGTTTTGAGCTTGGAAAATTCGCACTATCGGGGCTTTTAGGCCGGATACTACTCAACACAGGGGTTATTTTTATATTGAGTGTTATGTACATTTCAAGGGACCGTGAAAAACATTATTAGAATCGGGTTTCGTAAAATCTAGGTTCCACTGTAATTTGTTTAGGAAGGTACTCTCATAAAGCTTACTCTTGAATATAATAATCTCCATTTAATTTTATCTTGATTTTTTCATACTTGTTCAGTAAACAGCCTCATTAGGCCTACATATTATGGTATAGTCTGTTCAAGCAAAGAAGACATTCGGAAAAATGAGAAAATGACATATAAAATAACATGGTCAATATTGGTATAATTATGACTTTGTTCTTAAATTGTAGGAAACATTCTGATCTACAATTTGAGACTAAATTTATAATTTTTGAACCAATATTGACCGAGCTGGAGTAATTTTCCTATCTTGCCAGAATGCCTTCTTTGCTTGGACAGACTAAAGTAGGTCAAATAAATGTTGAATAAACTTGGAATTGCTCTTTAAAAATTTGAATATGATTCAAAACAGCTCCAGAAACACATTCTATTTAGTATTGTAACAGTAGGCTAACAGTCGTCCTTTATAATAGAATTTCTGTTCTAAAGTATTCTTTCCTTCTTTTACTTATATTGTTGAAGATTAAAATTATGTGAATTATTTGTCCAGGACGGTATTTGATACCCAAGTTGTTGAACCTATCACCACGGTTAGTCTTCAACCATCCACTGATGACAGCGACAACAAAAAGGTAATTATTTATTAAATTCAAATCAATTGAAAAATATTTCCAACTGAATAGTCTGTTTCAACATAAAATGTGCCTGTCTTATAATTAAGTCTTGGACAATACTGGACTATCTATTCAATGTGAATTATACAGTACTCTTATTATAGTGCTCATAAATCTGGTTAATTTCTGTCAAAGATCTGAGGACATTCAAAGTAATTTGAATTCACGTACATGAATTCTTTATTCGAATGGATTGGAAGGGAAAATAGTTCATTCAAATAACTCGTCGAGTAAGCTTTTTTCCTAGATGATCCTACTCTTTCCAAGTGCGAAGGATGAAATAGATGAGCTATTCTTTGCACGGCATCTCTACGATGCCATTATTGCTTGACATAGATAATGCAATAAACCTCACAAATTCAAATCTAATTAAATACAAAACATAGTATAGTACTACAATATTGTAGATAGATGACCAAAAATATAATATATAGGAAGAATTAGCTTCTAATAAATTTAAGATTTCATGAGTAGTAGAAGTAAACTAATTATAAAGAAAGCTTTATTTATTTAAATAAAGTAGACTTGTGGAATGTGGATGTATGCATTCTGACTGTTTAATACTTATATCCACATAGATAGAATGATAGTGATAGATTCATAGATGAACATTCTATTGACAAAGATGATATTATAGGTCTATCACAGACATACCATACCACTCTTCCTTCATTTTTTCTTAGCGTTTTTGTGCTTGATTTTTAAGCCTGTTAGTACCTGCATCTAGGTCTGATTTTGTATTAACCGTTCTTCGCATGTCACTGTCAAAACTTACCTTTCCATGATTGAATACAATAAGCTCGATTTATGTGTTATGAAGTTGCATTGACCACTTGCATTAGTGTTTTTTACTTTTTTCGGTGTTTTCAAACTTTCTGAATTGAAAATAACTTCTCCAAATCCAAATCACTGTGAATATAATCAGAAAATTTTACAATGTTTCGTATCGGCGAAACATGGTTATGCCGGCGAGGTGGAACACCTTTGGGTCTCTCCATCAATCCAGCCATACCATAATAATAATTGACAGCTGTTTATCGACCAAAGAGAAAGAGGGATTAACTGATTATGATTATTTCACAAACTCTATTCTCTGTTCACTGAATGATAGGAGCAAATTCCATCTTTCAGGTGTTGTTTTTATTCTTCGTAACCTCTTCCGATGAGCTCATGAGTTGTATGCTGTACTTGTCAGTTCATTCACCGAAGGGTCATTATAATGATTAATCTACAGCCCCCTACTCTCTGTTTACCGAATGATTAGAGCACTTTTTTACTAAAGGAATTCTTATTCCTTAGTCTGCTCGGATTTTGTTTTTCAATATTTTTCAGGACAAGTCTTTTGTAGGAAAAATTCACTGATGAAATAAATAATGTGCTTCATTACACATTACCACTTACTGCAGCGTAACATAGAATCTTCTATTCTGGAGAGTGCATTCAATAAACTTTGTTAGCCTGTAATTTTTAGTGAGATTATATAACTTATGTGTCAATTTCCTGTGGTTGATGGTGTCATAAGCTGCACTTGAATCAAACTCCTGTCACCTGGCCCATCTCATACCCATACTCTATACTTTTATAGTTCCAAGTTGCCAGTTCCCACTTGAAAGTATGGTAGCTAAATTCATTGTACGTTGTGCACCTGTGCGCGGCGTAGTTTCGAAAAGCACACCTTAAGTAAGCTATTAGATTTGACATAATCATATGAATTACACAAGGAGGTAACCACCTTGGGAACTGCATGATTAAATTCATTTACATAATAGATGAAAAGTGATTGCACTCCTTGATGAAATTTGTTTACATGATGTATGAAAAGTGATTGAACTGCATGATGAGATTGTTTGCATGTTGGTGAGAGAGAGTAAAATAGAGTATCGATGTTCTAGTGTGCCAACTGCAACCGGGACGCTTTTGCCGAATGCTCACTTTGTCGTCGTACTCCTTACTGTTCAACGTTCTGCCAGAGAAAGGACTGGAGCAGCCACCAGGTGGAGTGTGTTAATTCGGCCGACCAGGGCCAATCGATTATGCTAATTGTGGAAAGTGCTCCTGAGAATGTTCTCAACCATCAGGAGTGAGAGGGAAGGAGTACCAATAGGAGTACAGTTTGCCCAGCAAAGTAGACATTCTGGCAAGATGGGAATAATGACTCAAGCTCGTTAAATATTGGTACGTAAGTAAATTATAAACTTCGTCTCATATTGTCGATCTAAATGTTTTCTACAATTGGAGAATATATTTATAACTTTTGAACCAATATTGACCGAGCTGGAGTCATTTTACCATCTTGCCAGAATGTCTTCTTTTCTACCAGAAAAGAAGACTATAGTCTGTCCAAGCAAAGAAGACATTCTGGCAAGATGGGAAAATTACTCCAGTTCGGTCAATTTTAGTTCAAAAATTATAAATTTGGTCTCAAATTGTAGGAAATATTTTGATCTACAATTTGAAACCTATACTCAAAATTTATTATATTTATTTTTATATTTTTTAGAGATTTTACAATGATACTTATAGGTGGGAACACAGCACAGACACATATCCAAATGGTCTTCTCTCCCAATTTTGATTAAAATATTGAAAAGAGTGTTTTGAACCAATATTGACTGAGCATTTTCACATCTTGCCAGAATGTCTTCTTCGCTTGACCAATAGAAGTGACGACTACGCAGCGAATAGTTATTGTTAAGGAACTATAAAGGTATTTATAGAGCCCTAGTTATTGTGAATGTGATAAGACTGTAGGCATTGAGTAATATATTTCTCATAGAACATTATTTTTCAATGCCTAAGATACACTAGTCGATTCAATTCGATCGAGTAGATCAATGAAGCATTTGATTCAATATTGTAAAGTATGAACACACGTTGACAAATTGAGCTTCTGAAAGTTTATACTTTGATCAAGTCAAGTTGTCAACGTGTAGACGAGAGATGAGTATCGAAAGACAAAAATCGATGTTTTTTACATTGATAAGTGAAATATATCGGAAGGGGAACATTGATATTTTAATATCGATCATTTGTGGTCAGACTACAATTGAATCAATAAAATTGCATCTACTTTATCAAGTTGACTTTGTAGCCTAGATTAGATACGAGGCAACAGGGAGTAAATGTTTTAAAATATCGAATAAGTGATGTGATTGGTAATAGTGCAGCGAATGTATGAAATAATTGAGAATTATGTATAATATGTGTAAAATAATAATTGAGGTATGAGTGATTTGTAAACTTGTGAAATTGTATGTGGTATGAGATTTAACTGGTTACTGAAATTTAACTGGAGTTTATCCTTGGTCACTATAGTTGCCAATGGTATTGCTAATCAACCCCGTCGTCTGGATAAATATTGTGAATTTTTGCAATTGGAGATTTTTTGCCAAGTTTTTATGTTGCAAAAGATTTACTTACTTATATCAAACTCTTCAAATAAACGTTGATCCGTTAAATATCTTTATCACGGATTTATAGGTTTGTTGAATAGATTGGGTTTTCTTTCAAGTCCCAACATGTACCCCATTCTCATTGTGAGGCTTTATTTGGGAAGGAGAGCTTTCAAACTAATAGGACTAATCTAAAAACAAATCAAACTAATAGGAGAAGAACTAATAGGATGAATTACTTCTATAATCTACAAATTATGAGCAGCAATAAATTTTTTAGGCAATTCTAACTCATATCCAATAGTATATAATACTTCAATTTTATTCTATTCTTTACTACTAAGCTAATCGACGAATGGTTCAATAACGTTTTGTACCGTAATTTCTTTATTGAAATTATAGTAACCTCAATTTATTATATTTCTAGTATTGATCTTACTGGGTTGGGAATACTAAATCGTTTCAATTTTATTTCGAACAAATTATTTAAAATATAAATAAAATCTTCTAACATTACTAAATTCAAAATTGTTTTTACTTTTGAATTATTCTTGTGAGTATTCCCGGACCAGAAATTTGAAGTGTGTGACATATACTTAACCTTTTGGACATCATTACCAATCGAAATTGGAAGAGAAATAGTACAGGCTAAGCCTAGTTTTTCTCTTTCAGATTATAATATCTATTATTATAGATGATTGTAATAGTTAATTAATGAATAAATGATTGATTGATAAATATGTAACAGAATACGTAATAGGTGATATTTCCGTGGATTTCTTTTCAAAGGAAATGAACCTTCATCATTAGTAATGTAATTTTGAAATGCTTCAAAAGATTTGCTACTTCATTTTGTAAATATTTATTCTTGTTTGAAGAAATTATCATAATTTCATCTAAATAACTTGAAAGCATAAAGTTAACCAAGTTAGTATACTGTATTGTTAGACATTTCTCATTGACTCAAAATTTGAGACTGAGTAGAATTTTTATTTTAGATTAATGTAGCCTACTTTAAACTATCATATTTATTTATAGAAATCTATTAATAATATTGATGCCATAAATATGGTTATTCACCTAAGTTCAATTTTCTGTTCAAAGTTGAATATTTAATTGGATTCAACGTTGAGTAATGTACATAGAACTAGATTATATAGAAGAATATTTGTATCTATTGAATTTATAGTATAAACGAATTTCTTTGTTAGTTTCACTGTTACAAAATAGGCCGATAGAAAAAATTTCTGATTCATCCTTTTTGCAATTTTACTTAGCCAAGCAACGATTGGCTCAAAAATCTAATAAAGTTATTTCTTAATTAAAAAGTAATGCGGTACTGTATAAATTTTTCTAAAAGGGTTAAATAGTTTCAAGAAACTACATTGGAAAATATAATAATAATGTAATAAAATTACTATGAGAACATACTTATAATAATATAGTATTCATTATGTTTCTTTAATATCTCATTTATAAACTCACATTTGTTTAATATCAAATATTTTAAATTAAATCTATTGATCTTCGACTGAATCAAAAGTTCTCTACTACTTTTAAAAATCTTTTTAAAAAACAGTTTCTCATAAAATATGATAAGTTGATTGTTTCTCATTTATCGTTACATATTTATCAAAAAGCGGACAATACAAGTTTGTGATATTGAAAACCTTTCTATTTCAAAAAATTCTATCTATACAGTAGTTACAATTAGTTAAATAGTTGAAATGCATTAGTTACATTTTTAGTTTTTTAAACTTGTTTTTATAGCACATTCATTGTGTTATATTCTTCCCTAATAATAATTTTTTCTCATTTTGATTGTAATTATTGTCTCACATGTCGATGGAAGACCAATATCATAATAATAAAAATAGATCAAATCCTTCTCCATTGTAGTTCTTATAATCCCCTTCTAAATTAATTTTTATGTCACCGCCAGTTGAATTTTTCAACGGTAGCATTCAATAAATTTTTATAAGCTAGGAATGGTCGCTGTTCGTCACCATGAAGGTCTTTGAACCAATTAACAAACAGTATTTCAGAAAATTCGAATTATTCACATTATGCCAAAATACCGTGGGGTATTCTTCTCTACTTTCTAAGTAAGCATAAAGCATATTTTGTAGGATTTATTCACGTATTGATTCAATAGTAATTCAAACTCAACTTTATTCAAGTTTAGTTGAACTTGAACATGAGATATAATGAGGCATTCAAGGACCAGTAGCAAATCGCTCGAAACTCCAGTTGAATTTAACCACTGTAACATGACGTCATTGTGTTGGCATTTTTTTCATTAAATCTGGTTGTATTCATTCTGTTAGAAGAGATAATTTTACTGTGGTAAGATTCAATTGAATTTTCGTGCAACTGGCCTGAGAAATGATTAATTAACTTGTGAATTGTGAGAGCAGTATGGGGATTCAAAAGTTTTCAAGAGATAAACCAACTATACAATAATAATTTTTATAATTTCATTATAAGTCTCTTTACATACATACATTACATAAATACATCTTAAAACTATATTTTCAATCAAGGTACTTGACAATATAAATTTTTCATATGCTACATGCAGACAAAAATTTCAGGGTTTCTCTGAAATGTTCAATAGAATTTATTACACAGGATATTTATTATTTTCAACAGTTGAAAGTATCACGAAAATAGAATTCAAAAGTATAATGAATAGCTCAAATTATTACATTGTTGGTTTTAGCAAAGAGAATCCTAGAATTATTAGAGCTCTATTATTCTATGGTTTTAGTATACTTCAAGTTTGTAGAGAAAATCATAGAGAATTATTATATTAAACCCAAGTGCATGTAGCAAAGTATGACACAAGTATAGAAGTATTTTCTTAGATTATCTCAACTTTTTTACAAGATGAGCATTATCAGGATATAAAAATATATAGTATAAAATTAAAAGAATAATATTTTAAATTATATTATAAACAATTAAGTAGAAAATACTGTACATAGAAATTGATTGTCTCATTTTCAAAAACGAAAATATTTCACAATTCAGATTTCAAAAGGTTCGTGTCGTGAGATTGTTATTAAAAAACATTAGCCAAGAATCCTATATTTTTTGAGATAGTAAAAGACCAAATTCACAATAAGCTATTGAGATGTGAATTAACAATGGTAACCCACGTTACTCACCTATAAGTGTGGAGAAAATTATAGGAGTATAATAATAATATACTCCTGATATAATAATATACCTGATAATTTCTACAATTCTGTTACTGAACAGAAAATTATCCAAGTTTATAAAGAATTGATTCACTGTATCTTAATATCTATTTGTCTCACTATTTTGTATGGTTTTGTAAGCAATCGTTCCACAAATCACTCTCAGCAAAAATGAAAGCAATGGAATATCTTACAAGTATCAAAGAGCTAGAAATAGTACCTTGCAAACATTGAAAAATTCATATATTTCTGAATTAATTGAAAATAGAAATAAGATTTATACAAGAACCTTATAATACCTAAAAGAATTCGTTTCATTTTTCAGTCTGGTAAATCTATATATTTTACACTACTGTTTATAGTTTATTAATACCCCATCTTTTGTGCATGGCACTCATAATTTTCCAAGCTTTTATAACTTCCACAGAAAATAATTTTCCTATCTGTATATGGATTAATTGATATTCATTTAATATAAAGTAAATTAACTAGCTGATAACGAAATAGCCTAATTAATACATTTTTTGCTTTAATCCGACAATAATATTTTTTCCAGGATTTTCTGGAAATATAACAGTAAAATATTTATATTGCATTTTTCAATCTTATTCATAAAAATAAAAGAAAAAGCCATGCACTCTTCTCATCATCCTTCTAATGAATTTGTTTTAAATATTTTTCTCATATTTGTCACAAGCTTTGAAACATTTATTACCTACATATTTCTGTTACAAAAGGTTGTAAAAATCTTTCCAAAATTGAAAACATCACTCCCTACTTACTTCATAACACAAGACTAAAATTCAAGTATCAATTTTGCTTGTGTAAAGCATTCTCACTTTTATCTTGAAATGTTTCAAGCTATTTGGAATGTTGCAATGTCTCTTTTATTGAGTCCTGATTATTTTTCTTCAACTTCACTCTACCCACCATTATGTCCTGTTAATTTTTCTTATACACTCCATTATGAACTACCTCACTTTTGTATTCGTCCACTTTACATTCCACTTTTTGCATGATGTTAGGTTAGGTTTGCAGCCTATCTGAATCTCTTTCAAATTGTTATTGATGAACTACCTCACTTTTATATTAGTTCACTTGCATGAAATAGTTAAAAACCTCACTTGTGGATTTCGTTTACATTCGCAATAGCATATGTTAGGTTAGGTCGTTGTACATTGCTGTGATTTTTAACTACCTCACTTGTGAATTTTGTTTACATTCCACTCGTTGCATGATGTTGGGTTAGGTCGTTCTGTAGGACACCTCAGTACCTGTTCTTGGAGGGACTGCGTTGGTGACGGTCACTCTGATGCTGTGGCTGTCGCCAGTCACCCTGCGACTGTCCATGATGGTGATGATGATGGTGGTGATGGTGACGTTTCTTGTCGGGCGGTGACGCTCCGGACCGCGTCTGCGGATAGACGTCGCTCACAACCAATTCGCTTCCGCCGCGTTCGCGATCCAGTGTCTCCTTTCGCCTGAGTGGCGGGTGCTGTCCTCCTCCCGCCATTTTTCCGTTCGCTGATTGGTGCAGATTCTCCCAGGCGCGCTGGTAGTACCGGTTCAATCCGCCATGACCGCCACCGGCACCACCACGTGACTCCGAGCTTGACGAATCAAAAGAAGCGACAGTATTACAGTCTGGGGAGGCACGGTGACGGTAATGTTTGGCACTACGATTTCTACGATAGAAACAAAACAAAGGTGTTAGTCATACACATAATGGCCATTAAGTTATCAACAAAATAGTAATGAATGAAAAGTTTAATAAATTTTGGCAGATTTCAAAAACAATTGCAGCAAGGTTAAATAGTTGAAAAGTTTGATAGATTTTAGAGAGGTTCAATAAAATTGTAGCAAGGTAGAATAAATTCATTTTCATCCTTATTTTCATGATTGGTCGATTTTATTTGTGCTTCAAGAATGCAACCAATGCTGATTCGATATTTTGGACTTTAGTTTGTGTTTTCAACCAATTATTCCTCCCCAATGCAGTAGGAATATGATAGAGTATGGTATATACAAAATAGACCGAGTGCTGGCAATTGATAGATTTTAAATTTCTATAAAGATCAGTTCCATAAAACTTACAGTTACAAATTTGCTAAATTTACTAGTAGCGAAATCCGGAAAGGTCGCCCTTACTCTTACCAAAAATTAGAAGATTGTAACGTTTATGAAACACGCCCTTCACTTGGATTTAAAAATTATAAGGATTATTGCAATCACAGCTTTTCATTTGTTTTGAGTTTCGTTCAAATAAATTGAATTTCTGCTTCGTTTGAGTAACTTATCACTTGTATAGTTTGAGCAACCAATGAATGGTTGATTATCGAATTAAACTAAAAATTAAAAAGTACCATAATTGAACTATTGCTACTATTTTAAATTTTTCGAATCAAAAAACCTAGCTTGAAATTGAGTAATTTGTTCAAGTGCCTAGTTAGTATGAAACAAGAATTTTGAAAAATAGAGATTATGGTGAAAGATAATGAACAATATTGGATAGATAGGATAAGAAATGATTTCAGCAGTAGCAGAATGATATAGAAGATCAAGTGATTCGATTAGCCCAAGGTAATTAGAATAGAATTCTATTCTAATACCTTCTGATTAGAATAGAATTAGAATAGAATTCTATTCTAATTACCTTGGTTTAGCCTACTACGGAGAGACTATTATTATATACACACATAATATTGAAATTAATTACTGTAACTCCAATGAAGAAGGCATGCATGAGGAGAAAAATGTTTAGCTCCAATTTCCAGATTGAAATACAGTACCGTAGTATTATACCTTTGTCCAGAGTTAGAAATTTACATTTCAAGCTGGTTAATATGAGTGTTTTGTTAGTGACAGTGCAAGAAGGTGCTTATGAAAAATGAGAACTATGTACAATAAATTCGAGAATTAACTTAATATTATTTTGATGTTTGAGATGAAAAATATTTAAAATGTTAAATCATGAAGTTTACTTAATTTTAGCCAACGCTAGTAAATAGGACATTATTAAATAATTGTGAATTTTTTACAATCTAAAATCCAGTAAATAATCAATTCCAAGTAGACCTACTAAGTAGCAAACTACTTTTAGATGCGATACTACCGTACGAATATAGGCCTACATTATAATTCGTTTGGTGTTGATAAGGAAATTCTTAACTTTAAATTTTATCTTCAATAGCTTTAATTTTCTCTTATTGATTTTCTCATGAAAAATGAGAACTATGTACAATAAATTCGAGAATTAACTTAATATTATTTTGATGTTTGAGATGAAAAATATTTAAAATGTTAAATCATGAAGTTTACTTAATTTTAGCCAACGCTAGTAAATAGGACATTATTAAATAATTGTGAATTTTTTACAATCTAAAATCCAGTAAATAATCAATTCCAAGTAGACCTACTAAGTAGCAAACTACTTTTAGATGCGATACTACCGTACGAATATAGGCCTACATTATAATTCGTTTGGTGTTGATAAGGAAATTCTTAACTTTAAATTTTATCTTCAATAGCTTTAATTTTCTCTTATTGATTTTCACAGTGAAAATGATGTAGGCTGTGTGGTTATGCGGATTTTGAGAGCATCAATTAATTATTCAGATTTTCCTCACAATACTATAGGAGTTCCTGAACGTATCGGTGAGTCAATTTCAATTACATTTTATTATTTTCTGCTATTATAATGTTGAATATCAAGACTTGATTCATTAGGTACAAGTTTTTCATATTTTCATAGAATTGAGATCATTATTGTGATTCCCTGATTTTTCTTCATCAAGCAACCATAAACTAGTACCATAGTGGATGTATTAAAAGAAAAATGATGTAATGTATTCCAATGAAATGAGTTATTCTTGAATGTGTAGAATGAAATGTGATCAAAAGAGTGCATGGACAGGAAATGAAGATTGCCACAAAATAAGATGCCATACAAAGTAGAAGATATCAGTTCATAATTTTTTAAGCTTAGGCCTATTGGGCCTACAAAATTTTCATTGCATATTATCCAATCCTAAATGTTTCTCGAAGAAAAGAGCACATCCTTACAAATTTCAAAGCTCAAGGATTTTTATAAAAAATTCAGTCAGTCTGTGTTTGTTTAGATTCATCGGTTGATCATTTCTTCCATTGAGAATTCCTCAAAACAATCTTAAATTGCAGTTTTATTAGAAATAAGTTTCACTAGGTGGAGTGAATGTGTTGTGAGTTTGTATTTGATGAGAATCTCTCACTGAGAAATTTCTCCATTAGAAACAAATTGTCCGAAGTGCGTTTTAAATCTGTTCAAGAGATTCAAGAGGTTTTTTAACCGTTATGCTGCATTTCCTTTCGAAATAAGTTTCCCTTGGTGGAGTAAATGTGTTGTGAGTCTTTATTTGATGGATTCTCTCACTGATAAATTTCTCCATTTGATATGAATTGTTGAAAGTGGTGTGAATATATTGTCAGTCTGTATTTGATCCAACAGTTGATGATTTCTTCCATTGGGAATGGCTTTAAACTATCAATTTTTAAATTCAAGTTGCAGTTCTATTAGAAGTAAGTTCCCCTAGGTGGAGTTAATTTTTGTCAGTCTGTGTTTGATGAGATCCATATCCATTGTGGATGTTTCCGTTGTGTTTCCTTCAAACTTAGTTATACAGTGAACGTCGTTTGTCTTGTTGCTCGTCTGCAAAACCAATGGTGCGTGATGGTGCGCTTGTTATAAATAATTTAGGTGCGTGTGGGATGGTAGAACGCATTGCGTACGATGGTACCTTGTCTAGGATAGTTTGTACTTTAGTTGCTTTGCCTAGCCGGTAGGCTGGTTCATATTGGATTAGAGAAATAGCCGGCTCGACTGCGATAGGCCCTTGAGAAGTCCCTGCGACCAACCTGCTGGTCGGGGAAGGGCAGAGCTAGCAGTGTGTACCACCGCGAGGGCATTGCGCGAGCCGGCGGCAGCTTGCGCTTCTTGCCGCTGCAAATTGCACCCCAAAAGCAAGCTGTTAGATTGGGAAAGAACAGCCTCCACCCTCACACATAAGGCGACAGGACACAGAAATACATGCAACCTGCAGTCAGCTTGATTGTCAACTAGTAATCAATACAATAGCTAAGGTTGAATTGAATGGTTTTTCTGAATCTAATTCATTTCCTACACATAATAAATGAATTGAATTTCTTTGAATATGATTCTGAACTGGAAATACCTTTTTTTGAAAAACATGACATGTAATTGTATTTCATTTGAAATAGTTGCTGAACTATAATAGGAGTGGAAAGAATGACTTCTTTATTTTAATGTGGTGGCGTAGTTTGGACAGTAATGTTCACTCTATCACTTATCAACCACGACAGTGGCATCTAGGATGGAAAAAATTAATTCATCGTGATGTGTATCAATTCATTCCCACTAGTTACTTAACATTGATTAAAAAATAATACACTTTGATAGTGGAAGAACTGAATGAACCAGTCAACAATAAATCCACTTCCAATGTGATCTGAGATTGTATTAGAAAAATACTGAATGTTGAAAATTCAAGTCAATTATTTATAAAAGTATATTTTTTAAAATAATGATAGTAATAATAAACGTTTTATGAAAGCTTGTTTCCACTTTAGCTTGTTAATTGTGAAAGTTTTGGAAAAAGGTAACCTAGTTTCGAACTTATTATTTATCAAAATTTGGTATAAAGACGTTTTGGACGTTAGTCTGTGTTTTTAACCGATAAGTTTATTGTTTTCTGTAAATGAATAAATAAGTATTCACCAATAACTGTAGATGACCCTTATCTTCTGAAAGATTATGTTGTGTCAAATTTTTAATAAAATTGAATAAATCAAGCTGGCTGCAAGTTTCAGATGAAAAACGAACATTCAATGAAATTTTCTATTCTAATTTCAAGAAAAGAAAATATAATAAGATTTTTAGAAATAGAAATCACAGAAAGGAAATGTATAGTTTGAAAGAAAATGAAAGATTGTCAATGGCTTCAGAATGTTCTAAGCAGTTCTGTCCAGAGAAACATAACTAGTAGATATTCATTCACGTTTAATTTAAAGTGAAAATATCCATAATAGGGCTAACCAAGTGTAGTTCAAAGATCATTCAAATTAGAATATTGAAAAAGAATTGAATATAGAGTAAATGATAGTGATAGTAGCCTTTTTCAAAGATTGCAGGATAGATGGATAGTTTTTTTGGAATTTCCCTCTCATAGAAATTTCAAGCCAAAGAGAAGTTCAAACATAGAACTTATAAAACAAATAAATAACTACTGTATTATGAAATATTAGAAGAATGGAGTAGTGATATTGTTAAATTTAATGGACATTATTAAGAAGCATGAAATTTGGTTATAAAGTTGTTATGATTATTGATGATGGATGAGATTGTTATGAATCGATTTGCTGCCCAGAAAGCCTGAGATTTGAACAAATTAAAATACCAAAAACTGCATGATTGGAATTGATTTAATTTTAGATTATCGAGACTCTCGAGAGATATGATTGAGGGTAAATTTCTCAAATTTTTGGGAGTAATATCCATTGGGAGGCTTATCCATTCTAAAACTGTACCTATTCAAATGTAATATTTACTTTTTTTTAAATTAATACTTGAAGCAAATGTTATTTTTTATTCGAGTTCTTATAAGTAAATAAGCAGAAGGCCAATACAATTGAGTACCTTTAATTGAGTAATTAAATTGGTATTATTGTACACTTAGCTCATATGAAATGTTCAATAAGCTTAAAATTATTACAAGACTTTTAGCTCTTAGGCCAATAAACTGACGTTGTTAGCAGTAGTCACAATTAAATGGCTAAGATTTCACATGATATTTGCCTCGAAATAGATATTAAAAATGTTGGTTACTAATCATTTTTTAATATTGCTGTTTCATTGAAATCAACCCAATAAGAAACGTGAAAGATAATATTTTAGTAAATATAGCAAGATTTAAGCTGTATTTATTAGAAAAAATGTAACAATGAATTTTGAGATTCAAGTTTGATTATGGAAAAAGATTGATTACCTCCTGATGAGAATGACGATTGTGGTCACAACAGCCGCTAGAAAGACGAATCCTCCAAATACTCCTAAAGCAATTATTGCTCCTAAAAAATGAAGAATTCAGGTTAAATCAATCAAAAATAAGTTTGATTGTCATTACAGAATAAAGCAGAAAAACTTTGAAATCGTATCAAAATTAAAATTGATAAAAAAACAAAAAATAACACTATTGGAAATGATCAAATTAATCCTTAGCATAGCAAGTTAAATGTATAGTGCAGGCTTTTCTGCAAAAAAAACTGAATACTATCAAAATAAAAATATACTGAAGACTGTTTTATTCAAGTAATACTTGGATTGAATGAGATTTTTTAATACAGGAGTGTCTAAACTCAATTTTTGAACGCAGATTTACCTCCTCGACTTGTACAGTTCAAACCAAGCGAACTTGGTTGAGAGATGATAAATTTATAAGAGATGGATGGTACAGCTGCATGTCACCGAAAAGGTTGGTGGTTTCGTCTGTTCCTTGTGCGCTCCAACAGCTGAGGCTGTCAACTATAATTGTCGATTTTAGCTATGCCTACATGATGTTTTTGAAATCAAAAGAGACAATAGATGCCTTACATCAGCTACTAGACGGTAACATTAGGTATGAGACAGACGAAATTGCCTAACTTTTTGGCGTTAGTTAGTTAGTTAATAATAGCTTGTCAAACAAAGAAGACATTCTGTCAAAATGACACATTTCAATGCTGCCAGCAGTCGAAACGGAAATAGTCCCACCTCGTCTTACAATCTAACTCTCACCATATCTCAACAGTGGTATGTCGACCAAAACGATTTTACCCTAATTTTTTTCAGAACTGCGCATGCTTAAATACACTTTTGCTTCAATAGGCCATTTGATTTTCTACTTGACATGACTATACCTAAGCTTTCTACAGCTCAAACAAAGTGGACCTAGTTTAGAGGTGGTAAATTTATAAGAAATGGATGGTACATAGAGATTGTACCAACGGGCTTTTGCTTTATAGCACGAAGAGGGCAATCTCTAGCACTAGGCAATCTCTTACCTAGATTGAGTTTGGCGCCCATGGTTTGTCTGTGCTCGTCTTCGAGCGAGTGTCCGGGCAGGTCTGCGTTGCTGTGTGCCAGGTCGTTCCTGACATGCACCGAGTCCGGTATCTCGTTGTCTTGCGGGTGTGCCGAGGCGACAATCGGAATGCGTCCTGACTCGCTGTTGGAGTTGTCCGGCTGGGAGGTGGGGCGAGGCGAAAAGGGACGTGGTTTCTCGCGGTTGGTGGTTGGTAGAGGTCTGGTCGAGGTTTGCGTTGGTTTCGGTGCCAACACAATGGCTCCGCCGTTGCCGGTTACTACTTCTGTAGAAAGAGAACGTTTTAGGAGAATATTCTAGTAAATATTAGAAGAAATATACAGGGTGTTTCAGAACTCCCTACCAATATTCTAGGGCATATTTCCTTGATGAGAAACATATCTAGGTATAATTTTCAGAATTTTCGAAAGTTATTCCCACAGCCGCCATTTTTGTTCTCACATATTTAATAAATGTTCAATTTTATGATTTTTAGCGGCCTTGACTGGGTATTATAAAGGTCAAGGTTGTGTAGAATTAGCTCAGATATTGAATGAAACCAGTTGAAGTTATAAGCTTTTATTGTTATTACTATTTATATACTCCCTACTGTTTATCTCAATATTATGCTGTTTATTTCATAATTCAAGGTTATAAACTATGAAATTATCATCAAGGATAAAAGATATTTAAAACTTAAACTTGAATTTGTTACTTTTGAATATGATGTTGAACACATATAAATGTCCGTGAATTCAAGCCAACTTCACACCTCAAATTTTAGCTCTATGAAAGTTTTAATTTATTGAAATAGCAACATCAAATTTTTTTCAATAGTAGGCCTACAACTAATAATAAACTCCAACCAACTTAAATGACACTCTAAGAATTTGATACCTCTAGATTCAACCTAATCATGATTCATCCTTGACCTTAATATTTAGGTGATCCCCCTCCGTTGTCGCCATTGCTAAATAAATAAATAAATGATATTATTGGTATTAAGGTATTGTCATACCTTTGCATACGGGTGGATTCTTGTCGTATCTTCCATTGGGTAGACAGGTCAACTGTTTGGCACCGATCAGCCTGAACTTCCTAGACGTGCACGAGTACTCCACAACTGTACCAACGATAGTTGCGTTGTTTGAAACGAAAACCTCTCCATTCTCAATCAAGGGAGGCTCAGCGCATCGGATGGCTGCATAACAAAAACAGGAAAAAATCATGTTATAGATTATATCAGATTTCATTGAACTTTTGTGTTATTGTTTTCTGATTACAAAATGTGATAAGAACAGGTAAATGAATCAATGCTGAAGTCCATTTATATTAATTACTATGCATCATTAATATAAAATAATTATGTAGGTGTAATATTTTCCCATTCATCAACATTTTAAAATATATATTGTGTATTCAATGGTCAAAATGTTGTTCAGGGCTACTAATAATTGTAAATAGAAGTGCTCCTAGTTTATTTGTTTTAGAACAACATGTTTCGGTGTCATTAGACCCATTCTCAAGTGCAAACAATAAATTTGCACTTTAGATTTTTTCTACAATAATAATTGTATATTCCACACATCACAATATGTCAATGTAGTAGTTGAACTAAACGCAGAACCTTATTTTATATTTATTTATTCTTAAACAAATTTGCCCCTCAATGATGGAAACAATTTACAAATTTGAGTATACTAGGAAATAGAGACGAAGAGTAGACCTATTTCAACTACAAAACTTTGAATTGAAACAAAGCAGCTAAATGTCACGACCTTAGGCCTCTAATTGAATAAAAAACTGGAAAACGAAATATTGAAACAAAACAAACAATAAATTCGAATTCATTTATTCAACATATAATTTATTACTTCATAACTTATTATTTCATAAAATAATCACATTTTAGTAGAGTGAAGTGAATTGTAGGAAAGAGTGGAATTTGCTGAATTTTCCAATTCTAATTGTTAAAAATATTATTAAAAGCATACTTTGACTTTTGTAGAAAAGAGTGGATTTTGCTGAATTTCTCAATATTAATTGTAGAAAAATATTATAAAAACATACCTTGACATCTTGGTGGTGGTCCATCCCATCTTTCATCGAGATCACAGGTGAGCCTGGCTCTTCCTTGAATTTTGTAGCCTTCGTCGCATGAGTAGAGAACTTCACTCAAATAATCAACTGTTCCATTCAGCAGGTCGTAGTCACCGTTTTGAATATCAGCCGGGAAGCCGCACTGTACCTCTGTTGAAAAATATAAACCGTGAAAAGTAGAAAAAAATTTCAATTTGCTAAATTGAACGTAAAAAATTAATTAAAATGATTAGGTACGGTAGTGATTTGAAACCTTGCAAACATTAAACTTATATTGCACAAATATACAATTGTGCAATAAACACAAAATAACCATAATTCATTATTGTAATGGAGAACGTGGCAGTTGAATAGAATCAACATTATGAGAAGCTGAATTCTTGTACGCAGTTGGGGAAACTGAATTCTTGTACCTCTGTTGGGAAAAATATTAACTTTTTGAGTAGTCGTGAAGGTGATATTGTGGTATTTATCCATATTAAATGAAAAGACAACATCTTGTCTTCTCATTAAAAAAGTATTCGTAGTCAATAATTGAATATGATGAGCTATGATTAATTATTGTGGCGAAATTGAATAAAAAATTATGAAGTTATTAATTATATTATGCTGCATGTCAGTAATATTTTTGAATGTAAGATTTGGAATAATTTATTTGAATATTTGAGATTGTATCGCCAATAATTTGAGAGAAGAAATTATTGAAAGAGGAATTTCTTAATTATTAAGAAGGGAAAAATATTTTAGTGAATAAATTTTTCATTGTGACTGTTTAGCCAGTTCAGCTAATAAACCAGCAGAATCCATAGTTAAATGATACAATGTAAATTAAATTATGATATGAATAAATTAATTGAAATTATTAACAGCCACTTTATTTATATTTGATACTTCTTATTATTATCTTCTATTTTAACTTATTTGTAGCACTTCATTTGATTTTTTCTAACAACGAATAAGAATCTTGATAGTGTTAAAAATAATGTTAGTGTTTTTCAATGAAAACTTAGTCTTTGATGAACTTCGAAGCACTATAGAAAGTATAAATTAATCTTCCAATCAATCAAATTTATCCACAAAAATGCAATAGTTTGATCAATAAAGTTTACATTACATTATACACACATATTATAACAATTTATCGATAACTTTTTGTGATAATGATTCATACATCAGCAAAGCTAAGCTTGTGTACTGATGCAAATCACTTTCTTCAACTCAACTTTTCAACCTACTTTTACAAACAGGCGGAAACTCGTTGTAGAAACCAGTGGGCAGACAGATTCTTGTATTGGGTCCTACCAGTAGATGTCCCTCGTCACATGAGTACTCGATCACTGCTCCCACATTGTAGTTCTTGGCTGTCATCGTTGAATTGGGAGGTTGCTCTGGGCGACCGCATGCCTTGGGCTCTGAAAATTGAAAATTCAGAAAATTACTCTCAACACGGCAAAACTCACAGTGTTGAAAGTGGGAAGTGGTTTGGATTGATGCGGCTTTGTTATTCCATTAATTAATTGTGCTCAACTTGATCTCAACAAGTTGCGTGTTTTTTTTTTATAAAAAGTGGCTATAGTTAACTATTTGACTGCTGCTTCATCAATCTCGAGAATCCAGATCATTCATTCTGGGTTCTACCAATGTTGGTCAAATAATATCTGACCATGTTCAAGAAAAAGCACTGGTGCACACATGTTTAGCAATTCATTGGAAACTTCAATAATATTCTGAGAGATTTGTAATTTCTATTCATAAAGAGCTAGTCAAATGTTCGACCAACTTTAGTGAATTTTTTTAATTATTTCGTGTCCTCCCAGGTGAAAAACGCTAAAATTTCACGTCTAGAAGGAAGATATATGGAAATCTTTTGACTAATACGTGAGTTTGCCTTGGTTGGATGTTCTGTGCCTTCGGACTCCACACAAATCCTTTCTAATGATCCTTTCTAATTGATCAATAGGATTCATATAATAGCGGGGTTAGTTGATTTTTTATTATACTTTTTGGAAACTATGCTTTCCAATAAATTATTGGAATAGTGATACCACTGATATAGGCCGATAATAAATATATATTTCAGTTCTTGATCCTTTCTTTTGTTATGAGTGGACCTTACTTGGTTATCTTGAGCATTGGTTTTAGAGTCGACTCTATATCTCTAATCTCTTGATATCTCTTGTCTAGTACTGTACCTTGAAAAAAAATCAATGTACAGTATGGTATTTCTTCAGTAAGGTATTATATAGGTTTCTTCCAAATTTTCAATTGATTTTTTTAATTTTTTACTCACGGTGCTGGCATATGTAGTTAATGTTGACATTGCAGTTAGTGTCAGACCACAGCCATCCTCTGGAGCCGTCGTACCTCGCGCAGTCCTCGTTGCCTCCTGGAAGGTTCCAGAATGAGACGGTCACATCCTCACCGCCAAGCCATTTCCAGTTGTTTCTATCCTGAGGGTCTCGGATGGCTCCCATCCAGTATTGACTGCTCGTGTCGCTCCTGTAATTGAAAATATAGATGAAGTAATAGTATATTACATAATGAGTTTGGAAAAGGCATTTTTACAAACGAATAATTATGTTCTCCAAACGAGCGGTACGCGAGTTTGGAAAATAATTAAGAGTTTGTAAACTTTTCCACACGAATTATGTACATTTTTTTCGTCATACTAGACTGAGAAAGGATTTATTAAAACCTCAAACAACTGAAAACATCAACTGAAGCCAACATAACCTCAACACAACACTAGTGAACAAACGCACGCAGTGAACAGTCATGGCGGCTCGTTTGACTCGTTTATTCATACGTCAGAGTTTGGAAAAAACAGCTGGGATAGATTTTCAGTGCTGTAATCATCATCGTGACGATGATTAGTGCTGTAATAATCATCAAAATGATTATTCCCGCATTCAGAACAGCTGATCTTTGATTCTCCTGTAAACGGCAATTTTCCAAACGCAAATCTAGCTTGGAAAGTTGTGTATTACATACGAGTATGGCGAAAAGAAAATTGTGAATCAATATTGAGATGCTCAGGTACCGGTACTCATCTTTTTTATTTGCATATGGCTTGGCGCTATTCAAGCGTATATAGTACAGAGACTAGATATACCGGTCCTCTCTTTGTACAACAGTTTGTAGTTAGAACTAAACAATACGATAGGTAGTTTATTTGATTCTTTATTGATTTACAATAACATAATTAGTATTACTAGGTGTAATAAGATCCATTGCATACATATCAAATTACAAAATTCAACTGCACAATACAATATAAATTATACGAATGGAAATGAATAAGTTTAATCAGAACATAGAATAATAAGTGTAAAATAATGCAGAACTTCTAAAAAACAAAGAGTAGACTTATTCTATGTTGAAAATATAAAGTAATCAAATCTTCATTCAGAAATGGCAATTTAAATTACAAGGCAAAACAATTCTTTTAGTAGGCTGATAGTACAACAAACTATAGGATCATTGCAATAATAGGAAATCGCATCTGTAAACACTCTTTTGGCGAGGTGAAACTTCCTCCTCCGGGACTCTCCACCAATAGCTATTCATTATTCAAGCCATTCACTCAAAAAATTATTAATACCTAGAAAACTCTAAAAAACATTAAGTGCTAAAAACTTATTCACTGCTATTTTATCACGTTATTCAAATTATAATAGTAGAAAGTACCTAATCTAGTAAAATAAGTGTATGAATCAGGTTACCTATGACGCCTCCACAACTCCCAGCTGATGAAGCCCTGCAATGCTGGATTGCTCTCGTCGACGAGTGTTCCTCCTCTGCTTCTGCAGAAAGCCAGGGCATCGCGCAGGTTCAAAGGCTGCCTGTTGTAGAAAATGTAGCATTTGCCGTTGTAGGTGGCAGTGCTCCCTGGTGGCTGGTCCCTGAACTGTGGGCATCTTTCGATTGGTAGTGCCTGAAGAAAGAATAATACAATAAAAATATTACTTGATATGGAAATGGAAATATATAATGATAGGCTAGAAAGAATTGGGTTAGAAGGGAAAGAAACCAAGTGGAAAAATGTGAGTTTTGAGGGTCCAAGGATAAATAGTTGAAGAAGTAGTGAATATGGGATTGAGGAATATTGAGCTATATTTTCTCCAACTAATAACAACTATATACATATAAGGTGTAAGCTTAGGCCCATGCTTATATTGAAACAATAAATTCTTTGATTCAATCTTCTTTTTTATTCTTCGAAATGTTATTTTCTTTTGCTGTTATAAAAATGTTACAAAAGCACTCAATTTTAAGTTGCTAAAAAAATCGTTTAATCAATATTATATATTTATTATTGGCATTGTAAATCATAAACCTTGAAAGTTTGTATGTATAAGCAAAACTTACTTGTTTGCTAGAAGCCTAAATTACAAAGTGGGAGTAAATAAGGAATTCTATATTTATTCAGATTAAACAAATCATAAATTGGAGAAGTTGATAAGTGGTAAGCTGGAGGTGAAGACGACTATGATAGGAATTTTACACACTGAAACCCAATAATAATATAAGACATAAAAACGCTCCATATCCAGCTATAGGCCTACTTTGGATTGGCTTCTCAACTTTTCTAGAAAATAAATGCCATGCTTGATTTTTATTCAAAATAGTAGCCTAATAATTGTTTCATTTAGTTCATTTTTCCTCGAATTCTATAATATATTGGTTTTCATCATCAGAGATATTGGTACTGTATAAACCTTATTTAAGTTGACCCACTTTGCTACGGTACTTATTGACCTAGTACGAATGTATGAATTGTCTCATAATCCACCCAATTTGATCAATTTAGTACCTAGTGTTCTCAGATTCCAGTTTACTCCCGTTAGCGGTTCAATAAAAGTGGGACACCGAATCTAAGACCAGAGAAACAATTTTCTCAATAATCTCTATCAGTTTATTACATAAAGAAGTAGGCTACTCAATAACAACAATAATGGAATCTTGTTAGGATTTCAATTGCTTTGAAGATGAGAGACGAGGGAGATTGGTAGATTGAATAGTGTAGTCTGTCCAAGCAAAGAAGACATTCTGCCAGGATGGGAAAATGACTCCAGCTCGCTCAATATCAGTTTAAAAATTATAAATTTGGTTTCAAATTGTAGATGAGAATTTTTCCTACATTTTGAGACCAAATTTATAATTTTTGAACTAATATTGATTGAGCTGGAGTCATTTTCCCATCTTGTCAGAATGTCGTCTCTGCTTGGGCAGACTACTGTAGTAGTAGAGTATAGTAGTACTACTATAGTCTGCTCAAGCAAAGAAGACCCTCTGGCAAGATGAGAGAATGACTCAAGCTCGGTCAATATTGCTTCAAAAATTATCGACTTGATCTCAAATTGTATGAAATGATTTGATCTACAATTAAGACCACATCTATAATTCTTGAACAAATATTGACCAAGCTGCAGTCATTTTTCCATCTTGCCAGAGGCTCTTCTTTGCTTGGGCAGACTATATATAGCAGACAACTATTCTTCTGTAGTGGATTAGTGAACAGTGTCTTTTTATAGTGTAATTACCTGGTCTGTGTAAACGAATGCTTCACAGATTGACAGCTGGCTTGTTTGAGTAGCTCCCTCCAGATGAACACTGACAAACGCTCCTGGCATTGGGGGGTTACACGGCAGAAACAACGGTTTTCCCTCCTCGATGTAACCAGTGAATCGGTTGCACACTGGATTCGTTCCCAAATCAGGCCGGTTGTTACCGACTCTAACAATTATTGTGGCTGGTTTGTTTTTTCCTGTAAGACAAGCAAAATTTATAGGGTTATTTTGAGTAAGATATGGCTGAAATATGAATTATTACAATCATAGTTTGTACAAAAATGATAGTTATAGTTATACTTATGTGTGAGGTTTTAGAAATGAATAATTCATCAATAATAATGATTTGTAATCAAACTATTGAGTTTGATTAATTTTGCTACAACATTTTGAAGTCAATTTAAAAACTTTCCAAGTTTAATAAATATTATCTATTGGGTGTTTTTGTTCTGAACTGCTTTGTTAATCAATTTTTAAAATCAAAAAGTTTTCACAATTGGAAAATTTGTGACAAATTATGACAAAACCGGATTTTTCTTATGTATATTTGGATTGTAAGAGGGTCAGTTTTGAGGGTTTAACTGTTGTACTTTTCCTCGTATTACTTCTTATTAAAAATAACTATTATTACTTATTTTTATAAATTTCAGCATTTCATGTAAACTCCTGTTTATAAGATTATTATTGCTTGTAAAATTAATAGATTCTAGTTAATATTGGTCCATGGGAATATAACGAGAATAATAAAAGTAACATCAATCACAAAAAATACAGTCACTTATTTTTGAGAGATTGGCTGAGTTTGAATAGAAAAATAACAGATTGGTAAAAATCTCATCTAAACAACTAACAGTCACTTGTGTGTGAGTAGCCTACCTTATTTGCTGAAAAAATGAATCAATTTCTAACGGTTTGTAAGAAGAGACTTGGTACCAAATAGGCTACATTTTTCCCAACATTGCGGTACTCAATAGTTGTTGATTACTGTCATTAGATGCGGAAAAACAACCATTATCTAGGTGTAAGTTTTTCTCTTAGTTATAGAGTAGATGGCACCATTGGCATCCCACATGTTATTGTGATATGTTTTCTGGGTTTTAGATCTCAGAATCATGCTCAAGTTCCTATAATTTCTTTTGATGTCATCAGGTTCTCATTTCATACTCACAATAACAGGCTTGGTACTATAGGCTATGTGATTTGATTTTTAAATGACCATATTTCCTTAGTTTAAGAAATAAATCATAGTAATTCTGGCTTTAATTTATAGGATTAGGTATTGGCAGTTATTGCCAATTCAGTTCAGTTGGCTAGAATCGAAATAGATGGACGTGACAGCCAGTATGTAAAATCCTATTCAGTTATTTCCTTAGAATTTATTCTATGTGAAAATTTAGTTCTTCTAAAATAAATATAGTTATGAAATAAATACATTCGAAAATTTCAATTTTTGAAATTAGTAGTGTTACGGTATATTTTTTTATGTAACTCTGAGCTTTACGTTAGTTTTATATGCTAGCTGTAGAAGAATAACTGCTATATATTATAACGGTTTTCTACTATAAGGTATTTTGAAAGGAAGGATAAAAGATGGCATCCTAAAATTTTGGCCAGGATTAAAAAAGGCTATTGCCTAAGTATATTTCAACATAATATTCCTATTTTTTTATTTTAAATAATTATCAAAGTACCCTTTTTGAATAACAGTGATAAAAGTAGCCCTGAGAGTGAGGAAACACTAATATTCCTATATTTACAAAAAATTAATAAAATATAAATCATAATTCAATAATGAACTTTCCTCACCATACTTATAATTAAATTAATGACGAGATATGTTCACAGTACATTTCATAATAGATTAAATAAGGCTAAATATGTAATTAAATAAGGCTTTACTCACCACAACATGGTTTGCCGAAATCTAGCCGCACCAATTGCACCATGTAGGGTTCAAGCAGGTTGACATACCACCAAGGAACCCTTTCAGGCCTTGTTAGAGTGCATGTGTCTGGACTGAAGAAGGAGCTTGTACTCCCATCTATGGCTTTTTGAGGCACTCCTCCGCCCTCCGTGCTAATTTGCATTGGCGCTTTACCAGCTGCCACGTTTAGAACTGCAACAAAAAATAATATTTTAGAATGAGATTAAAAAAAAAAGTTCAATGGAAAAATACATCTTTTCTATTGGTCAGTGAAAAATCACTTACACGGTAGATTACTGAATTTGTCAATTACTTGAATTAATTGATTTCCTTAGTAAGTCAATTAAATCAATTTTAATCTCTTCACCTTGCTTTGCCGATCCATTACCATTGGATGAAAATCAAAAGTGAGATTAAACTCTATTTTGTCAGGTACATACGCAATAGAAATGTACCACTCAAATATTGATACGGTATTGCAATAACCTAATAATTATATCTAGAATAACCTACGGTACTGCAACTTTTATTTTCCTGTTCAAATTAGTCTCTTGCAGGCAAAGATCGGAGTTCACTTTTCTTCCCAAAAAGTTGATAAAAAATCGTTTAATTTTATAGATCTATCACTTGGGCTACTATCATAATCATGACTGCACTATTTTATTATCTCACAATTGAATCATAAAATCGATATTTAAATTCATATTATAAATTACTTATAAATTCATATTTAATATGTTGAGCGTTGAAGAAATCCTGTATGTATGTCTGTCTGGCTCAACAGCACATGAAGGGCCTAGGCCTACCAGCTGGTTCAAGAAATCCTATTAATATGATAACCTATCTCTCTGGCTCTGGCTCATCCCAAACCGGAAGAACTTGGGTACTAGAGGTATAGTTCTCGCAAGCTGAGAAGACACACCACCACAATGTAAAGTGTATTGTTACGGTGTGTCTTCTCAGCTTGTGCGAACCGGACCCATTATCTCTGACTTTTATCAAGCCTACTCTCCTTTCTCTTAGAATTGAATGTTGACAATTTTTCAACAATACATCCATCCACTTGTCAGTCACAGATGTCAAGTTGGCAATGCAAAATGTAACATACTGGCTTACAGCTTTTTCAGTGTTATGCAATATTTGTTTCTCCCAGTTGAAGTCAGAAGTATTTCTGGTCAAATTTATTAATTGTCTTCACATAATTCGTTTGTTAGTTATTGTTGATAGGCACGTTAGCCTGTTATGAAACACTTTGGCTTAGGTGTATTGAACTTTCTCCTTACACTTTACTATCTTAACATCAGGCCTAAAAGGATAAGCTAATGCAAGCTCACTACTAGCTGTCATGGGGTTTCGCCTTACATAAATTATACAATCATGTTGAGGAAATGAGATGCACACATTAAGTGTGAGGAAGGTTAATGCTATGAATATAATCCTTTTGCTAGTCGATGTTCATTCGTGTTGGTCTAATTAGAAATACAGCTGAAGATTAAGAATGGATTGAATATAAAAGTATAGAATGGATTGTAACTTACAGATAAAACCGTTTGAACAGAATGCATGTTCAAAAGAACGGATACTATGTTCAAAAGGATAATACAGTATAATAATTTCCATGTGTTTCCTTAATCTCAGGGATACTTTTATCACTGTTTTTTTTATTTTATATGATTATCAAGTACCCTTTTTGAATTTTTATTTATGATAATTATTTAAAATAGAAAACAATAATTTCCATATTTGCACAACTGTTGGCCTATTCTATTATAGGTACAGGTATAGTGTAAGTTACTTGTTCTTTCTTTTGTTTAATTTGCTTGGAATAAAGAACGATATCATACTCTTTGCTCTTTATTTTAATTCTCAAGAGTAGTCTGTGCTCTCTAGAACAATGCTTTATTATTCTATATTGACAGTGGATTGTGAAACTTTTATTTTTATAAATAGATTTCCAAAATTCTGACTCACACCTATTCTATATCTGATTTTTATTGAAAAAATAGGCCTGAATAATAAATTTCCAAAATTCTGACGTATACCATATACAATTTAAAACCATAGTAATTCATGAATAGAATAATCGGAGTTCTTATAAAATGTTATTTTTCATTTTAAGATACATGTCTATCTGTAAAATTTATTCAATAAAGATTTCCATCTCCGGATTAGTCAATTTTGAAAATATTCTTCAATTTCTACATGTAACTCATATTTATATTACAAGGTAGCCTAAATTTATTCTGTTCAATATACACTATTCTTGCAACGCTATATAACTTAATGTCTTTTATCATTTCAAGCCTTCAAGTTGTTCCACTTAGAAACATTGGGGCCTGACCGAAAACTTATTACAATCCTTTCATGAATATGCCAACCATTGTTCTGGAAAATAAGAAAAAGCGGCACAAGTTCATAAATAATTCAAGCTGTTCCTCCGTATTTTGTCACGCCTTCATTTTGCCGATGAGCCAAACATGGTGTGATTTATCAGGAACATAGTTCAGTGACAGTTTCATGTATGAAAATTCATTTTAGTAAGGTCGCCGCTCGATAATAATATGTCAGTATGTCACCTTGAACCGTCTTTTGGTAAATCCTGTACAAAGTCCTCTCTGAAAAATAACCGTTATTTATAATCAATTTGAAGAAGCACACCTGAATCTATTAAACCGAATATGGAGCCTTATCGCAATTTACTTCATACGAATAAGCTATTGTTATTCTTGAGCCATGTGCGATTGAATTGAGATTCTTGTACTGTAATTTTTGCATTCAAACAATGCGGCATACTTTTTAATATTCGGTTGATGCCATAAAATATCAATATGGATGCAGTGACTAAAATGATCACCTGTTCATCCTGTATTCAAGAATAATTGCCAACATTCTTATGCGGTGAGGTCAGTGAATCATGGTTTCATTGAATGTAATTGCTTTGATTTTGTGACAATAATAGGCTCATACTTTTTCCAGTTCAATTTAATTTTTTTATCATTCTCATAATATTTTTTACGAACATATTCAACATAATGTTTCACTTTTTCTAATAAGGTTGAGACACAGAGAAGAGAGAACCATTTTATTTCTGTTTTATCTGTGGTTGAGGTGATTCCTTTCCCGTGTAAGTTACAATACTTACATACAATAATACTTTTCCCAGCTGATTTTTCTATTAGGCCTAAGTTACATCCAGTAGTTTCAAGTAAGAATCAGTGCGTTTGATGTAATCTGATTTAAATTACACGTCATTATCTTACAAAAACCTTACATTACCTCTAGCTGTAGTTTGTATGATGTGTTTATGGCATGTAGTCTGTTGCATCACTTCTAGTTGGGAAATTCTTGAATTACTGTGATATTATTGCGATGTAGTCTACCAGGTCACTAAATAATTCAGGCCGGTTGGCAGAAGATCTATTACATCTGGTTTCATACTACAAGGAATAGAATAATTCATACCGCACCAACTAGAACTTAGAAGGTACTTACATCAAAATGCATTCTTTGCAACTATACTCTGATTACAGTTACTTTCCAACTGCAGTTCATTGCACTTTCCGCTCTGTCTAGTTATGTAATTGATATTATCATTAATTGCTGCAACAAAAAAATGATTGATTACGGTACCGGTACCAGAGTGCTCTTTGCTTTGTGAAATTATGCCTCATATATGATATTCAGTATTTTTATGGATTCTGCTATTCTTATTAAAAATAAGTTTGGATGATAGTAGGTAGCCTACTATATTCAATAGAAATTTATACATTATTATTCAACAGTAGACCTACATTATTCAATACTTATAAAAATTGGAGATTTTCGGAAAAATGATTTATAATAATATGTGAGTTTTGGAAAATGACGTCATTCAATTGAATAAATGGATGCTAAAAAGATTATAATTGCTGACTAAATTCACTCTAAACAGTTTTCATATTTCACCCTAGATCAGTTAATTTGTATTAAATTATTTAATTTTGAATCTTACTTATTATTCAGTTAGATCACTCATAATAGTGAAAAATAAGGTTTTCTTCAGGTACATGAGGTTTCTCTTGAAAAATAATATTTCTCCTAAATTAGATAGTCGTTCTATTTGAATATTACTCTGAATCTGAAGAAAGTATAATTTTTAATAGTTCTAGACTACTAGCATTATTCCAAAACTGATTTATTCCATTCACACAGCAATAAAAAGCAAGTTCATTCAGAAAAACAAATGGTAATTATCATATGCTCATAGTAATAGTACCTATAGAGTATAATGAAATAATTTGTTTCAAGTTAAAACACACGATAATAGTTGAATATAACCCGGTTTTTAAAGAAATTTTACTTATCCATGTTTACACCACAATCCACGCTCAACACTACTAAATGTTAGGAGAGAATTCAATTTTTTTAACATCCCATAATTCTTTAATTGTAACCAATTTGGCTTGCGTTCTATCAGCATCCTTTTGAAAAAAGAGGGATCTTAGTCTTTTCCGAAAATTCTGAAAAACTCAATCGAAGCAGAGTATAAAAATTATAGATCCTTGAAGATTCAATTCACTTTTCAAACACACGGTGAACAAAGTAGCCTATATGGTTCTGAATCTGTACATGTAAGTTATGCTTCAAGCCAAAGTGTAAAAGTTTTCAATTTTCTATCCCATCTATATACACAATATTCGTAAGTGGAAAAGTAAGGGTAAATTAATTATATTTGATTGATTATAAGAATAAAAGTAATTATTGATTAATGTAATATATTATATTGTATATCATTTTTCAATAAATGAATTAATAAATAGGTACCGTACATAAACTTTCCATTTTTGTGTACGTACGGTATTATTGATGATTAGTTTGTACAATAACACCCATTGTAATAGTTCAAGTGATTAGGTACAAGAAAGTGAAGGTGCTTAAAGATTCAGGTGCGATATAGTAATTAATTCTGAAATAGGTGACTGTTACTTTCTCTGTATGATAGAGTCTAATTTCCACTGGCGACGAAAATGAATTGTAACTGTTAATTGTGACAGCTAGAAGATTGATGTTGACGATTTATGTCGACTGTGATAATTGAATGTCAGTGAATAATTGGCAAAGTTGAAGATGTGTTGGCAAGGTTGAGGTTTGAAGTTTGTGTAAGAAAGTAAACATGATGATGAGAAATATTGTTGTAGCTTGATCCTTAATGTGAGTTTAGTTGGCTTAGTAAACTCATAATGAATCGCTTACAGTAGCCTACTAGTAATGCTGGATTGATTATAATAGATAGATAGATAGATAGATAGACTATATTAAGTTAATTCCATAAATGATTATCATTGGATTTCAAATTTGAGAATTTATTCATACATGGTACCTACTACAAACTCTGTGCAGTTTTCATTCTCTATTACTACAATTACTAAGTATATAAACTTATATCCATTTTCTCAATATTTTACAATTTTAAGTTAGGTTGGGTTGAATGTAGAGGTTAGTTTAGTTTGAAAGTTGACTAAAGTGATGAGTAAAAGACTAGTAGACCTGTATGAGAATCTTCAGGTAAAGTTCAGTAGTTTGAAGTAACAAGGAAGAAACAGGAACAGGACAGGTTGAAAGTTGACAAGTTATTTTTGCTGGTTTGTTGTTCAAACTACTGCTACCAAATAACCTAACCTCAAACTAGTTGGTTCAACTATTTTATAGTGAGCCGTGTCTATTGGCCTGCTCTAATTTTCGACAGCATTCGTCCGAGGCCCCCTCTCTTCTCCCTCTTTTCCTCTTTCCTCTTCCATTTTCTTTTCTTTCTCTTTTTCACTCCTCTTCTCTTCTCTTCTATCGCTTGGTTGCACTTGGTCAGCGCCCTTAATTCGTTTGGAAAGTCATTCGTCTTTAAGCGGCTATAAGGAAATTTCTGAATCAGGAAAACAAAATCAGTCAGTAGGCCTTTTTATAATTCGCTATCGATAGTTTGCTGCTGCAAAATTGCTGTTAGTGATTTACCGGTGCTCTATGGTTCCGGAAAATTTTAGGAAATCGTTTGTCTAGGAAAGCTGGACTATGGAGTGATACTGGAGTTCTCATTCTGATTAGAGCATTATTTGTTTTCAATACCTGATAACAAACGTCATAGCTCTTCCTAATGATTCCTGAAAGTGATACTGTTCATTTTTCTCAGTACCTACCTACCGATGTTATTATTATTATTTCGGAAATTTTCATCTCTTTCCAATGTAATATGTAATCAAGTGACAGAAAATGGCAATAGAATTATCACAATAATAATCAATAACACTATCACTAATCAATTTTCATAAAATAATTTAATTTTCTAATGCTTTCAATAATGCAAAATACCAAGTAATTACCAAGTCTTACTAAGAGTTCATGTGGGCATCAACTTCAACCTCAGAAACAATTATTACCTCAATATTATTCCAGTAATTCATTCTCCCACTCCTACATTTCTTACACAAAAACAAATCCAATCAATATATTGCAACTTTATATTTCATTATTTAGTGAATCAATAATTCATCAAAACATCCTTAGAAATCATTTTTCTCACAACTAGTTTCGAACTTTCAAGTGAAATTCTTTAAAGAATTTGATTAATAATTATTGAATTCTTATACACTAGTAGCCCCAATAATAAAGTTTTCATAATTCAGCTGTAATAAAAATACAATTAACAAAGAATGGATTTTTTACTTAATTCAATACTGAACTATAAATGGATATCATAGTAGTGTTACATATATTTCATCCTGTGACAACATTTAAATAGATTTAGCCTAGTTTACTAGTACAGTAATAGCGTGAGAATAATCTCTCATTGTTTTCTGATACAATTTGTAACGCCTACGGTATATAGTATCATCTTCCAACGTTTCCTTGACAAACGGTTTTTGCATCAGAAATGGATGAATAAGAGGCTATTGACTTCTCGCCAATAGATGTGCCATGACATAATCACCTAGTGAACCCGTTTCAAGAACGGATCTCCGCTTTATGTCTGTAGGTGTTACCGGAATAATTTTACAGCATTCTTGCTGTCACTTTACACTTCAGCATGACAACTTCATGTACGTAGTGTATGGGAATAGTATAGTCTGTCAAAGTAAAGAAGACATTCTGGCAAGATTGAAAAACGACTTCGGCTTGGTCAATATTGGCAAAGAGGATTCTAGGATTTATTATTCTATGAGGATTCTAGGAGAGTTCTATTATTCTATGATATTGGTTACAAAATTATTAATTGATTTTGAGACCAAATTTTTAATTTTTGAACCAATATTGTCGGAGCTGGTGTCATTTTCCATCTTGCCAGAATGTCTTCTTTGCTTGGTTAGACTATAATATTATTCTGATATAATAAAACCAAAAACATAGCTTATTATTATATCCCGGGAAATCTAGCTATTTAGATTCTCGATGGAAAAATTATTAATATAGCAATATTTTGATTATTCCATCAAAATAATTTATATAGCAATTAATTGAGATTCGAATTAATTATTAATATTATTATTTTAAATTTTATTTATTTCAAGCGACTGCTTAATACACAATGACTAGAAAACAAGAACAAAATAATATAAGATTATACAAGATTCATGCGTGTCAAAATGATTTAGAATATAAGAAAGGAAAAGTAGTACAAAAATGGAGAAATGGTTTAACCATCGTTTTTAATGCATTGTGAAGGCATTAAATCTAAGGAAAATCAGGAAAGTGAGAAGGGAAAAGATGTGATGGAATTGGCAAGCATTTAAGATTGGACAACATGAAGTAAGTGGCCATTTTGGAGGAAAACTCCTCCAAACATGGTATTGTTCGACGTTAAATGAAAGGAAATTCAGGGATGTGAGAGTGGAAAGAATGTGATAGGAGGGATTTGCATCACTTTAGATATAGGATATGAGTGTTGGATAGGGAAGGAATCATTTATTTTCAATAATTATATTGATATTGATTCACATTCATTCAATTTATATTGATTTTTTTCTCATATCTTTCGAAGCCGTTCCTCATCGTAGTAAGGAGTGAGTAAAAGGAGACGCAAATGCTATTGAACAAAAATCTCCGTGGGATAACTGTAGTTCATAAGTGTCTTTCAAGTTCCGCTATGCATTACTTTCACAATATTCCTGAGAACTTTACTATGAAGGGCCATCCAGTCTCAGACATTGGTCTCAGCTTGATAAGATACTTGATACTCAGTCCTCTCCTGTCCTAACCATGGGAGAATGCAAATTATCACCACAATACCCGCACTTTCACTTTTTATAACAGTTAACACTTTCCTGCCCTTGAGTTATAATTTTGGAAAATCTTGGAACACTGAAACGGCATCATAATGTTGTTAATTCTTGGATCTTGATCTTAATCATTCGAATTTTGAAGCCTATACAATCTACAAAGTATCCAAATGTTATCATACTCAATGTTGTTCATCCAAATGGCCTTTGAACATAGTATAATATTTTCGTATGTCATATACTGAAAAGCCTTGAAGCTCGATCTAATAAATTCATATTTTTCTAGTTACGAATTTTAATTTTATAGCTTACGAATATTTAAAGCCTTAGGTCATATAAAATTTCCATTTCTTATCTTAAATCTTCTGCGATCATAAATTCCCCGATAGTGCATAGATTGTTCAATATTATGTGAAATCGCCACTGTTCTTATGAAACTAGGAATATGTTATCATGTTGAAGCTGTGGTGGCTCGTACCCACGAAACAGGTGAAGTACTGTACAGGGCACTTCACCTGTTTCGTGGGCACGAGCCGCCAGTGTCTTGAAGCTTAAAGGTTCAAGAACTCAGGACTATTTAAAAATCTCTCCCGTTATTGAATAGATTCAAGTACAGTCTGCCCAAGCAAAGAAGACATTCTAACAAAATGAGAAAATGAGTTTGTCAATATCGGTTCAAAAATTATGATTTTGGTCTCAAATTGTAGATAAGAATTTTTCCTACAATTTAATACTAAATTTATAATTTGTTGAACAATATTGATCGAGCAGGAGTCATTTTCCCATCAGGCCAGAATGTCTTCTTTGCTTGTACAGACTATATTATTCTGTTAATGAGAGTGATAATTTATTTTCTTCATAGACATGAAATAAGGCTCTCATTTTCTGTTACGCCTTTATTATTACCTAGTTTGTGCCTCTTGGCCGGAATTCATTGCATTCCATCAATTTTGATGGTTTCAAATACATCCAACCTACAACCACTCCTATAATCTCACTGATTAATGCTAACGAACCTCGGGTATTCACACTTATATTTTAATGGGGAGAGAAAAATTAATGTGTTATTTTTAAGCGGGTCAGTGTTGATAAACTCTCGCATCTGACCTTTGACCGTTCAGCTCAGCCTAGAAATAACTATCCCATTATAGCAAGGCTAATTCAAGCTTTCAGGCTATCGAGGAGAAATTCCTCCTCAACTTCTGGTGTAGTCTCCTTTATCCCTTCCCCCCACTGCAAGTTTCGATAATAACCAATCATTTCAAACTTGATACTTCTTTACCACTCGTGTGTGCCACTTCGTAGAATTAACATATTCAAATAGCGTCAACGTCTTGATAAGCTATGGAGTTGAAGAAATTCTGTAAAAGTGCATTTCCATGCTAGAGGGTTTCAATTTACTGTTCTATAATGTAAAAAAGTGGGAAATGCAGGGTCTGGAGCTTTGTAAAGGGGTAATTATGTAAAGTATTGTAACTGGAGGGATGGTTTCAAAGATTCAACTATCCTCACACGTTAACCGAAGCTTATTGTGTTTGTGTGGTAATAATGTAAAAGTCCATCTCCTTGCTAGAGTGTTTTGAATTAAATTAATTTTCTATGTTGCACAGAAGTGGAAAATTAAGGCTCTATAGATTCGATTTCAATTTGGATAGCGAAAGCTGAAAATGATAATAAGGTATTTGGGAATCGGGATTGAAATATTCAAAGGTATCCATGACTGTATAAAGTGGTAGACTAATTATTGAAATTAATGGTTTGAATTATTAATAATTTTCAATGTATAAATTTGTATCTTATTATGGTGTATCATTTAAAATTGAAAATTTTATAACATCTAAGAAGGGATAACAGCTCTAATCATAATTTTCTCCAATATTTCAGTTTTTTAGAATCTAATTATTCTTTATTGTTATACCCGTAGTCTACTCACTCAACCTGGAGGTACCTCAGATTTGATTCTTACCTGCAAAACATGAAATAAAAATTAATGAAGATATTCTAGTATATTTATCTATTTATTTGACGACAATAATACAATAGAAGGAATGAAAAAACAGGCTTCCACCCAAAACGTCTTCTATTCTGATTTAGTTTAAAATTTCCAAATTCAGGTTATGTGCCTTTTCAATATTCACTCATACAATTCATACATGAAGTATGAATTGAGCTGGGACTCGAATATAAAAATTCAAGTACCTAGTTTATATTTCATTCAGTTTTTACATTGAAACTTGGACTGGTTGACTGCTTTAAAACACCAGATTCGAATCCAAGTTCAGTCGCGATCATCAGAAATTAACAATCCATTAGAGCATTTTCACTTTCTTTCCTTGCATGCCTCATTTCTCCTTGACAAGATTAGAGACCTGCAAAAATTCACAAGGTTACAAAAGAAAGTTTCAAGAAAAATGCCTGTCATATGTCGACGATTCTAGTTATTCAGTGAATGACAGTGCTCCACTTATCTTACAATTTTCTTCTCAGGAGGATAGACACAAAGAGTAATTTCCCAGCTTGCAAAAATGGATTCCAGTATGCAGTACGTGAATTAGTTTGATGCATGCCAACAATATTGTTGTCATACGTGCAGGTGTATGAATATAACGTGCATACAAGTTATACTTTGTGTATATTCCTCAAATATTATTCTTCGGAGATAGTATCATTGGAATTGAACTAAAAAGAATCAACATTAAATATTTCTCGAATATCGTGATTCAATTCAGAATTTACAGACAAAAAATTAATTTTGTCTCTGAATACTGATTCAAAGCTGATACAAAATTTAACTAAAAAAAATATCAAAATTGAATTAATCGAATATTGTGATTTAATTTAGTTTGAAGAGAGAAAAATTAATTTTGTCTCTGAATAATAATTCAAAGCTAATTTTCAGAATTTAACTGAAAAAATCAAAATTGAATTTATGATTCAATTCAGAGTTTGGAAAAAGAAGAATCAATTAAGTCTCTAAATACTGTTTTGAAGCTGCAAACATTATTATCCTTTCACGACTCAGTATATATGAAATACTTGATTAGCTATCTCACTATTGTGTGTATGGGAGAGAGTGCTAGTATGTGAATGTAAGAATCCAAAAATCAGGGTCAATTGTCTGGTGCGACAGAAATAAGTCACTGCAGTCCTGCACGCTCTACAAAACACAGTTTTCATGTAGTTTGTAGCATTGTACACTACAGTATAGTCTGTCGAAGGAAAGAAGACATTCTGTCAACAAGGGAAAGTGACTCCAGCTTGGTCAATATTTGTTCAAAAATTATAAATTTGGTCTAAAATTATAGGAAACATTCTGATCTACAATTTGAGAGTGAATTAATGATCTTTGAACCAATATGAACCGAGCTGGAGTCATTTTCCGATCTTGACAGAATGTCTTCTTTGCTTGGAAAGACTATAGCATTGTACTTTACCTGCCACTTGTAGTGCCCAATGTACTTTCCAGACGATTTGACTGGGAATAGGTTTCCAGCCTGGTGCTGCCTAATTTGGTTTTTTACTAACTCACTTAACTGGTTTCATTATTGACTTGCGCTTGAACTAATTCGCTGGAAGTGTTATTGAGTTTGGGGGAAAGTCGAGGGACTCGTTTCAGTTTAGTACAATCAAGATACTCTTCAAACAACCCTCTTCTAAAATTTGGAATATTTATATTTTGTAATAAAGATTGATAGATTTGGGAATTGAAAAATAGAATTGATAGAAAGGAGATACATTCAAAACTATTCAGCTAATTTTTTTATCATTACCAACTCCCACGTTCACTCTCAATAAATTCATATTTTCAATTCAGAGTGGACATTTCTGTTCAAATTCGCCACGTCATCAAAATAAAGAAGGCATTCTACTCTATTCAATAAATTTATAGTGCAGAATTTTTAATTTTGTCCAACTTTAGACCTCTCTTCATAGTTCTGTTCCTGATAATTATGTGCACATCATGATACCGTACTCCACAACTTCCAACCACCAATTGAGATATTCTTTCTGATATCGATAAATTCAATCAAGAATGGATATTTTTTAGTGTATTTTTCAATAACTCCTAATCACCACAGTAACGAAATCTACTAACATTACTGGATCTTCGATTTTTATTAGAGTTTGATTTTTCGAATGTATGTGTTTTTTTTTCTACTTAAAAAAATTTAACATTTATTCTTCTTGAAATCAAAACTTCTTTAGACCGGAAATTGAACAGAAAGTGAACAGGGCCTGAGAATAGTTGGTTCCGAACTATAGAGAAAACAAGTCAGCGAAAGAGAGATAGTAGCATAAAGAGTCACCAATGTTTACGATGGTGAGAAAGAGGAAGAAGATGGAGAGGTGAAGGAAGAGAAGAGAGAAGAAGAATAAGAAAAAGTAGAAAAAGAAGAAGAAGAGGAGGAGAAGTGGAAAAATAAGAAGAACGAGAGAAGTAGAAGAAGAAAGAATGAAGAGGAAGAAAAGAAGGAGAGAGAAGGAGGAAGAAGGAGAAAGGAGGATGAGAAGGAGAAGAGAAGAGAAAGAAGAAGAAGAAGAAGAAGAAGAAGAAGAAGAAGAAGAGAAGGAGAAATGGAGGATGATAAGGGGAAAAGTAGAATGAGAAGGAGAAAAGGAGAAGAAGAAGAAGAAAATGAAGAGGAACTGGAGATAGGAGAAGGAGAAAAGAAGAAGGAGAAGGAGAGAAGGAGGATGATGAGGAGAAAAGGAGGATGAGAAGGAGAAGGAGAAGAAGAAGAGGAGGAACTGGAAAAAGGAGAGAGAAAAAAGGAGGAGGAGAAGATCAAAGAAGAAAGAGCAAGCGAGCGTGAGAAGGAGGATGAGGAAGAATAATTTGAAGGAAGCAAGGTCAATAGCGAGGTGAGTGTATATAGAATAGAAAGTACACCAGCAGCCGATGCAAACTTGTATGAGTATTCGCGTATAGTATTTAGGTGTGTGTGAGAGAGTTGTAGTAGCGATCCGAGAGCCGGTTCATTGATAATGACCTCCTCTTTTGACCAAGTGCGCTAACCTCAGAGTCGTGTGATACCAATCGTCAAACACGCGAGCAATGGCATTTATGTCAAACGCATCCCACTTGTTCAAAAGCAGGTGTGTACTGATTCATGAGCGGTGGCGTGTATAATTGGCGAGAATTGGTTCGAAATAGGATTCAGGTTTTAATAGATTGGACAGTTGCGATTGACAGCTCTGAAATGGGTTTCAATTTTTATTTTATAATGATAGATTGATTGGATGCAATTTGATCGAGTGAAAACAGAAGTGATTCCAGATCTACATCAACTGATGTAGTAGAAACTAGGTGCTAGTGTGACTCACGGACACTGCTGATACTGACGGGGGTCCAGGGGGCGGAGCCTGCCGGCTAGTAAATGAATAGAAATTAGTTGGGAAAACTTAAATTCAACTTGATTTTAAGTGAAATTTTTCCACAGAACCGTGGTTCCGTGTATTGTGTTCACCCACACAATTTATGATCTTCACACATCTTCTATCTTGGAAAGGTGTCACAACATCAATGTAACAATGTTCACTCTACATACAATATTTCATTATAAATAATTAGTTGGAAATAGGCTTCTATACTATTCAATAGGCTACAAAAATTGGACAAAAATTTTGCCAAGAATTAGTATCACAGCATTATTTAGACTCGGAAAATTGAAGCAGCATTCAACACAGCTTGAATACATTCTAAAATTCATATTAGAGGGTCTTTCTAAGGAGTGAATCAGTAAATTTTGATTCAGAAAATTGACTCATTAAATATAGTTTGAATACATTCTAGTATTTGAAGGTATTACTATGAAGTTAATCAGTAATCAATATCACGTAGATCCACGTGAAGCCACAACTATATAAATTCGAAGTAAGCACGGTAGGTTTAAACGAGATCAGTCCTTTTATAGTTTTATAGCATGAAGTCATCCATTGACAAACTCAGCAGGTAATTGGTTGAACCAGCGGTATCAAGAGATGCTCCCCAATGAAAGTGGACTACTTACAAAATGTCATTAATCCTGGAAGACCAATGCCATCATATTACGGAGATTGTTTTTCTTTTATTGTGTCAGTCAGCCCTGCCCGTGACCATCATTGTTATAACGGTAGACCGCAGTAATTCCAATTTCGCTGGTTATTACGTAATTGAAAAGATAATAACAAGTCACTAATCTTTGGGTGACGGTTTCGATGGGCTAGGTCGAGATTACTTGATTATAAAATATCATAACAGGAAAAGAGCAGCAAATTCAATAAAATAGTAATAGATGACGGATGGAAAAATGTCATCGTAGTGTGCAGAGAAGTTAGGATAGGAGTTTACTTGGGCTAAATCTCTCACCTTTCTGATAGTATCTTATTTGAGAAATGCGAAAAAATAACAATTGATAATTGAATAAAACACACTAATGATATCAATTCTACCGTTTATTTTGGTATAGGATCATGGTTTCGTGGCCACACAAGTCGAATCTGATCTGTTTGGCCACGAAACCATGGTTCTGTATCAAAATAAACGGTAGAATTGACATTATCTTATCAGTGTATATTATTATCATTATGGAAAGATTCTACAGTATTGAAAACGACATTCAAAAAATGATGTGTAAAAGTCATGCTCTTGAAATTATGCTTAAAATCAAGATCAACAGTTTAACACTATAATTCTTTCAAACTAGACCTTCAGTCTTTGTGTTGCAAGCTTTTAGTGTAGCCTAAGTGTAACGTAAAGTTCCCTTTTGAAAGAACTTGTTGAAAAAGTGATCAGAGAGGAATCAATCAACTTTCTCCCAACCGCAATGAACTTGAACGCAAAATAAAACCAGTGAAAGCTGAGAAGCCTTCAATATTGTTGCAAACTTGTTCGTTCAAGTACCGGAATTTATTAGATCATCATTGTACAGTATTGGTTGTCATCAGGATAACATTATCGATTATATGTTACACAATGTTTCTCATCATCCACCCATTCACCATTCTTTCACAGGCTTCGATATTGTTCTACAAGTATTTTTTTCAGATATCTTTAATATTTCACACTTGAACCTTGACTTCATGACCTCTTGAATTTATTCCAAATCGCTGAATATTTGACAAGTGTAACAGCTTTGTAGGAAGTATTAAGTGTCGTCTCATTCTCTTGTATGTTTTCTTATCTGGTTACTTCCTGAACTAAGCATATTATCCCTATCCCTTAGATGATCCTTCTACATAATTTTGCAATACCATGTGAATCAAATACAAAAATGATCAATTTTATAATATCTTTATTTTATTTTCAATTCAACCACGAGTCTAATGATATCCAGTACTCGTATATTCTTGTATCCTATTAAGATATACCTATTTTCTTGTTATCAAGAGATTTCTTCTTCCTCAAGATTTAGATGATTCTTTCCAAAAATTTTTCATCGATTTCACTTTTATTTCTCCAATCAATTCCTTCTTCCTCAAGTTTTTGATGATTCTTCCCCAAAATCATTCATCAATTTCACTTTTAATTCTCCAATCTAACACTTTTAAAAACTTTTTCCGTTAAATTTTACCGGCATCATACTTCACCGTCATTAAACTTGCAATTAAATCACCTCTTTAGATATTTATATTAATTCCATTATCGTATAGATGCCAGGTTGAAAACATTTTTGAGCATAAAAAAGCTATATCCTTACCGAATACTCGTATAGATCGAATATTTATGTCTTGCATATACTTTTCAGGGTCATTTTGTCGAGGCACGTTACCCGAGCTTTCCGAGAAAGTCACAAGAGAATTTAGGACTAGTATACTTTTTCTATTCTTTCTTCTTCTTTTCATGAAAGAATTGACTGAGAATGATGGTTATTGGGCATTGTGTCGAACGTTTTCATTTCAACTGGTGCAAGTACTCAGTTGTTTTCTTTATTTTCTGTTTTCCAGCTGTCTGTCTATGGGGCAGTCAGTCGGTTTGGCCTCGCTGACTAAGAAGCGTATCCTTCCATCACTGCCACTCACTCAGTCACCAATCAGCACTCAGCTTTCATGACAATTTGTCACCGAAAGTGCAACTCAACTGAACTGCACTCGCTTTCGTTGTGAACCCAGCCGTTTAATATCAGCAATTTCATTAATTTATCAATTAGAAGACAAATTATTATGCAGATTAACCTTACAATTTATTTACGAGGTTAAAATACAATAGGATTCAAATCATCTCTTCATCATTATCATCATCATCATCATCATCATCATCATCATCGATTCAAAACATCTGAAACATCTCTTCTTCCCAATTATGCAGATTATCATGTTGATTGTTCGAAGTAAACAGGAAATTTGTCTATAAGTTGTGAGTACATGGTACAATTTAATCACAGGATTATTCATTCCAAAATATCATACACAAGATGATGTCTAATGAAGTGTCAAATTAAACAATCAATAAGGGAGATCTTGTATCATAAATGATACAGGTGAGGCGGTTTTACAATTCAATTCCAAGATTATTCATTCCAAAATATGATTCACAATTTGATGTCTATTGAAGTGTCTAATTGAACAATCAAATAGGGAGGTCTTGTATCAAGAATGATAAAGTGAAAGAGGTTTTGTATGAATAACGAATGATATGTTCTAATTCGATCTTGCTTCATGTATCAATGCATTCAATGAAAAATATTCTTTCATCTGAACTTAGCAATCCATGAATTCTAATCTTAATCCCTTAAACATGGTTGGAAGTCCCCAATAATGTAT
This sequence comes from Sogatella furcifera, assembly GCA_017141385.1. NCBI lineage: Eukaryota > Metazoa > Arthropoda > Insecta > Hemiptera > Delphacidae > Sogatella > Sogatella furcifera. The sequence goes on along the minus strand of CM029551.1, from coordinate 10,316,231 downwards.
AGTCGGTTTCGAAATATGAGGGAAAGTATGAATAGAATTAATATTCATTCCAATTAATAAGGGAGCTTCCCAAGTTTGAAAAAAATGATAATAATAATTAATTTGAATCTCCAATTATTGCTGTGGAAATAGACAAAGACTTCTTCAATTGAAAATATTGACCAATGTACTAAATAGCAGGCAAAATCAATTCTTCCATCTATGGAAAAATGATTAATTTTGTAGTTGACTCAACCTGGTAGGCTCCTTGAGGAGAATCTTGTGAAGAAGATGATTCCTTCAAATGCAGTAAAGAGTGTCTAGTAACTTGATTTAATCCTGTTTTTATACAAGAAAAAGTAGCTCGTTAACCAATCTCTTAGCACTAATTAGCTGTCGCCGTAACCGATTAATTGGCACTCGTCGTAATACTTTGGTCACCACCAAAAAACTCGACTTTTAACATTTTAATCGGGTAATTACTTGTCAGCATTGCACTAGAGGACGGCCTACTGAATGACTTTTCACGGCAATGTATTACCGGTACTATGAGTGTCTTCTTTTTTATTCTCAATTAAAAAGTGAGTGGTAATATCAGTTGGACTCCTTTACACGTCTTTGCACATTGAAATATGGTTTTATAACTGTGAATTTATACCTGTAATATGAAGAAAAAGATGAAGAGAGAGAAAGAAAGAGTAAGAATGAGCGTGACAAGATGTGAGACTACTATTACAATGATTGTTTACATCCATGAAAATAAGTGGGTTACAATAAATATCAGTATAACGCGTTTTACCATCTTGGACGTTTTCAATCCTTTCTATTATGTTATGCAGGAAAGAATTTTAAAATCGTTATACGTTTACTTATTTCACTTTTCCCCCATTCTTTATGATTTATCAATAAATTGGATCCATAAAATTAGAAATTTGTTGAGTTTTTTTAGAATGTAGAATCGGGAAGATTTCCTAATCGTCATTCACAAGGTATTCACAATCACAAATCGCCTGAAGTGAAAAACTATTCAGTAGATAACAAAATAATGAGGTTTCACATTTAAAAATTTGAAAAACATCACGGTACCAATTTATGTTGATTATTATGTGTCGAAAAAATTGAATATTCATTGAATAAAAACTTGAGTTCTACACCCTCAATAAGAATATTAACAAATTTGTTGATAAGGCACTAATATATTCGGGCACCCTAGTAGTACTCCAGTGTCGATTCCTTTCCAAAATTGATGGAGAAAGTGAAATTGAGGACGAATAACTTCTGAGCCAGCGTATATCCCAGCCACGTCCTACACAAACGTAACTCGTCACATGGACAATCTTACGCCTATCAACTAGGTAAGGAGTGTCCGGAAATATTAACCCCAACTCATTGGGAAATCCAGGAGAGAAAAAGAAGGAAAACAGGAATGAGTTGTGCAATCTACGGGAATGAGAGGGGAGGAATAAGAAGAAAATTTCAAAGAAAGTGGACAAACTAAGGGAGTAAAAGAAGAGGAATAAGAAGTAGAACAAATAGGCAATTCAAAGGAGGAAAAGGAGAGGAATAATAAATAAAGTTCAAAGAAAGTGGACAAACTAAGGAGGAAAAAGGAGAAGAATAAGATTAAAAGTTCAAAGAAAGTAGATGAAATAAGGGAGGAGAAGGAAAGGAATTATTAGAAGGGAAGTGTAAAGAAATTGGACAAAGTGAGGGAGGAAAAGCAGAGGAATAGAGAGAAGAATGAACGTGAAACGGAGAGAAGTAAGAAAAGTTCAAAGAAAATGGACAAACTTAGGAAAAAAGGAGAGGAATGAGAAGAAAAGTTCAAAGAAAGTGGACGAACTAAGGGAGAATATGGATTAAAACAAATAGGCAATCCAGAGGTGGAAAAGGAGAGGAATAAGAAAGAAAGTTCAAAGGAAGAGGACAAAGTAAGGGAGAAAAAGAAGAGGAATAAGAAGGAAAGTTGAATGAAATTGACAAATGAAGGGAGGAAAAGCAGCGGAATAGGGAGAAGAATAAACGTGAAAAGGAGAGGAATAAGAATGAAAGTTAGAAGAATGTGTACAAACCAAGAGAGGAAAAGGAGAGAAATAAGAAGGAAAGTTAAATGGAAGTAACAAATTAAGGGAGGAAAAGCAGAGGAATAGAAAGAAGAAGAAACGTGAAAAGGAGAGAATAAGAATGAAAGTTAGAAGAATGTGTACAAACCAAGGGAGGAAAAGGAGAGAAATAAGAAGGAAAGTTCAAAGAGAATGGACAAAGTGAGGGAGTAAAAGGAGAGGAATAAGAAGAATAATAAGTAAAGAAGAATCCAGAGGAGAGGAAGAAAAGAAATAAAAGTCCCAGGGGAGAAGAAGGAGAGGTATAAGAAGGAAAATACAAAGAAATGAAGAAAGTGTAAGGTTGGGAGTATGCGAACACTGACTGGCTCAGCCCAGAGTATAGTCACAGCCAGTGCGCTTTCACTAGGCCAGCCAGTCGCGCTGTGAACGGGGTCACCATCAGGATTCAGAAGGATAAGCAGGACGAAAAGGATCCGGCCAATATCCTGAGTGCATTTTGTCAACGTATTGTGCAACCTGGTGACGTTTCCTGATTGATATTATTTGACAACCGATGATCGGGTGCACATAATATCGTAATAACGTATCTGATGACATGTGTCCAATATGTGCTTACTCAATACGGAGGAAGTACTGTACCATTGGTTTAGTACTACAGTACTATATTGGTGTACGCAGTTATCGAGTTGTGTTTGAGACTATTTTTATTGACTTGAAGAAACCAAATTGGAAAACATAAAAAAATAATATGGAATAAGATTGTAACAGGAAAATTTTAATATCTTTTATCTTGATGGAATTTTTAGGGATTATTCATTTCAATTTTTCTGCGGTGATACCCACATAAATTATTACAGTTCGCTCGTCAATGACAATGACGATAATGACGAATCATGATGATGATGATGATGATGATAATGGTGGTGATAATAATGATGATGATAAAGATGATGTAAATGATAAGAGATGAGATGAGACATTCCTCCCATATACTTATACTATTAGTGCAAGTGTCCCATGTACTACTATACTGTTGGTATGTTCTATTTTCCTCTGTTTATAATATCACGTTTCCACTTGTGCTTTTTCTCATCTATCTGTATATTAACCACCTAATTTTTTTTAAATCATTCTCCCAACTAGATCTTTTATTTTTCTTTTATTTTTAGCGTATTCCTTTATTTAGTAGAGAGACCGAAAGGTGTTCCACCTCGCCGACATAACCATGATATTTATTATAACTAACATAACTATAATTATGATTCTCTTCTATTTCTATTTTACTATACTAGTCTTGTCTCTTGCAATGTTTTTCGAATGGATATTTCCGATCATTGGTCACGAATCAACCTAAGTGCAGTTCTAGCCTACTTTCAGAAATTTGGAAAGCTCGTTTTAATTTCCTGATATTAAATTTCGCGAAGCTTCTGCCATTATTTTGGTTAATCATGGGTAATACTTGGATTCAAACCCATCGTAATAAATACATCAAATGCAATTTTTATGGTTATGAGTAAAAAATTTTATGCAATATTTCTTACTTTACTATCTTAAAGCTGCTAGCTTAGACATTCCTGTTCTTCGAGAATTGTGATCATATTATTTTATTTGTGTATTATTCATTTCTTTATGATTGGCGAATTGATTTAGATTTGTGTTCATATTTATTTGTGTATTATTCATTTCTTCATGATTGGTGAATTCAAATTAATTACTCGTACTTGTTAACTGTACGAACGGGACTTTTATTGTTTTCAATACTAGTTTATACATCTGATAGCCCTACTTTGTGATTGGTACAGAGCTTGATGGAAGAAACTCATAATGGTAGACTTGATAAGATTGCTTTATTTGGAAGATGATATTTGAGATTGGAGTCGGAGTCAGCAACTACAGTACCATAAAATTACTCGATTCAATCGTGAATTTTATTGGAACGAAGCCATGTACAGTAGTGTTCTGGTTTACTTAAATACAGTGAAGGAGTAAGTTTCATTCACTTAAAACTTCTAACTTTATGACCAGAAAACTTGGAAAATAATTAGGAGAAACTGGTAGGCTTAAGATTAACTGTAAAAATAATTTCAAGTCGAAAATTTTTTTCTCTTCAATAGTAGAAAAGAAGGTTTGATTATTTTTGAAGAGTAAAAATCATTCATGTAGTAGATTGATTGTTCAAAATTTATTTAATGAATCTCCAAAATTCATTTCCTAATGGTTTCTTTCTAATGATTTCAATGATGGTCTACAAACAGTCTAATTTTTTTTGTTAAACCGTTCATTCATAAGTTACTTTTTATCTTGAATTTTACAAAGAATATACGCATTAACTTATCTTATTTGAAGTGAACCAAGTCTTGGAAAAACCGGGATTTCTTGAACGTTCAGAGATAACATAATTTTTAGAAACAATATTTCAGTAAGATTAACTTTTCTGTTTAGTCATTGGATAAACATTGGGGAAATTCTTTAGAATACTTCAGGAAGTTTGTTTAAAGTTCCAACACAGAATAGCCACCACACCTAGAGAGAAAATAAAGGAGTGAGAAATAAAACAAACATAAACAAATTTTATGAACTTGTTGACTGATAACGTGGATAGAAAAATGGAATTCATACTAACAGGTTTAGATTCTTCAAATTCACTCAAGCTGTTCGCTTGCTTGCAATCAATTAGGAGATAATAATTGAATTATAAATAATAAAAAACAGTATAACCTAATAATAATTATAAGTCTTGGAAATGTAAAATTCCCGTTGCACACACCACGATTTTAGACGTCCGGTTTTTTCCGTACCTATACTTATAAATTTCACTACAATAGATTATAGCAAACACACATGTTTGCCAAGCTCTGTTCAATCTACTAGAATTTATAAGGATGGCAAAAAACTGTCCAAGAATCGTGGAGTGTTCAACGTTAGAAACTATAAATCCAATACATTGTTGGGAAAGGGTCTTACTAGTTGGATGATTGAAAAATAATAAAATAATTTCATTGTTCAGGCTTTACATTACGGGCCAAATACAGGTAGTCTAATTGCACGAGTATTGAGGACCAATACATTGAATCATTTCAAGGTCGAATATCAATTGAATTCAACCTTTTTACTTTCATAAAAAGAACTCTTGATAATTTTATTATACAGTACAAGTACAGTAGTAATAATGGTTGAATATTGAGACCAAGATCAAACAGTCTACCGCTTATCGGATTTAATGAACTACTAATAAATTAACCATTATTAAATTAACCGTTTGCAGATCAATAAATTCTGATAGGCTTGAATTTCATTGTTTCCATTATATTGAATGGCTAGTTTTATTTGTTCAATATAAATGCAAATTGATCGAATAGATTATTGTTATGTACTGTCTGTACCTACTGTACTTGATAAAAAATTTATTTGAATTCAACTATAGATATTATTACTACAAGCCAGTTGAAGTGTTAGTTTCATCTATTGCAAGGTAGTATGCCTAAGCTTTTGAAAGGAAAATGATAAAAAATTGATGCAATAATTATAGATTCCTCGATAGAGGTGCCTCGTTATAGACTTGCTTTTCTTGGTTTCTACTCTCGTATGATTGCAGTTTTGACCTCTAGTGGGATCGGACTCTATCGCACTGGCGGCTCGTACCCACGAAATTAGTGGAGTGCCCGTGTCTTTCACTGTACAACACTTCACCTGTTCCGTAGGCACGAGCCGCCAGTGACTATGAGATGGTTTGTTTTCTGTGATTCTTCACAACATATCGTAGAGATGAGCACTAACTAGACAAGGATTCTTAAAAACATATTCATTGATCAATTTCTTCCTGATAACAATTATTATTGTGTTGTTTTTTTTAAGTTGGAAGATATTATTATCGGCAACGTTCCACTAATCGACCATTTTCTTCGATGCACTTAACCTGAAAAAGTGTCTCGAAATGAAATCAAGTGAGAAATTAGACCAGAATAAAAATGGAGCAGACCATTACGAAACGATGACTTGGTACTCTCGTTCAACCAATAAAATCAGCCAGTCATTTTTATCCTTGCACCTGCACTTGCACTCTAAATTGAAAACAATTAGTATTCAGCAAACTGGTGAATCAACAATAGCATTTTTGGGCTAGTTATGGATGAGTTTATAATTATAGATAAGTATTTTTCCAACTTAATTTTTCACATGATACATGAGCAGCACCTCGAACTTTGAAATGCCTTATTCTGTTATTTGGATGGAATGCCTTTGTCGATTCGCAGCAGTACAAGTACAATCACAACAAAATTAATCACAATATTAGCACACAAGGTGGAGAAAACATGAAAAATCCTTTGATTATATTTCTTTCAGAAGAAAGATTGAAATTATTGATTGTTGCATGGAGAACCTCAACAATTCTTGTTTTACTGCTTTTATAATTTTCATTTCAGGTAGGGAATCAAAAACCACCTTTCTTTAAGTCAATTTCATTGTAATTTTGTTCACATCGATTTGTGCACATTTTTCTACTCTTCCCATACAAGTTTAAAAATTGCATTTGCAGCCTTTTGCACGATTGATGAACGCAATTTGGCCTTGAATGTTGTTTGCAGAATAATGCCACCAAATTTCTCCTGAAATTGGGGCCAACACACACCTTTTTAAGCATGTAGGATGCCTAGAAAAGTGGAAAAGAAAGAGAGAGTGAGTAGAAGAGAAAGAGAATATCAGCCGCGACCTGTTATCCACCGTTCAACAGCGGAATAAGCAAAGGTCATAGGGTGTATGTATAGTCTGTCCAAGAAAAGCTGACATTCTGGCAAGATGGTAAGATGAGTCCAGCTTGGTCAATATTGCTTCAAAAATTATAAATTTGGTCTCAAAGTGTAGGAAACATTCTGATCTACAATTCGAGATTTAATTTATAATGTTTGAACCAATATTGATCAAGCTGTAGTAATTTTCCCATCTTGCGAGAATGTCTTCTTAGCTTGGACAGGCTATACAATCAACAGGCTACACTATTGGGAAAGTCTGTTGTGATGTATTGCAAACCACTCTGTTGCAGTTCATGCAATAATATAATTACGACTCAATTTTTGTTCTTCATAATTGGGAGTTCTTATAATTTTTTTCTTAAATCTTGTTCTCAAAATTGTTTCTTATTATTTGGAGTTTGAAGTTATAACTGGGCGACCATTCTTCTACTTTCCATAATACTGATATGGTAGTTCCAGGGGGATTGGAATCTGGAGAAACTATCCGTTTGAAGAAAAAATAGTTGATTTTTTAAAAATTATGGACAATATTGTAATTTTTCATCTTCTTTTGATTTCAAAAACGTAATCTAGGCATAACTAAATGGCAACTCTAATTAACAACATCAGCTGTTGGAGCGCATAAGAAGCAGACGAAGCTGTCTAACGTTTTAGAGTCAGCTAAATAATAATAATATTCGTGTAACCTGGCTGGCTCAGGTCTGGTGTCAGAGTTTTCAGGTCGCTCCTGAACAATTTCAGGGCCTCTGACATGACTTAACGACTGTTTTTAGGTAGCCGGGACCGACGGCTTAACGTGTCCATCCGAAACACGGGGAAGTGGCTTGAGAAAAATTTCTGGTCTGACCTGGGTTTGAACCCGGGACCTTTGGATTGCAAAGCCAGCACTCAACCCACTTAGCTACGCCACCCCCTTAGAGTCAGCTATACCTTGTATTTTTGCGAATGGGAAGCCGGTATCACGATAAAGCCTACATTTTATTTTACACGTTGAAAAAATATTGAAAATTCGATCTATTCAGATAACTGCTATCAAGTCAGACATTTAGAGACTATAGACTAATCTTCTAGTCTGATTATGCTCTGTATACTGTATACTAGAGGACCGTATACTATAGTCTTCTCGATGGTTATCAATATATCTTGCCTGACCACTGTAATAATACATAAATGTGGGTTCAAGAGACGTGTACTGGAACTGTTCCCAGTACTGGAATAATGACTCAAACGCCCGGTTTTTCCAAGCACACTCAAAGTTGAGGGACACTCAAATTTTTATGAACAGCTGACATTTTCTATGATAAGTATAGGAAATGTAGTAAAGTGTAGTAAACTTGAGGGTCCCTCAAATTTGAGTGTGCTTGGAAAAACCGGGCAAAAATCTCTTGAAAAGCAGTGGCCTTATTCTGATGTACTAGAATGATTCTTGAGTTTTGGATCCTACTCGTTCGAATCCCGTCTTTCTTTCAACTATGATTCATATATCAATCAACAGGTTGAGTCACCTCATTTTTACTAGGGTTCCAACTTTCTCTCGATCAATACAATCATTAATGGAAAATAATGTCCGGTTGAAGATAACTTTAATGTTTAGGATTGAATATGTATTGTTAAAAATCACATGTCAGAAATCATCGAAGGACTCTCCAAGTGGTAAGACTCTCCTCATCTCAGATATACCATAATAAAAGATCTTGCTCATGCTAGATTTATTTAAAAGAATTAAAACATTTCAAGAAGTAAAAAATTTGTAATGTGTAACTTAAAAATTCAGTTTTTGATGAAATTCCAAAATGATAAATGCAATTTTCTTCCCTTTATAATCTAAATAATGAATCATTTGATATAACCAACTCCTATGAATAGAACAATGAATAGGCATGCTATTCCATGAAATTTGTGTTACTTGAAGTACAAACTTCCACTTCAGAAGAAAAAGCAATAGTTGAGCATCTTACTATTTTTAGCACGCATTTTAAATATCTTCAAAGAATGAACCTTATCATTCTTTCAACTTCATCAATTTATTTATCACAGATCATTATATTGATCTGGTGTTTCAGTTCTTCGTCTTACAAAAAACAAGATTTCAATTAACAGTGAGTAACTCAAGAATCAATTATTGAAATAGGCCTGTGCTCGTTTAGTAACTGACTGGAAAAAGTAAACGCTTCTTCTACTAGTCCTCAAGTAATTTACTGGTAGTTTGTCTCCTGAGTCAGTTTGACAATTTCACGGTTCACAGAATAAATTGATTCCAGTTTAGTGGCTGATAAAAAGCAAGTGATATGCCTGATCTCCCTACCTCAAATTTACATTGTTCATTTCGATCTTGCCTTGCTTAGTTGATAACGTTGAAGCACTATTCAAAATGATCTGAGCTGTACTACAGTACTAGACTGTAACAAAAGTACATTCGAGATCTGTAACTTGTGATAATACCTGTAATCAATTCAATTGGTGGATAGATGGAATTAATGAACAGTAATTTTAAATTTATATTTGAAATAATAAAGGAGGACTATGAAAATGAGTTTTTATTAAAGTAAGTGCAGTTATTATAGATTCGGATCAGAGATAATAAAACTAGATAATAGAACTAACTCCCATTCTACACTCTGATTGGGTAGGAATATTTGAAACTAACTAAAATTATTGTCATTCATCATCAACCACATTCTCAATGATAATCCTTTATTAGCCCTCAAGTAATTCTCTCAAGAACGGCTTGAACCACTTTAGATTTATTGAAATTGTTTCCTCTAATTCTCTGGATATGAGTTCATGACACTGTGGAAGTCACCGTTCTAAAAACCAATGGAAGTTGTAAAGTTTGATTAACAATAGAAGATTGTGACACGTTATGAATATTGTAATTCCAATAAGAATATTGATTAAGCTGCTATTGATTGAAGGATCAAAATTGTTCCATGAATATTGATACTGACATTTCACTATTGAGTGCGTACTTTCCAAGCAGACACTCCCAGGAAATTAACAAGATTTTTAATGTACCGTTTCCAGGATCACGAAAGAGAAAGTTTTATTTGTTTTGCTAAGCGGTATTCGAGAATACACACGTATTAAGTCATAGTGGGTGTAGATGGGCGCGTACTTTTTTGTACTATTGTTCCCATTCTATTTTACTACACACTCACCTGCTCCTCTCTATTGTTGTTGTGTCTATGATCCCTAGTTTGAATGAAAGCGAATGTGAAAAAAGTGGAATGTCAATCGGTTATCAAATTGTGGTTTCACTTGAGGATGAAGTCGTGACTTTTGATGAAGTGAAGACATCCGCGTTATTGTCAGCCGGAGCATTGTCGTTCAAGATTAACCATGAACTTGTTGGCCTTAGAAGAGCAAAAAATAAACAATACACCTGGAGAGATTGATTGATTGACATTAAGTAGGTGTACGTGGTATGTGGACATGGGAATTTCGACAAGACCAAAGGGGCTCTTGACAAGAACAACACTAGTATGCTCTACTATTAACTTTAGTAACAAATAAAAAAGGCATTGCTGATTACATCCAGTCTCAGAAGTTTGAGAAGAAGATTTTTCTCTTATATAATAGAAATTTATTTTATTATTTATGAATAAAACTCTCGGTACTAATATTTTTCCAAATTATCTTATTGAACTTCGTTTCGCAAAGATTATTCCATGCTGAGTTATTTGAATGATGCAACTTTTCCAAACGTGGTAAATGGTACAAATTTTTCAGACTACTAATATGGCGTTTCTAGATGGAGTGTGTCTAGACTTCTCGTTGGCCTAACCAAAACGGCCAATGATAGCTCAGTATGAGTGGGAAAAAGACAAAGCTCCTTCCATTTTAGTTTCCACAAGTAGCTTGAAGAAAGACACTATTAAAATGGTGGCTTGCCGGGAAGGTGTGTATTGGCTTCTGATTGGCCGAGCTGAATGAGCCAATGAGAGTTCAGTAGGAGTGGGGACTGTGATATGGCTATTCCCATTTGAGTTTCTCTACTGAAATTCATCAAACAAATTTCTCCCATTCCCAGCAATAACATTTTCTTATTATTCATCATTTTCAAAAATAGTCCATAGTCCATTCACGATGGCTTGAGACGAGATAAACAAAAGCTCTTCATGTGTGTGTGTGCGACTAGAGTGGCTTCTTTTCAGCCACGACATAAAAAAGTCACAGCAATGCCGAAATCCCGAATTTTGTTGTAAGCAATTCAGAATAAGTATCTTCAAGTGATATATTTTATAGATACACATTTGGAAATTGCTGGTTTCGGTTGTCTCTCAACTGCATGAACCTAAAATGAACAAACAATTATAGTAAAAGTTTTTATGTCAATGCTTTTGTTACAGCCCCGACAAGCAAAATTCGGGATCTCGGCATTGCTGTGACTTGTTTATGTCGTGGCTAAAAAGAAGCCACTCTAGTCGCACACACACACACACATATGCAGAGCTTTTGTTTATCTCGTCTCAAGCCATCGTGAATGGACTATAGTGAATCTTCATTTATCCTTACAAAATTTCTAAATTTATTTCTCAAGTAACATTCAAATAATTCTTTTTCAGTTATTCAAAACAGTTTCCGAGTGAACAGAGATTTATTATGGGTATCAGAGATTGCCTAGTTAAAAATGGTTAAAAATCATGGTTAGTTAAAATTGCCATGTTAAAATTCAAGATCCGTTTAAGAATTCCTCATTTCAGGGGAAAATTCCTCATTTCAAGAGTTTTCTATTGAAATGATAAATTTTATTGATGATTATTGAGCATTGTACTCATCATTAGTGGATAATAACCAAAACTTCACGAGGTAGTGTAATTAGGTATGTACTTCTAGATGGTTCAATTATTATTGATTTAAATTATTTGAAGAAAATCTTCTCAATCAATAGACACAACTCATTGTCCGTGCATTAAAGCAGACTTCATTGAAGGATGGTTTTTCAAGTTAATATTCAAGAGTAACTCAAATCCTGACAGCATCACTCCTTCAATGATTTTTCAAGTTTGAAGTTCCAATCATACAAATAACAACTACAGACCTTTAAACTAACTAACCAGAATGAACTCATTATCTCAAAACAATATGCTAATCAAGAAGGATGACCTGTGTGGGTTGACTCTTTGATTCCTGCCCAATGTTTCCCAATAGGAACACGTGATCTTTGCTTTCAAACGTGTAGGCCTATTTAAGAGACAAATCACTTTGGGTCTTCCTCCGCTATCGGACATCTCATCTTAATGGCATTCGAAGTTCAAGGTGTTCTCATTATCACCTTCCACCCTCTTAAACACGAGTGTTATTACTCTTCTGTCAGATTAGAAGATATTCTCTAAAGAAAAGACAGAGAAAAAAGGCGCCAAGATAAGAGAGAGCCTATGATACCCATGAAACTCTTCTGTTTATTATCTGCTTCATTCTCGCGCCTCATTTTTTTTCAATCCTCCATCCATGCTTTGTTCAAGTTGTTTACAAATTTTTCTTCACGCTTTTTCAAGCCTACACTTTCTCTTATCAATCTAAATATTGGTGGATGGGTTCTAGGAGCTAGGGTCATTGAACAGGATTCAATGCATGTGACTCAATATCCTGCTGTGATTAGAGACAAGTTGGAAAATTTCATGTTGGAATGTACACGTTTCTATGAGTCAGAAACATGTTTTTGGATGGATTAGTGTTACAATGAAAGAATTTAAAGCTTAAAGGGAGTCAAATCATGACCATTGATCGAATTTCCGAATTGTTTAAATCGACTGGAACTAGCTGAGGTAATTCTTATTTTTCAAATAAAATTTTTTCTTAATACAGTAAACTATGATTAGAAGATGATTAGCCTAAGTACAGAAGATATAATTTATAAACAATGTGAAGAGAATGAGCGGGGGAAAATTCTTCTGTTGCTTTGCTATAGTGCTGTATATTGGTGAAAATTTTTCCATTTGACAATATCTATCAGCATATTCGAAATACTTAACGATTTATAATCTAATAAAATGACAAGGAGGAGTAGAAAGATAATCCAATTTTGGAGAGAACCTCTTTGGTAGAGAACAATTGATTGATAAAAATCACTTTCAAAGGATATTCATTAGAATTAATAATTAATTATATCGATTTTAAATTCTAGAAGATTTTCCATACTAGGCCTCTGGTACAACCCACATTTTTATGAACTACTACGATCAATAGTGAAATTTTCAGAACACCATTATTTTGATTTTGTTATGATTATAAACATTGTTATTCGTCATTAGCCTCATAACTTGGAAAACTCGAGATAGCAACATAAAAAACTGATAGTGAAAACATTTTCAACTCATCGTATTGCACATTAAATACCTGATAATTTGCAGCATCTTCATGATACAATCGATTAATTTTCTTGGAGGCTGATCATCAATGTTTTCGAAGTTTTTTCCGAAACCCACCAGAATCAGGAAGCGATCTTGTTCTGATATTTTTCGTTCACAATGATACTTTATTTCTCTCTCACCAATGTAGAGGAAGTCTCGTCAGATTACACTATGATTTGAAAAGACGTTACCGAGCATCCATTCCCAATAATCATAATCGTCAAAGCGCTATCATTAGTTGCGGCTATCCTCTTGATATTTCGCGTAATAGTTTCCATTGAAGTACTCTGGTTACACAAAAAGAACCCACAAAATATTTGTGCACTGAGCTTTCACCTTATAATAGATTTTCTCAAGTACCTCTTCAGTGTGTAGGTTTTCCTATCGAGATGGGCGCCGCAATGATGGGTAGTCTCTATTGAATTGGATGTAAATAGTTTGGTGCTGGACTATTATTGTGATGGCGCATTGTTATTACATCAGTGAAAGTTTTTTATAAGATGTACCTAGAATAGTATCTCTTGAGATAACAGTTAAAAAATATTTTACCAATAGAAAAACAATATCAAGGTTGTTTCCGATTACTGTTGTCTGTTTTCTTTTGATAGATTATTCTCAGGTGAGATTTTAAAAATGTATTCATAAAATACATTGCCAATTATATTTCAGTACAGTACATAATTATAGTTCATTGAATTTATTTCAAAACCACTTGTAAATCTTTTAGTCAAGCATATTTCAGCCTTTTTATTTAAATTCATCATAATCTTTCCACTACCTATCAGTTCTGTCTTTCTGTTTTTCTTTAATTTTTTATAATCTTTCCTTATAAATATTGCTTTATGTTTGTTCCGAATTTTGTTTCAATGTTCAGAAAAAAATAACTACTCAAGTTAGCCTGTTCTATGAAGTCAAACGTGTAAAATCTTCTGAAACTCACTTGTGAATCTGTTATGTTTGAATCCTAATTATACATCTCTAGAATGAATCTGATAGCCTTTGACAGCATGAATAAGGGCTGATAAATTTCATCTATCCTTCATTAATTTCCAATTGTATGGATTCTGCTTCTAACTTGCATAATTTATTACTTACTCTTGTTTCCATTTGAGGTTTCAGTTTAATGATTTTAAATAAAAGGCAAGATATTATCAAACCACAATTTATTTCTAATATCTTAGTTATCTTAGAATTTAATACATCTCAGTTATCATTAAATATGGATAACTACCACAATATCACCTTCACAATCACAACTACTCAAAGAGATAATGATTTTCTTTGATTAATATATTGAGTCATAGGCTATTCCACAGACATAAGAGTATAATTGGCTATGAAGCCCAAAACTGTTCCTCTTGAAATTTATGTTGGCCAAAAATGCAGTTTATGTCATAGAAACTATAATAAAATACCAATTTTTACATCAAAATATGAAAAAAGAAATTTAAATAGATAATACTCACAATACTTTGCATCAATATTTCGATTTTAATTTTTTTGCGATCTATTCTCATATTTTAAAATCCACATCGGTTTAGCACAGACATGCAACTCTTTTTTAGCAGTCATTATCTACAGTTATATGCTAAGTTGTCGGTTGGTCACCAGGACCATTACGTAGGTGTGTTCTGATTCCTATCCGGTAGGTGAGTGTTTGTCTCCTAAAAGTTGCCGACGAACTTGAACTTGTCTGCTTTTTTCTTTTTTCGAGTGGGATTCGCATAAATGGGTCACCGTCACCAACCGTTCTTGCACTCCAAACTAACGGACAACTGCTCCAATGAATCACATTTCTCCAACCGTTCAAACCTATTCAATCTTTCACTTTTTGAGTGGTTGTGAAGGTGATATTGTGGTAGTTATACATGTTAAATGAAAATACAATAATGTTATCTACCATTATATACCAGTAAACTGTTTCATCAGATAATAGGGTTTACCAGAGATAGACAATGATGAACGTGTATCTCGATTTTTTAATAATTCAGTGGATTGACAAGATCTTGTCTTTTCATTTAACATTATTCAATCTTTATTTGACGGCTCACTCAAAATGTGGAATCTCTTTGATCGATGGCGACAGCCCTACTTCATCTTCCACTTGAAATTTTTGATGTCAAGAAAGTCAGAAAATTCATGATTTGAAGAAGGATTTATGAAAACATTTTCTTCTTATTTATTCTCTTTATATATTTCTCTTTTATATTCTCCTATATTCTATTTACATACTTATGCCAGGAGAAATTATCAATAACATGATTAGAATATCTCGAAATACACTAATCAACAAGTCAGGAAAAGAATAATATTGTTAAACGTTGGTGATAGCCTAACTCACTTTTGACTGTTTAGCCTTGTTTTAAAGGAATACATAAAACTTCATCTCACAACAAAATTTTATAGAAGACTATAATAATTATTCCTAATACCTGTCATTGTCAACCTTGAACCAACAACAATTGCAATTTCTTTCAGCATTCAGTCATTTGTAATAATAATTAGGTTGTGATCTGTAAAATAATAGTCATCTTCTTTATTTTGATAGTCTCGGGTATTATTTTGTGTCAATTTCTCTAGCCGGGCTTTACCTCTGAAATAACAATGAGTCTGCGATGGATATAATAATTATTCATGATAACATTATAACGTGACTCACAAGGTGAGTGCAATTATTATCTGCAGTCGTAGAACTTTCTCCTTGGATTAGAAGGCATGAAATTAACTCCATAACTGAGTCAACTATTTCCGTTCCCACGATGCTGCTGCAGAGTCTGAACTACAAAAAGGACCTTGGCTCCGTAGGTATTTTGTTATCAGGTCTTGAAGTATAGAAAACCTATAGAAAATCAATTTATACTAGGTCTCCTGATATAGTTTATATATAGGCCTGGTGATGTCTGCATAAAGAAGTTTACAAGCAAATAATGTAACCTACGAATCAACAAAACCTGGAATTCTCTCGCCACAAGAAATGGAAAAAAATAAATACTAAAAGTATTTGATGGATTTTCCCAATTTCAATTTTTGAGTAGTTTTTAAGGTGATATTGTACGGTAGTGGTTATCCATATTACTGTTAATGATAAGACAAGATGTTGTCAAACCACTGATTTATTGAAAAATCGAGATACTGGTTTTGGTTGCTCCACGACAATAAATCTCTGGTTAACTCCAGAGATTCTGGTAAACTCATTCCAATCTCTGGTATGAGTTTACCTGAGATTGATAATGGTGTAGCAATCGAGACAGGTATCTCGATTTTTTAATTAATAAGGGTAGTGGTTTGACATCTTATCTTTTTATTCAATCGAGTAATTTTCTTTACTCTGTGATTAGGTTCACTCTGAAAATAATTGAGCTTTGATTTCTGAAGAAAAAAGTTTGAGTTACCATGAATTGATGCAAGTTTTTTTGTTACAACGTTTTTTGAACTTTCTTTTCAAGCTGTGCAATCCTTTCATGATACATAGCAATGCTCTATTGGACATATGGACAACAAACTTGTTTGTTTTGACTAGGCTTAGTTTTAAATATTTAAAGACCGTACATAATGAACATTCCTGTTCATCAATATTATTGATTGAAGAGGGAACTATCACCTATGGATGAGAAGAATAATTCGAATGTTGAAGGTAAAACCATTTTTTGGGTTGAAAATATTGTTTAGCCAGTACATCACAATCAATTTCAGCTTCATTATTACTTTTTGAGCCTTCACTGACAAGTAGGTAACCAAAAAAGTTGAGAACCTTTACCAAAATATTATTGTTGAAACTATTCAAAAAATTCACAACTTCCTTATGATACTTATGGATTCAAATCCAAGTAAACCAGGAAGTTCAATCTGATCAAAAATAGACATTTTATTGTAGAATGTTTAATGAACTTGAAAGCTTCTCAAGGAAAATGTCAAATTAAAAGTTTGTGTAACTCAAATTCCAAGTTAGGTTCCATGTAAGTGCATAACTTGTACACTTTACGAGTATGGTCTTGCAGCCATCTCAGATTGCCATGTTAGATAATGCTGGTACCCTTGGACATTTTCTGGTGAATAAATGGGCTAGGTATATAGTTCAAAACAACAAGTCTTGTTAGAAAACGGGCCGTGATGTCGCAACGTAAGGACCTTCTTCTTTTATAGTTTCTTCAAATGTCCGGCGCCTCCAATTAAGTTGATTCTCTAATCAACGCAATCGTTAAATTAGTTATAGTCTGTCCAAGCAAAGAAGACCTTTTGGCAAGATGGGAAAATGACTCCAGCTCGGTCAATATTGATTTAAAAATTATAAATTTGGTCTTAAATCGTAGGTCGAAATGTTTCTTACAATTTGAAGACTAAATTTATAATTCTTGAAGCAATATTGACCGAGCTGGAGTCATTTTCCCATTTTGAAGGAATGTCTCCTTTGCTCGGAGAGACTATACTATCTAGTGAGTTGATCTCTACTCCTCAAAAAGTGGCGCAGAAAAAATGGTTGATATGTGAAGGCCAAAGGAAATTATATCTATGTTTGAAAACACTGGCGTTTTCTAAGGTCGCTCAACTATTACTAAGTTGGATTCCTGTTTGAGAATAAAAAGAGATTCTGATAAAAAGTGAACGCTGCAAACGAACGTAAAGTTTAGTGACAGTTAATTACGGGAATACCTTCCAACGTTCATGGATGAATTGCTATTTGTTACGCCGGCATCTTATTATTTGAAATTGTTGCGACAGAACAACAAAAGAAACGGCCTCCCCTCCCCGCTTCTGTGTTTCCTGTCAGTGGCATACAAAATCATCGCCGGATTAATTACAATCAGCTGATCAATGCTTCAGGTACTATTCCGAGTTGAATCCAAGGAGGATAAATAGGTCATCATTGGGTAGATCCATTCATGAGCGGGTTTTCAGATGCTTTTTGGCTGCTCTGAGAGTTGAATATCAAACTTTATTATGGATTGTCTACAGAGGCACTTCAAAGATAAAACTGTTTTCCAACAAAATTTTTAATACTGTGTAGTCTGTCCAATCAAAGAAGACATTCTGGCAAGATGGGAAAATGACAAATGACAAAAATTATAAATTTGATGTCAAATTGTTGGAAACATTATGAAAATTATCTACAATTTGAAACCAAATTTATAATTTTTTAACCAGTACTAAATAGTCCGAGTACCTCAACCAGTATACCTTATACTGTCCGAGCTGATGTAATTCTCCCTACATGTGGTAATCGACGTATTTTTATTTTTGAAAGAAAACCTCTAAGGCCGTTATTGAACTTGAAAAAATGATCACTAAATTTGTAAGAGGTGTCAAACATAACATCCTGGTAATTGAGAATCTCGAGTGTACACATAGACCACAAAGGAAGTGAAGGATTTGCGGCTTGAGTGGTCACGTAGCTTTACATGTCGCAAACATGACAAGCGGGACCTTCACAGGGACTCATCGCGCAGTCACTTATCATCCCAGCTGACGTTTATGGGGGGAAATGGAGTCTAAGGAATTTGAAACCAAAGCTTGCAAAATGGAGGACGGACTATCCCGAACCGACTGTGATAAATGGTCTTGAATGGCCAGTGGCCTGACACTAATCACGAATATGAGAAACAAACAGGCCTTGGAACATGATATACGATTTGACTTACTAGTCGCTATTATTGTTACATAATCGCTATTAATCCCCCTCCCCCAGGAGATATGTGAATTCTTATAAATCTACCTATCCTTTGAAATACAAGTAAAGTGGAATATTTTTTTCCAAATACAGTAGGCCTACTATGCAGTAGTTGAAGCAACATTTTTATTTGGAATTTGATTGTCATATTTAGTTGATTAAAGGGGGCTTAAAAACTGGCTTGAAAACTTAATATAGGTTAAGTTTAGTCAATCATTATTCTTCTGGGATGTAGCTGGTCCAAGACCATTCGTGAATATTAATATAGGCTAGTTAATTAGAATAGGTTTCCTAACTATATAGGAAACTATAAGTGGTTTCCAAACTATTTCATTCTAAAATCTTTCTCTTTTCTCTACTGTGGTAGATTTCCCTCATTTTTTAGTAAAAATCACGATCAATTGCAATTTTTTCGAAATTCCATTCCACTCACCTCATTTATAATGTTCCATTAATTTTACTTCGGTTCCATAATCTTCTTATACTCATAATCTCCTATTACTCATTTGAATATCCAACATGTAACATACGAGGCCCATTCATTAGATATTTCAATTAGCAATTTTTAGTTAAAACAACATATTCATATTTATTTATTTATTATTTATTTATTAATCTATTGGAAAAACACACATCGGTTGAAAGAACAGGCATAGCCCTTGGTATTTCAAAACACAATTTTCATTTGATATATTGTCTAAAATTTGAGGTTACAAGTCCAAATTTCTTTTTCAGCCGAAGTTTTCTCACTCAAAGAAATGATCTGAAAGTGATAATAATTTTAAAATTTTGAATTTTGAAGGGTTGATCCGAAAAACACAAAATAGTTTCAAACTTTCATTAAAATAGGAAAATTAATTTAAAAATTTAGAGCCGAAAATCATCACACACTAACACTTCCTGTAACTATGGTAAAAATATCAAGATTAATAGAACTTTACTCAAATCATAAACAAACATTAACTCGCGAAACAATCAATTCGATGGAACTAGTCAGTAATGATTGAAAAACGTACATTGTTACATTATAATACATTAGCATGTTGTTTCTCTTGACCCTACAAGGATATGAAGATGTCATAGAGTAACATCATCATTCTTCATTGTATTAGTGGCTGACAAATTTCACTGTTGCCCTACCCGACACGACACAGGTGAAGTACCAAAAGTCTTATGAATAACATTATGGGGAACTTGTTAGCTAATGTCAAGGAACTGGATCTCATCTATCAGTGAGGAGTTAAAGTCTCTTGATTCAAAATTGAGAGCCACGGCCTCATGCTGTGCTGCATTGGCATTCCAATCTCATACTAACCTAACCTCTATTCTTTATTTTTTCTGAACATCCTGATCGATTCCAAATCCCAATTCAACTTGTCGCTCGACCTCATGTCACATTTCTTTTTCGGGTTTGTTTGCTTTTTTAGTATCCTCACCCTGCTTAAGGAAAAGGTTGTCTGGTCCAGTTAAAAGGAAGCAAAGGCCACTCAAGTGGACAGAATGGCCGATTACGAGCTGTCTGATAAATTAGCAGGACATTTCAGTCTGGTGAACAAACTTGTTTAAGCCAAATAATTGAAATACACGTGTAGCGCTCCATGGGTCAGAAAGAATGAATTAGCACGGACTGGAGTTTCGAAGTTTAACTTCTACTGAAATAAAATACAGTATTATAAATATAGTGAATAATTATTGAATCGTTACGTGGTAGTGCATAATATTTGTAGTCGTAGAAGAAGTGCTTCGTAATTGGTCTCGATTGTAGCAATCTAATCATCTTCTATCTCAAGTTTCAACTGCTTACTTTTTGCTTCAACAATCTGTAAGGAATATATATATTCCAATACTTCAATGAAATAATTATTCTCTATTACTTTATTAACGTCATACAGAGTGGCCCATAAGTCAGTTGACAAATATGCATATTCGGATATTCGCTAACCGTTGAAAATTGCTAGCGTCAACTGACTTATGGATCACTCTGTACTATGTACTTTCAATAACTTGAATACTTATTATAAAGGGAAAATGTTCCACCTTCATCAAACATAACAAGCACTTCGAATAAAAATGTATAATGCTACTGTTCCACACTACTTTTTAATTATGAATACATTATTTTTCAGTTCTCTATTAACTCATTTCTCAGTTCTCTATTAATAGTCGAATGACTCGACTATAAGTCACATTATGTAAACAATAATGCAAAAAAATTATGTGAATGAAATACAAGATACTTCTAATGAGAGTTTCTAGATCCAGATTTTCTAGAATAGTTGGGCTTCAATGTGCTCCTTATCAGTCTTTATTATTAAATATTGATTACTGTAATTGATATTAAATTGATATTAGAAATTTTTATTAATTTATCAATAATGATTAATGAGTTTTATTAAATAATCAGGTAAACCGATGAACCTACCTGCCTTCGCTTGAAATTAGATAACGGATAACCGATATACGAGTAATCTATTACATTGTGATTATTACGGATATAACGGGAGATCATAGCTGTAATTACAGGAAATTACATTCTTGTTTTAAAGATCTTTAAAATTGCTTTCTGATGCTTGAAAGTTTGAATCATTTTGAATAACTATAGAGAAAATTGGGAAAGTTTTTCACTTTATTCCTGTTCAACAGGAAGTGTTTTGGCTCATTCATGCATGACTTATCTCAATTAAGTTGAAGTTGAGAAATGTGTAAATGTGAATATTAACGGTTACACGTAATTATGGGTGCAAGCGAACGTGAAGTCTAAGTTTGATATCTTTATAGATATAGTTTCCTTATCTTTATCTATCTTCTTTATCTATCAATATCTCAGTTCGATGATACTTTATGGAACACGTGTATGTGTAATACGGGTTGCCTATTGTACTCCGTGTTTTAGGTGTCAATGCTGTTCGCTATATGCATCACCCTCAGAAAAAATATAACCTATAATAGTAGTGTCAACGCTGTCGGTAGTATGCATCAGTGCTTGTAGCACAGTGATTGTTTTTTATTATTATTATTATTATTATACTGAATTATTATATTTATATTACATTTTATTTTAATTGGCATACATGATATTTAATCAGTATGCTAGGGATATTGGTATTATTTCTTATATAGGCTACTTTTTTCCTATACTACTCGTATATAAATATATACTTTTTAATATTGATGAATCCTATCTTTTATGCAATAAACGTTTAGAGCTAATTCATAATTATTTTTATTTTTTTAAGTTTAAATAGTCAAGTTTGCTTTTTTCAAGAATATTTTTTATATTTCAAGTTTCATGTTTGAATCTTCTTTATTGAATTAGGATTCAATCAGCACTCGGAATTTCGATTAATTTAATATTTCGTAAATAAGTTTACCCGAATTCTACTAATATTTCAAGTTTATGAGGATTCTACAAGAATTCTATCACAACACCGACATCTCACATTCCACATTGTTATTCAGATTTGTAAAATTCCACATTTAATCACCCAGAATCTCAAGGATCACACGTAAACACTCTCACGTCTCAACGTTTTGTAAACAAAAAGAATCTGATTTCCTACAATAAGGAATTGGGTGGCAAAGTTTAATCACCACCTTATGATACACTACTATCGACCTTGAAATTCTATTTACTTATTTTATGTTGCAGAACCTGTCGAGATGATAGAAGCTATTCCATGTTGCAATGTTGTTAATTGCTAAACAAGCATTCCTTCTTCCTAGACTCATCATTCAACTGTAATTCGAATAAATGAACTTGAAGTTATCTTTCGGTAAGTTGCGATGTTTAGCTCATCATTCCAATCATATAATTTTAACCATTATAACTATACTATTAAACTACACGAGGTTATTCCGCATATAAGAGCTATACACGTTCATCTTGATTATATGGTGGTCACTTTGTGCTGATTTAACGTTAAACCTATGAGATGAACGTGTTGATAGTGATGAGTGATAACCGCGTCCATTATTAGGTTATCCAATTACACCGGTTTTTTTTTCTTGAGTTCTACTGGGTAAAAGTCGTGAGCCATTTATCAAGGTTGTACTAGCCAATCTTTGGTCTCGTGAACTATTGATCTATTGGAGATAGGAAATATGTTTATCAGGGTGTAGGGCTATCTTCAACCTAAACCTAAATGTAAGGGTGTACCTAATTCTACAATCAGTTTAGACGGTGACAGTCGAAAACTGTGAGAAACGCTCTGTCAATAGATGTGGAACATGAAGTATTGGGAAAGGATTGGGGTAGTTTCATAAAAGCAGGCTAATCTGGATTTAATCTCTGATTCATCTCAAGTTCATCCCAGGTTACTAGTGAGAAATTAAATTGTTAATTTGGAGCTTGAAGGCATTTTTGATCAACTGTTATCTAGTTGAGTAGCAAATAATGAAATCTAGAAATGGTTTAATCTGTAGATTACAAATCAAGTATGATTTATTATGTTTTAGTATTGATCCAAACATGACACTTTTTATTCTAAAATAAGTAGCCTAACTTTAATTATTTTTGTACAAACAATATTTACTGGGGTCCAAATTGTTTGTGGAACATAGACATTGAGACGAGAGTACAACACAGACATTGAAAGAGTAGTGGAAGAGTTATTTAAGAGTTATACTGGAATACTTACAAATTTACCTACTGATATGACCGGCTGGTGTGCAACTCGATGTCTAGATTGTGGTAGGATATTAGAAGATTACTCACCTGAAAAAAAAATCAATTGAATAAACATCTCAATACTAATGATTGCATCAATATGACGCGACAATACTGAATTTCTTTATTCTGCTGGCTCCTGCTCTATACTACAGTGAATATAGAGTATAGTATAGACTTTATACTAGAGTATAGAAGATCTTCTATAGTCACATAAGTCTATAAGTAACAGAACTTGCTAATTCGCTTTCAACTACTCAACTTTAAAATCGAAATCTGACACTCTAACAGTAGCAGCTCCATAGAACTGCTATTGGTTTGAAATATAGTTTCAAATA
This sequence comes from Sogatella furcifera, assembly GCA_017141385.1. NCBI lineage: Eukaryota > Metazoa > Arthropoda > Insecta > Hemiptera > Delphacidae > Sogatella > Sogatella furcifera. Next base: position 10,292,413 of record CM029551.1, on the reverse strand, counting down.
TGGTTTGAAATATAGTTCTTATTCGAATAAAGAATAGATATCTAAAACAGTGTACAGTATTTATTTCGCACTATCAAAGACATTAAATATTTCACACGACCGATTACCGATAACTCACAAGTAGTTGTCAATTTAAATCTCCTCAACCTTGAATCCATGTTATAAAACAGGATTGTATACAGTGTAAAGTACATTGGTAACATCACCACGTTATAAAGTTGAACTTGATGGATGATAATAGCCGATTCAACCAACACGCTATGAGAAAAATTGTTCATAGCTCATAGATTTCCTACTATTGAACTTGATTACCCATGTACAAGAATACATAACAGGTGACAGCTATGTTGTTAATCTTCTGGATGAATAACGTAATCTTTTATAGATTTAATATCTCACGGTTGGTTGTACGTGTAGTTGAAAGAGGCTCAAAAACTGTTGCTCTTTGTTACTGAGTGTCTTTTCAACGATTCATTGCGTTTGTGAAGTCGTAACTATTTTGTCCTTGCGATATGTTTTTGAAATCGCCAAATCAAGGTCAAGTTCGCCACATTGTCTTCGATCTAAGTATAGTCGTCGTTATTATTTTTATCTGACCACTTAATGAGTTCAGATTCGGGATAGTCTACCTTTTTCAAGTTTGATCTAATGCTTCAATATAGGCGTGAGAATATCCACTGTGTTGTTTGGTTTGAAGCTTCACAAATAAATCAGAAATGAATTGAATGAATAGTTTGAACAGAATCTCGTCCTGAGGAGCTGAATTCAATGTAACTTATTTTTATGAACCGTGATTCTGAATTTGAATTAGTGTATACTGTAATATGAATGGCCTCAGTTTCAGTTTGTTTATAGCCCACCAAGGCTATACTTGTTCTGATGCAACTTACGAAGTAATTCAAGTTGTTGATTCAAGCTATTTCTAGGCAGGCTTCTATTGAATTCATCTATTATACCAAACCGGAAGAAAATGTATTATATAGAGATTAATATATCCACCGTAATGTATCGAATTTGTCATCGGTATTAAAAATAATTTTTATAATCTACTCTAAAATTTATTTCAGTCAACAACGAAATTTATTGTGTCGAAAAGGATCTCTCTTATAATATATATCAGGCTTTAAAAATTTTTGTTTAATTAATCCTATCTATGTTATAAAAATCAGAGTAACAGCGTACAAAATCATGATAGTGACGCTAATATATAAATCGTGGGAGAAGGTACATAACGATTTAATTAGGATAAAATATATATATTTTGATAATGATTCAAAGGAAAAATTTGCTAATTTCGATCGCAGCTTGAAGAATTCTCACCTCATTATTATCTTCCAATATGATTCACAAAAACAAATAATCACTGAAGAATTTTTCAATGACTTCCCACTTACTATCACTCCTACTACTAATCTGAAACAGAAGTTCTGAAAAAAAGTATCTCAACGAGCCAGATCATAACTATAGACCTAACACAAAAAGTTTCTTCACAACAGCAAAAATTTTCCCACACATAAAAAGTATTAAACTTATCAATGAGTAATAATTTATTGCTTCGAATTAACGAGCAAGAAAAATTGTGTGATTGAGATGCAACGTAGTTATAATAAACAAGTTTTTGAACTTGTGATTAGAATCGCTGTCACCGGTTTTCCCAAAATACAATAAAATCGAAGAAAAATGGTTTCCGTTCCAAGTATTGAGCATGTTAAAAAGTTCTATCTTGGAAATACGTATCTTATATTGATAGTCGATTTATTCTGGGTTACATCATGGGAATGGGAAACTATACCATTACTCCTCTGATTTATAAAATTCCATTTCGAAGTACGCATTTGTTTCTTGTATGCGGAATCCAACGTTAAAGTTTCTCACGATCAGAATTTCGCGTCAATGACAGACAGGATCGCTTCTATTTTATTTCAAGGATTACCGGCTTTTTATTCCTGAGCGCTTTCAATTATTCAATCACGCAGTAAATTGATCGAACCTCGAGATTCTGAACGGATTAATTAGATGACACATATCCTACCTGCAAAGGTTCTTGTAGCTGAGAAGACACTCCGTTACAACACACTTTACATTATAATGGCGTGTCTTCTCAGATTCGCGATTTTTTCTTGGATGGAGATGTCGGTATTCTTTGTGTTAGTTCGATCACTCATCAAGGATCAGATATAGATGTACTGTGTCATTATCTATCACACCAATTAGGTAGGTTTAATTGATTTGTACAATGAGAGATCCCTGAACTATGGATGAAATACTATGAATGGCGATTTTATAGTATCTACTGTATGACTGTTATTGTTTGATAGTACCTACGTGATGTGCAAACAAAATAAAAGTCTAGAAATACACTTCCATTATTTTTCTACTTATTTTAGGGGTCATAGTTATCATGAATTAGATTATTATTCATAATTTATAAAGTGTAGCAAAGTTCACTTCATTGGTTTATATCGTCAATAAAGAAGACACACATGTTACACTGAAAAGTATTCTTACTCACGAAGTGATTTGATACTGTCTCACAATGAAACCTTTCCATAGTCTTTTGAAATCAGGCTCTATAAGAGGGAAAATTATAATTATCATGTGAATCATAGTTTACATTGTGGATGGAGATATAACTAGTACAATAGAAATTTCTAAACACCTCTAAATCACATCTAGACTTGAAAATCAGTCTTCCTTCATGAAATTCATGTCGAAAGATGACAATCATAGCATACTTCCTTCATCCAAAGCATGAAATTTATCATGTGAACATGACTTTACTGTCCATCATATTATATATCCATGGATATATTTCTGTTCTGTCAATATCAATATCAAGGAAGTGTCATCTATCAATCACATTTAGCCTCATAGATGCACAGTGGAATATTTTAAACAATAAATATGACTATTGTATTGCTCGCTACCGCCTCCGTACTAGCGTATAGCCTGCTAGGTACTAGCGGACGTCAGTGTGACAAGGCCTCAATGGTTATTATATTGCTATAAAAGGCATTAGCGATATCTCTTCCTTCAACAATCAACAGAAGTTTGTGATAATTTCTACATAAAGCACTCAATCAAGAGATACTCTCGATTTCTGGTCTCATATAACTCTTATATATTGCTATAAAAAGGCATTAAATTCTCTTCCTTCAACAGTAAACTAAAGTTTAGACTAGAATTTCTGAATAGCTTCTGTATAATGACAGTCCTGAATAAAGAAGTCAATCAGGGAATTCTATTCTCTCGATTACTGATTACACTCCAACTTGAACAAGCCCATATTTCCTACAAGTGAGCTCATTATTTTCTCACATCAGTTCTTATCTCTTTCAACTTGTAGGCATAATGATAAATAAATTAAGCCGTTTGATGGGATGATGGCTGGTGTCAGTAGCTGAAGTCATCTAACAATTACCTGACAACTACGTTCGAAGTGCACTAAACCCAAGTTGACCTTGAGAATAGTTTTAGTTCGCGTAAGCTGAGAAGACACGCAGTTTCAATGTAAATTGTATTTTAACTGCGTGTCTTCTAAAGTTACGCAGGGAATTCATTCTCATGACATCGACCACAATAAAATAAAAAAAGTCGCCAAGGTTAACTAATTCTCTTCAGAGGAGCTATTCTAATTTTTCCAGGGCGGTTCCCGGCATGGATCATCTCAGCTGATGATCTCCATGCAATTAACCTTGGAAATGTCAGGGTCAAGTTAGTGGTGTACAAGTGGAGATTCTCAGAAGAGATGAGCTCTAGTGAAATCCAACCCGCCATTAATCCATATGATATATTGTATGAAAATAATGATCCGTAGATTGACAGCTACACACAATGACCGCCATCTTGAATTCTCCAACAGACATCATATCTTGAGAGCCATGCAATTATTTCTATTGAACACTCTTTCTCTCTTCAGATTGTTTGAGGCGATTATTTACCTGTGGAACAAGATTCATTGTTCTGAATAATGATACAATGATTGTGATAAATGTTCGCCTACAATCAGAATCAATTTATTGCTGTCAAAACATTGATGAAAAATTTGTCATCAATTGATAGCGATAATTACAAATATATTACTTTACTTTCAAGTTTATGTGGGTCCCAAAAACCGTTGCTTGATTTTTTATCAACGAAACTCTATAATTGAATATGATGGAGGAGTATGTAAGGTTATTAGGGAGGGAGCAATGTTTGATATGAGAAATACTCGTATATGCGGTGAACCGCATATTCTATGCGGTATTTCGAATATTCTATTTATGGTAAATTTTTATTGAATTCTTTTGTTTGTAACTCTTACGGCGGATAAAACAATAATGTCATTGATTATTATAATGATGATACACATCCTCATTTTGAATTCACTCCCAAAATATGTTTGTGGAAGAATCAGTAGGGCTTAGTATGCTCTGTTCTTATAATGTATATTGTATTTTAAATATGAATATGTATTGTATTGTCCAGTTAAGTTTAGCTACTTCGCCTCTCTCATTAGACAAAAATACATAGTTGCGGGAAACACCCAGTAACTGCTTGAATCTACCGGCGAAATTCAGAAATTCATTCAGGCAATCACGATGGAGGAAGAGTGAGTGGGAGTGGGCGGAGCTTGAAAGTCTGTAGGCGTGGTCTTCTTCTTGTTTGTGTGATTGGCCCGTCGTTCCCATCTTTTTGTCGATTTAGTTTTTGCATAGCCTTTTTCAATCTTACTATTTCCCCCATTTTTATTGATTTTTAAAGTGATAAGCCCAATTGAATGAAATAGTAGATTGTCATATCTCGATATTTAAATCGGTAGTTATGACAATTTCTAGTCTTTTTATCAACTATCGCACTTTCAGTTTGTTTTATCATTGAACTTTTGATTCCTCACATATAGACACATAATACATTAACACAAAGATACAATGGAGTTGAAATGGAACGTAATTGCAAACTAAGTCACGACTCTAATGTCAGTTTTCATAATTAAGAACCTAATAATTAATAGCTGGTTTGTAAGTCTCAATATGAAGAATAAAGATTGAATGCTTACCAATGGGAATGCGTGTCAATAGACAATATTTCTATTATTGATAGGTTGGTCAGTTTCATTTCCTACATACGTTTCTGTATACGTTGTTTTTACTGCAATAATTTATTGTTTATCATTGTTGAAGCTATAGGGGAGTAAGCTTGTGGTGGAGCATTTTTGGCAACCGTAACAGGTGGTATTATATTACCCTTTACATAACTCAAAAACTCAATCAGTGATAGTCATTAATAAAATTTGGCATAACAACGCACCACTAGTTAGGCTCAACTGGACACTTCCAATATGAAAAAATATATAAATGGTCTCAATATCCATCACAAGGTCTCTTAAATTGATTTTTATTCAGCTGAATCGACAGTGGTGTGGTAGTGAATGACCTCCAAAACTTCACTCCTGGCCAAATTATATTGATGGGTGGGTTTCATAAACAAAAATATTCCTTCTGTATTTATTCACGTGTGTTTTCGTTTCTATTCCTTGTAACATTTGTTTGAGACTCTTGACATTGGAATATTTATCAATATAATGAAGGTTCAAGGTTTACGAAGAAGAAGCCTAGAAGAAGTCTGTAGATGAGTAGTAATCAATAATATATGAACTGGTTTGAAGGAGGATGTTTGGTTTTAATAAGAGCACTCACAACCATCTACTCTAAGCTCGTAGCTTCCTCCTTCAAGACTAATGTACATCAATGTATGGTCATCATTGAATTTTATGATCTTATTTTGAATCTGTCTCTCTATTAAATGAATTGATATCACCAAGAATAGATGCCTGAGCATGCCATGATATTTAAATTACATTCAATTGATTTACAGACTTATCCTAGTAAGGAATGAACTTGATATTAGCTTTCAGTTATTTTTATAAGACTCGTAATATAAAGTGGGAAGAGTATTCTATAGGAATCAGCTACATATTTCTGAGTATAACATGTTACAGAAAGTGAGAAAAAATTTGACTAGTAATTGAAAAGGTATACAGGGTGTTACCAAATTTTACCAAAAAACTTCTCTAGCTGATTCCTCACATCAAATCAGCACAAAAGGAATATTTAGGGCTTATTTTATGTAAGGAATAAGCCTGAAATTTTTGTCGGTCTTCTTTGAAACACTCTATGCGTATATGACCAACAATTCCGTTTATTTATCATATTGAACTATGAAAAATGTCCCTCTACTTGTTGAATAATTAATAATTCTTGAATCCACTGACAAAGGAATAGTGTATCCATTCATACCATAGTATATAGAAGATGTTCATTGCATGGTATATATTTACCTCCTATATACCGTGATCCATCCCATAAATAAACTATGGGACAATAGTACTATGTATAGATAAAGTCCAGCAAGTATTTAATTGTTTGTGCAGGGATTCACTTTCCAGGAATTTTATTACCTCCATCCATTATGTATAGATAGGTGCGGCCTGTATTTAAAACTGTGTCATAGGTGTAAGCGTCGGCATGTTGACATGATGAAGCGTGACTTTGGAGAGAAGTATCGCCTGTCACCGACAGTCTGTCCAAGCAAATAAGACATTCTAGCAAGATGGGAAAATGACTCCATCTCAATCAATATTGTTTCAAAAAATTACAATTTGGTCTCAAATTGTAGGAAACATTCTGATCTAAAATTTGAAACCAAGTTTTCAACTTTTGAACCAATACTGACCGACCTGGAGGCATTTTCCCATCTTGCTAGAATGTCTTGTTTGTTTGGACAGACCATAGTAGAGGCAGCTGACAACAAACGGGATAAGTGAAACCACATCGGCGTGGAAGCGTGATGGAACGCCGGATCGGGGAAAGAGGCTGCGATCGAAAGAATCAAGAATCGGAAGATAGAAAGTGTTTCGCGCCGTCCAGACAACATCGATGCCATCGATGGGGAAGATTATCGACTGCTTTGATAGGCATGAAGTAGGAGAGTGAATGAGGAAAATGTGGTTAGGAGAGGTGGAGAACTGGAGATGTGGTACGAAGAGAGAAACAGACTGGGGATGTGATATGAAAAGGGAAAGAAACTGAGGATGTGGTTACGGAAAGGGTAAGAAGTGAAAAATAACCTTGAAGATTAGTAATAGAGTTGATTTGGGAAGAAGGGTAAACGCCATGAAAATGAAGGAAGTGAATTGAGTGCAAAAATTAGTGAATGATAAATATTATCATTTATCAATATTATATTATTATTTTCAGTATTGTCAATATTGTACTATTATTTTTAATATCATAAATATTATTTTATCGTTTTCAATATTATGTATAATATTATGATAATATTAATGAATGATGAATCAGCCTATAAGTAAATGATAAATGATGATGAGGAGATTGAAAGAAGAAGTAATAGCCTAATTTTAGAACTGTTTGAAATAAATGGTAAATTTTTATTCTATGTCCTCCCATTTGATAAAAGAAAAAACAGACCGAGAAGGATGGAAATGCAAAAGATACAGTAGACTGGGTGATGTGTATTTGAAATTGGAGAAAAATGTGACGATAATGAGAGAGCATTTTTATGCAAAAATACAAATTTAATAGAGTAGGAAGCAATTGAAAGAATAGAAGAAAGAAGCAATTGAAAGGGCAGTAATAGAAAAAGGAGATGGATGACCATGAAGAAAATGTAGATTTGAAATAAAAAATAAAGAATTAAAAAGAAGTCAAATTTAAAGAGGAGTCAACACTTAGAACAATTTTAAAGAATTAGAATATTGCTTGAAGTATTTTTGAAGAAATAGAATTTTGTGTTTGACCATCACATACAGATAATAAGTTGGAAAAAGCAAGTTGAGAAGAAGGCGAAGTGAAAATGGGAAGAAAGCAGATAGAGTGCAGAAGAAAAAGAGGAAGAAGAATCGTCCAGAAGGCAGTAGAACAGGTTGAAGGCCGCTGCCGTTACAACAAGTGGGTCACTCAAGACGCAGCAGGGGTCAACACCCGGAACCAACTTCCCTTCCCCCACCAATTATTGGTACGCATCATCCGTACTTACATGTATTGGTGCGCTTCTATTCAATACAACTTTATGAATAGCTTTTTACCCTCCCCCCCCCTCTATGATTACCACTCCTTTCTCCTTTACTCCCCTATATGAATAATTATCCGGTATCAACTACAAATGCCCCCCTCAACAGAATTAAATTCCTTAGCCGACGCCGCTAAAGAAGCAAACAAGTTACTTAAACAACTTATTGCCTGTCTGATAACCGGCTCCCCCTTGACTACAACTCACGATCTGTTGTTGCTAAATATTTATGAGTCAAAAGTAAAACTTGCAAATAGAAATTGGCCCGTGCGTGCTGGCGGAAGTAATTGATAGTTCCGGATGTATGGAGTTGAAAAGTATGGTAGGTGGAAATGAGGGTTCATCATATTTACTCAAATACTGTGTGAATAATTCGCAAATGGATAAATGGATGTTGTTGGGTTACTTTATGAAATTGATTTCAAGATTGCTTTGGCTGGTAATCCATCAGCTATTTGGCAAAATGATGTTGTTGGATCACAGTACTATTCTTGGCGAATTGAAGTCTGTATTTACCTTTCTACCCTCTTTATAATTACCTATAGGGTATTTCCAATAGCCATTCAATAGTTATGTTATAGGGAGGGCAAAATTAATCAATTTAGAATGAATTAGAGAGATTCATAAAATTTGTTCATATTCCTGACACATCTGTTTTGCTAGATCTTGATGCTATAGAATATTGTGCTTGAATGTAATATCAACACTGTTGTTCAAAATTTTGTTCTTCAAAGTTTGAACAACCAATGAATAGTTTTCACGAACAACCTTAACCTTCGTACAGCATAGTAAACAAAATAATTTCTACTGTCTATTTGTTTTAGGCTTATGTTCATGGATTCATATTTTTCAATTGCTTTTAATATTAATAAATGAATATGGATAGTTCATAGATATATGAGTTGACCTGAGTTGATTTCCACATTTCATGTACAACAAAACAAGAATTGCCACCTACAAAAATGTACATAATAGAAAACGAAATGGAATGAATTGTTGAATCATTCCAAAAAATAATTAACTCATATGAACACAGCAAAAAAAAACGAAGAATTGCGGCATCAATATTAGAGAATTACTTTGAAAGAAATCGAAATTAAATATTTTGTTGACTCATATGAAAAATGCTCTCCACCAACCCGCATGAGGTGCACGTGATTAACAGTAGCCTAGACTAGCTGCAAGTGACTGTACAAAATGTTTGAAAAGTAAAAGTGTCGCGATTATTAAATTCACGCTTTCGCATCCTGTAACAGGTCCAAGCGCCGAGTCGCGTTCCTGGAAACACTGTCTCTGATCTGTGATGCACTCCTGGCCGATTTTAATTATTGTTGTGAAGAAAGTATTTGTAGTGACACTTGCTAGAAGTGTGTCAAGTAATGAATGAACTAGTGTTCACTAATTACTCACTCAGTGATGATTCACTAAGAATTTATTACGCATGACGTTATTTGTTTATTTTTTCAGCGTGAAATATGGAGCAAATGTCGCCTACTACTCGCCAGCCAGCACAGGGATGATTACAACTGCTTGCAGTGAGTACAGTATATATTTTCTTGTATCTTCTATTGGTTGTATTATTGAACAGATAAATAGTATTGGAAACTATGGTTGAATAGAGGATGAGTCTGTTGAATGAATTAGGGAAAAATGACATTTTCATTTTGGATTTAGCTGGCTAAATATGGTGTAAATGTGAAAATTATGGTCTATAATATATTCATAGAGTTTGGATATTATTTGGAAAAGAGTTTGATGAAAAACTGGGATAAAAAGTTATGAGCGGCAAAAACAAAGGAGAGAATCTGTTATTTATTGGGTTGTTCATTCCAACACAAACAAAAAATGACGAATTCTAATTCCTTGAATATCTAGATATAGTATTTCCTACAATGACTATTTAAGATAGTCATTGTAGTATTTCCCATTAATTTATTTAGTCACATAGGATTAAAAATATTGAGTTGTTGCCCATTTGTGAATGAGTTTGGAGATAATGTAGGTATAAGAAGAAGAATATGAAGAAGGATTTGTGGAAGTGAAATAGAAAAATACATAAAAACGACAATAGAAGAGGAAAGGAGAAAGAAGTTCAATCTATCGTAAAGGAATGTTTTGAGGGAGACTGACTTGAAATTTATAATCACTGCAATAACCATTTTCCAATTCCTTGCGGCTGTTTTCATCTAAAACTTGGGTATACTTTTAAAATATCTATCGTCGTTCGTGGAAGCTTCTATCGACTTCCCAGTAGGCATTTTTACCATCCCAAAATGCGTTAATGCACGACACACGGCTTATTATTTATGATGAGTGTCCTCATTCTCTTCAAGCCTGAGGCATTGTTCGGAATAGCAGACGGCAAATAAGCGAACTAAACTAAACGGGACTTGGAAACGAATCTACTACACTCGGTTAGTTAATGCAATTACAGCTCACTACTGGAGCAGAATTAAAGCGGCGGTCTCCACTTCTGCTTCCGATGCGCCAGAGAAAATAGATGAAACCATACACTGAGTATACTATAACTATGTATACTAAGGTCTACTATATCTACGATAATACGGATGACTTGCTGCTACAACTGTAACTGATTTGCTGCTGATACTAACTTCTGCTGATTCTGCTTCTTTTTTGCTGATTTGGTTGTTACAGCAAATACCCAAGATTCTTAGACAGTGTCTAAGAATCTTAGCAAACACCAGCTAATTTGGTGGTTAGTGAATGTCTAGTAATAATGCTCAACTCTGTCAGAAAAGTCTTAAATCAATCTGCAAAAGTGTAGTGGTTTAGCTTTTGATTCGAAATGCGCTGGCAGACCGCTTTCTGACTGTCATTATTGAGCTGTATATGTAGCCATACAGGGTGTTTCAGGAGGAATGTGCAATACTTCTCAGGCTGTTTCCTTAGACCAAGTAGACAAGAAAGTTCCAATTTTTCAAAACATATTGATTTTTCTAAGTTTTTAGAGGCTTTACTCAGGTTCCGAAATAATCAATTCCTATGTAAAATTAGTCGAGGAATTCAATGAATTCAGAATCCGACTCTCTTCAACTTCCATTAATAAAAAATACCAATTTATGATTCCTTATCCAGTTATAACCTTTATTGTTGAAAAATGGCGTTTTTCAGCATATTTCTCGAATTATCTCGATAACTGTTGAAGTTACAAACTTCAAACTGTTTCATTGAATTAATCAGCTAGTTTTACATAGGAATTGATCATTTAAGAACCTGAGTAGAGTCTCTAAAAAATTAGAAAAATCAATCTTTTTTGAAAAATCTCAATTTTCCGCCATTGTTATGTCGGTAACAAAGCGTTTTTGGGGGTTTGTCCCATGGAACTTTTTTGTCTACTTGGTGTAAGAAAACAGCCTGAGAAGTATTGCAGGTGTATACTCCTGAAACACCCTGTGTATCTATAGCCCATATTTACAGTAGAAATATGTCTGCTTATTTTGTTGATACTTCTGATTCCCTCTTATTTGTGCATGTTGCTGATTTGATGCTGATTCTTCTGCTATTTCTGCTGATTTTCTCACCCCATCTGTTTATTTCTGCTGATTTCCCTTCTAATTTCTGCTGATTCTCCTGCTAATTCTACTGATTCCTCTCCTACTGCTTCTACTGCTAATTTGTTACTACTGTTAGAAGTTCGTGTTCGACCCCAGAAATTGGCTCGACCATGCAAACAAGACAGTTAATTACGAAAGGACAGTAAATTACTTCAGCCAATCCTAGCGCTAGGATCTAGTTGGCTAATAAGCGACCAATCAGACGGCAAGCACGCGACTTTGGATCCATGCACTTGACATCCAAGCACAGGCACCCAACCGCTTTGCATTCCAGGTCAACTTGCTCGACGTTTATCTGCCATTCGTTATGGAATTGCAGTACTATATCACCGACAACCGCTGCTCCAAGACCTCACAAACGGTCATCCACCTTTCAGCCTTTCTCACCTTGTCTTTCTACAAATTATCATATTTTTTCCTTGTTCAAGTCCACTTTAAACGTATTGAAACTCCTTTTTCTACCACTCATTATCATATTTTTCGTCAGTTTGTATTCGCTATATAGGTATAGCCTGTCCGAGCAGAGAAGACACTCTAGCAAGGTGTGAAAATGACTCCAGTTCGTTCAATATTGGGTATTCAAATAGGGTATAGCCTATTTGGATACCGAATATTGACCGAGCATATTGTTCACATTAACAACCATCAAAAACAAGATTGTATATTCATAGCAGTGATGCAGCTTCATCTATAGTCTGTACAAACAAAGAAGACATCCTGGCAAAATGGGAAAATAACTCCTGCTCGGTCAATTTTGGTTAAAAAATTATAAATTCTCACATTGTAGAGCAGAATGTTTCCTACAATTTGAGACCAAATCCATAATTTTTGAACAAAAATTGACCGAGCTGGAATCATTATCTTCCATCTTGCCAGAATGTCATCGTTGCTTGGACAGATTATAGGAATAACCTTCAAATATTTTCCATAACTCGGATCTTTTATGTCCTACATCTACAATATAGTTTTCTTACATTGTCGATTCATTTTATGGTAGTTTTTTCTCTTAGACTAACTGGAATAGGTGTAAAATTATTGTTTCATAGATACAAATGTTCATAAAGTTCGCCTGAAAAGGTCTTAGTTCAGGACTTCTGCTGAATAAATGGGAAAGCATCTTTTCCTTACGGCAAATTATCATATTTTATCCACGAGTTCGGTATGTGACCTTCGATTCTGGTTCCACTTTTTCTAATCAACCCACAACTTTTCGGCTTTGCAACCAGTTGTCACCGACTGTATTTGCATACTGGCTCCCTTAATTCAATTAGGAGGTGTCTATCAACAGAATTAGTTCTGTATAACTGTATTCTGGGGTTTCATTTCCTCATACCATCAATTGTAGGTCCATGATAATTGTATTGCATTATTGTTTGATCCGAAGAGGTTTAACCGTTTTTCAGGTCAATCAAATCTCCAGAAGATGTTCTGTGTAATTTGTAATCTTGATAATTCTGTATTAATTTTATTCATGAACAATTTTCAAGCAACTTGGTATAGTTTTTTGTATAAGTAAAACTCTTCTAATTCTGTATTAATTTTATTCATGAACAATTTTCAAGCGATTTAATACAGTATTTTGTATAAATAAATCATCCTTCAACATCAACATATCCAGACATCCTCCTTTTCCCCCTCCCAATCCTCCGATCCTTCTTTCCCTTCTGATGGCCATTTCGATTCCCCTTCCCTCCTTGAAAATTATTGTCTGTGATGATAACTAGTTGATATAGAACTATTTTTTTATAGGATGCTCCATTGCTGGTTTCTGTAACTACCGTTATCAAGATCATTTAATTTCAATCTCTACAAGATATATGCTAGTGCTAAACCAAACCAGGAATCGAACCCTGAAACCTTTTTTCACTAGTTTTAACCGTATTAGTTTTCATTGTGTTCAGATTAACAATTGGCTGAATTGAAGATATTTATGGGTTTATAATTGTTATCATGATATTTTTATTTATTAGATGGCTACTCACCAGAAAATCTCTTACCACTATAGTCTGTCCAAGCAAAGAAGACCATCTCGCAAGATGGGAAATTACTCAAGCTCGGTCAATATTGGTTTAAAAATTAACAATTTAATCTCAAATGATAGGAAACAATTTGATCTACTATTGAGACCACATTTATAATTTTTGAAGAAATATTGATCAAGCTGGAGTCGTTCTCCCATCTTGCCAGAGGGTTTTCTTTGCTTGGACAGACTATACTATAGATGAGCCAGATAGTTATGCAGTTTAATCTGTTTCATGTACGTGTTGTAGCCTACTAACAGCTGATGTAAAGCAGCTATTGAATTATTATATCTATATTTTCTCTTCTGATTTTAAAAGCATCATCGATAAAACATCATTAGGTAGGCTATAGCTTTATGATAACTCTAATTATTGACATCAGCTGTTGGAGCGCAGAAGGAGCAGACGAGACCGCCAAATGTTTTGGCATCAGCTATATTATTTTCTTAATAGTTTCAAGTGTTGTACTATTCATGCTCTCTCTCTCTATGGAAAAGAAAACCGAATTATCAATGAATGAGTGCTTCTGGAATAAAAAGAAAACATCGACAATGACATTGTAGGAAAGGAAAGACTGAAAAAGTTTTGAGAAAGAAAAATCAGAGTGAAGACTATTTGTGTAGATATTGTTTGTAGGTCAGTGGTGTGTATCGGTTTGTTGCTTCTTCCTTGTTTTGACAGTCCAGCTCGAGTAAGATAGATAGATAGAGAGAGAGAGAGAGAGAGAGTATGAGAGAGGGGAGAGGGATTGACAGAAGTCGTGCTCTGCTCTAGAAAGACGGCTCAACTATGGAGAGTGTCATTGCGAGTGCAATACTGGTAGTAAGAATAGTATTTGGAGTAGTAAAGTAGCCGCAGCTTGAATCAAATACAGTGGACTACAGTATTTTTATATTTACATTGCAGTATCTGTACTGTACAATACAAGACTTTACAAGGAGAAATTATTTTTGAATATTATTTTACAGTTGTTCTTTTTACAAAGTCATTCCTATTGCTGTTTTTTCATATTTATTATATACCTTATTAATTGACACCTTCACCTTCCACGAATGAAATATAATCTTGAAAATAATAATTTTTGTATTATGCATGATGTACAACATTGTACATCCATACTTAGAAATTCCTATTCTATTGAAACTTTATTTTGAAGTTTTCTTACTCATTTCAATTTTCTCCCAATGATGGCCTCTATCTCTTTATCTACCCAGTTATTTTAGTGCATTTCATTTGTATTGGTCTTGACCGGATAATGGTATATCATGCGATATCTTTTTTATCTCGTTTCCCAGAACACGAATCTGATGTCCGTTCAAATTCATTTATCTCTATATATCTCTATATATCTCTATATATATGTATATATATATTTATATAAGTACAGATTCTTGTTAACACTATAACTCCCTTTTTCATGGGTTTTTCGAAAATGGCACCTTTGAATTCATAACTTTTTATATATTTTTCATTCTCGTCTCATTCTATTTTCATTCTTCTTGTATTACTCCCACTTTTTCTTCCCTCTCTACCCTTTTTCTTATTCCTCTTTTCTTCTCCTCAATGATTTGTTACATTTTATAGTAATTTTTCAAATGTTTCTTTTGAATATTCCTTTCTCTCTCCCTCGCTTCTAATTCATTATTTTCTTCCTCTTATTTCAGCTCTTCTTCCTTTTTGTCTACTCAATTTCCCTTTCTACCTCTTCGTCAATTCATCTATCTCCTATTCCACTTTATTTTTTCCACCAATCCTTCTAGCTTTCCTTTTTCTCTACTTGTTCTCTCCTACCATCTCTCGAGGACAATCGACGCTATAAATAAAACTGAAAAAAGAATGTGTAAAGCAATAGCTGTAAATTACCGCTCCATCTTCAAACGGCTCTCAAGGCACTCTATGTAACTGGTTCAGTGTTAATGTTCATATGTTTAGGTTGAGAATCTGGTGAAAGTGCCAGCACTCTTTGTCATATACAGCTCATGAGCTCATTATTAGAGGTGTCAAAGAATTCAATTCAATTGAGAAGCGGTATCACTTTGAAATTTAATAATAATTGATAATCGATATAACTGAAAACTGAGTCATTACCCTACATATTCATAAACTGATAATGTAAACAAATATTATCATTCTTTAATATTTTACTCTCTCATTCTTTCTATCTCTCAATGTATCTCTCACACCACTGGCGACTCGTACCCACAGAACAGGTGAAGTGCTGTACAGTAAAAGATACGGGCACTTCACCTATTTCGTGGGTAAGATCCGCCAGTGTCTCACACTCTCTTTTTCTCTTCCACTCTCTCTAGTTTTATATCAACAACAATCTGCAATCTTTTCATATCGAAACCTGCTTTTCGAGACTCCGTTTATTGTTGAGTACTTCGGACCGAATTTAATGATAGCGTAGAGCCCTAGATAATTAGTTGACTGACATTTTAGAAGTAGACTGGCTCAACACTCCACCAGGTTGTTGTGAATACAATCACTTTCCCGAGAAATGGATGAATGTGTTGTGACTATCACTTTCAAAAATTAGGAGTATGGGTTTCGCGAGTGCGGTTGATAAAGAGAATATTGTGAAAGGCAAGGTGATCTAGATTAAATAGATTATCTTGATAGGTTTATCCTATTATCGTAAGAAAAATATTCATAATAGCCAAGCTTGATATTTAGGTAAGGATTGAGTAGTTGAATATTTGTGAAAGTGGAACCTTATCCAATTTTTATAATAATACATGCCGTATTATTATTTTATACTGGCAGTGCCAGTGTCTGAAATCACTTGATAATCGTATTAAATAAACAGTTAACCAGAAATTGATAATGCGTAACAACCGAAACCGGTATCTCGAATTTTTTAATAAATCAGTGGTTTGACAATAAACATCTTGTCTTTCCATTTAATATGGCTAAATACCACAATATCACCTTCACAACTACTCATAATAGTAGTTTATGCAACGGTTGTATAATGGGAGCCTTTATAGCATGAGGTGAGATGTAAGTTAGAGCCACGAGCGAAGCGAGTGCTCTAAATATCTTACGAATGCTATAAAGGCCTAATACAACCGTTGCATACACTATTTTATCTACGACCACCAGTGTAGTTATCAGTATCAGACCAGTATCAAGCTGTAAGTGTATGCTATTATAAAAATCAACATACCGTCGTTTATTTAACTTCTTTTATCTTCATCCTACTTGAACTGTTATGATAATCAACTTATTACTTGTTAAATATGTTAAAAATAACATATCAGTCAGAACCATCAAACGCATTCAACAAGTAACAAAATCGTAAGAGTTGTTGTAAAAGTGAAAGTTATTAACATATTCACTAACAAAGTTAGTAGTATATTAAACTATTTAAACTTTGGACTATTCACATTAGTTAAATATTCCAATATGTAAATTGAAATATTGACAAAAAAATACTGGTAGGCTACTCAATCCCAGTCGCAGTTTTGATTTTGAGGTTAGTTGAACACTGTTTACTTTTTATCACCTGATTTCGAAACGAAACAAGGAATGTATCATAAAGTGGAATTTGGACTGTATCGAAAAGTTCCTCCTGTATCGAAAAACGTTCATTGCGACACGGTTCTGAGATTCAGTTTTGAAATGGTAGTCATTTTGATTTCAATTGTAAAACTGAAATAGGAATTTTTCAATACACCCGTAGATAAAGTATTAATCGTATTATACGTACTCATGTTCTACTGTTCTTTAAAGGAAAGAAAATCAGCCGTTAAATTTAATCTAACATCATTAATAAAAAAGGACACCTTACCTAAAAGGTGTAAGAATCATGAGAGCACCACTCTCAGAAAGAAACATGATCATGTCACAACATGATATTTTCTTCATGTTTTCACTGGGTATGTTTTCTTTCGACACAATCAGAAAACACAAAACTTTCGTGTTGATTCCCTCAATCAGTACATCAGTGATCTGAATTTTTTTCATTCACAATAATTTATGTTACATTACCCTGAATGACAAATTATCATTCCCAATTTTGAATTGGACGAGCTAGAATAAAAAAACTGTTATGAAATGATAATAAGCGACAAACGAGTTATATAATTCAAATTTGAGAACGTTGCATGGCAGACATTATTGGAAGAAATAGATACAGCGCAGGAACTCCGGTGAAATAATTTGGCCGTATCTAAAGTAAAACAAGCCGTTCAGAGTAACGGAGAATGACAAAAAGTATCAGTCTATTGTCAGCTTTAATCAGTGAATCTTCCGGATAGATTACTCAACCGTTCTTACTCCTTATATTTGGCAAATGATAAAGTTTATTTTATTAGACGATGAAGAAGTTATTGAAAATTCATGGTAAAATAGATATGGAAGTTTTGTTAGAAAAACTAACATTCTAGCAGACACGTATCTCAGGAGCCATTACACATATGGGGATTGAGAAGATAGAACTATATTCCTGAAATGCTCAAGCATTATGGAAAAGTGCATGTTTATTAAAATATACAATATACTAAGGTAATATATCCCCCACAAAAAAGTGTAAGTCTCAAATGGGGAGCTGTATTAGGAAGAAATGTTGATTTATGAGTGAAATCTCAGTTGAGAATGCTAAAATCAAAATGAAAGATGGTTCCAGGTGTTAAAGGTCAGATACAGTATATTATGCTGAAAAAAATACAAAAAACTAAGAATCTCAAGCGAAAAGCAGTTATAGTTTCTCCAGTATAAAAAAGTAAGCACGATGGCTGGAAAAGCATTAGCTTGTTGAGAAGATTATGAGTTTGCATTGGGTGAAAGGATTTTAAAGAGTATTATTATCATTAGATAATGAATAGGAGAGAAAGATAGTGACTGTGCGAGTTTTGTTGTCAATCAATTTCGCTCTCAGAGGCTTTTTTATAAAAAAGTTGGAAAGAAGGATGAAATATTACAGTTTCCTCATTTCAGTTTGAGACGGTATGAAGTGTCTAGTAGAAAGAATACTGAACATGAATAGCCTAATGCTTAATTTCGATCAACATCAACTTGAAGCAAAATTTGAAACGTTATAAGTACTTATGAATTAGGCTAGAATATCGTATCCTGAAGATAAGTTTTCAGAAGTGAAGATGTTTAATATCGAATCAGTTACGTTCGTGTCTTTTTAGTGTGAGGAACAGGATAAATATAATTTTTAAAAATTATTGGTTTTTCTATTTTTTGTTGATTGCTTCTTATAGAACCAAAAAATAGGCTGTACTGTACTTTTTGACAAAAAATAACTAAGAAAATAAATTACTCACTATTCGCTTTCTTGGTCCTCTGTTATTGACGTAATAACGTGATCATAATCAAGACTTACCTGAAAAAAGAAAAAACCATTAGTGAAAAAATATAAAATCAAAATTTCTGATTATTTCGGGATTGAATCATTGGACATTTCTCAGAATAAACTACAAATACTATAGAATACAGTAGGCCTATTCTATAGATTCCGTGAAATAAACTATTTTTCAGGTACTCAAATTCTCATCCATGTTTTACAATCCAAGACAAGTCATAATACAGTGTTGAAACTTATTGTTAGGTTTTGTACTTATATAAGTAATAATGTATTACAATAAAAAAATGCATGGTGGATGATTTTACTCTCTTAGAAAGTATTGTTTTTCTTATTACTTTCATTCTACTTGAGAACACACAACTTGAGTATTAAACTAAATTTTGCTGGTTGATTTAACACAAACAATCCGTAAGATTGTGACATTATAAAACAAATAAACTGAGTAAATTGCACTAAAGCTCAAATTCCTTATAAGAAAATATTATTTGCCTTGTTATTGTTATCATAAAATATGAGACTTAAATATTATTGGTGTCTGCACCAAACCATGTTATTATTGAAATTCTCAGATAAATTGAAAACAATTCCGGGTTATGGTTGAAACAAAATTTTTATAGGACATCAAAAGGATCGTGATGTGAAATTTGTCTATTAGTTCCAGTTATTTTTACTTGACAGTAGATTCTGATGAGAGGCCTATTGTTGTGCAATGGGCAAATAGATGAAATTATAGTGCTATCTCTAATTTCGTTAGGATAAAAGTAAAGCTTATATCATAGGCAAACTTGCTCCATTTGAAAAGCCTGATTCACAATGTTTCTTCATGGAAATCCATTGTTATCTTATCCAAGGAAATAGTCTGATATCATTTGAATACAACGGCAATAATTATTGTTGGATCACAGTCTTTCCTTGAGATTTGGGAACCCCGATGCCAAGAAGGGTTCAAGGTATTGTAACAGGAAAATATATAATTCAATTAAAAAACCTTGTAAACATAGAGGATAGAATACATTGTAAAAGTTCTCAAGAGAATATTAAAATTGAGAGAATTTCTGATACAATAATTTCAAGAAATTGTTATGAATTTATTATTGGAAGTTTTTAAGTATTATTATGAATTTATAAAAAGAGATTAGTAGTTATTACTATTTCTATTCACTCAGAGACTACTATTAAAAAGCTTTTCTCAAGCACATGTACTTTTCTGAAGATGAATTAAAAGACTCAATTACTCTGGTTCTCTCACCTAATTAATTTCTCGGAATGATTTAGCAGATCAACTCTAGTCTAAGATAGATTGATTATTAGATTAATGAACCTTGAAAAGATTTCGATGAATATTCAATTTTCTCAAGTCCGGAAGCAATAGCTTTCCCCAGTCGCACTAAAAGTAGAACAACAGTAACGAAATTGGAATTATTGTCACCGGTTCCCCGGGCAAACGAAAGGGAAAAGAGCTTCGTTAACGGCTAAACATTCAATAAAGGAGAAATAAACAACGTATTAATACAGGTGAAAGAATGCCACCATACAAAGGCAACGTAGTAAATTAGCTCCCTAAAAGAAAAGAAAGTACGACCCTATTCAAATTGTTTACAACGATTGAACCGTTGCTATTGGAGGGGACAGTTTGAAAACACTCCCCCCCCCCCATCGAAGAATGCCCCGGGCCAATCGACTAGAAAAGCGTGAAAATAAACAATGGCGCAACAACATAATGAAAGCAATTGAAAGGTGTTTCATTCATTGGAGGTTGTTTATTCACACACTACATCAAAGAACAAGCATTGCATGGAATTTGAATTAGCCCGGAGCTTTGAAAAAAATCCACCCTCCAGTACGGTTAATGCGAATGTGATTATTAATTGATTAATGGATGAAAGGGAAAGCATCATTATGATAATTTCTACTTTCGTTTTAGATTTACGGTTCTGTCTACTACTGAACTGTTTTTGTGTGATTAAACAAGTGATCAGATATTAACATTGATGAGAATGCAAGTTGTAGATGGAGGAGGAATTTTTTGAGCATCCATTAATTGTAGGTAGAGGTGTGGTATATGAGGATATTAGCTTCTGGGTAGTATAATTTTTAATGAGCCATACTCAAATATAGTTTTTTTTAACGTTTGTTTCATTTCTATCTCATGAGAACCTACTTAGGCCTATACGATTCCAACTAATTCAAGTAACTAATATTTCTCATAAATGGTTGAAGAAATAATTCATTAATGCTATTAGATTATATCAAATGGCTACTCTATCAATTAAACTCGTCTCTTAACTGTTAAAATTTCTCCAACAGTTTTGTGTTCAAGTGTCTAAATGAGTACTATTATAAGGACTATTGCTCATTAGATAGTAATAGTAATAGGCCTATTATCGATAGTAATTTCTCATTCTAGCCATTCTGAATACAGTTCTTGAATACCTTAAATTTTAAATCTCAAAACTTTGAATAACTCTTACAAAACATCCAACAGATATTGTCGAAAATATACATGTTTATCATGAAATCACATCGTAGGAGAATCAACAAGGTTTTATGCGAAAAAATATAAATTTTTAGTAAGGCGGCTATATATAGAGCTTTAGTCTTAGTAAACTGTCAGATAAATTTTCACACGCTGAACGTAAGTATGATGTTTTTATGCAAATAAAATTGGATTTGCTCTTTTTAAGTTGCGAAAACGTAGGTTTTTGCCAACACCGACTAGATCATACTAGATAAGAGGTTCAATGTATGTGTTCACAATGCTTAAACTTCATGTCACATTTTCGAAGAACCTCTCACTCAACTTACGCTCTCTATCTCCATCCATACTGCTCTTTCTCTCTTTCCTGAATGAAGACATGATACACAAAGAGCAGGTCGTTGCACAATCGTCAGGTGAATAACACCAGTAATTCAACACTGATAAGTCACAAGACAACTTATCCTGGATATAATATATCTTGTTACTGCACATCGTATTAGTATTCAGAAGAGCACTCGACCAGAATTTGAGCTAGTATAGGATGTGAAGGAGAAGGAAAAAAAGAAGAAAGAGGAGAGAGAAGAAATATACGAATGAGAAAAATAATCAGAACTAGTAGAATAAAAGGAAGAGTTGAAGAAGGGATAGAAGAAAAAAATGCTGATGGAGGGATTGTGGAGAAATAGAAAAGAAAGATGGAAATAGAAATAAAACTATAAGAGGAGTGAGGTGGTGAAGAAGAATTTTTTGAAATGAAATAGAAATTTATTGTATTTGATGCACTGTTGGTAAAAATTCTGTGTTTTCAATTCATAATGAAATAGAAGTTGATGGAAAAAAAAGAGCCCTCGGAAGTGAAGAAACAGCGAAAGAGGAGGTGAAGACGTAGTAGAAGGATTGATGAAAGAAAACGAAGTCAATAATGAAGATGAAGAAATATAGGGGATTGGAAGAATTAAATGAGGAAGAGAGAGAGAGAGAGAGAGAGTGAGGATGAAGGAGAGGGGAGGTTAGATAATAATATGTAAGGAGAAGATGCAGAGACAGAAAACGATGAAGAGGAGAATTTGATGGAAAACTACGAGTTGAAGAGGGAGAAATAAGTAAAAGGGAGAATAGGAATTTCGCGAGCAGTAGAAGTAGAAGAAATAAATTCATGGAAGGTGAGGAAGCAGGAGGAAATAATGAAAATAACAAGAACGAAAAGAGGGAGTGAAAAGCTTAAGGAATGGAAGGATAGAGGAGAAGGAAAGGTGGATGAGAGTGGAATGGTAGAGGAGGAGGACAAGATAAATGAGGAGGTAAAATAGAAGAGGGAGTAAGAAGATAATCAAGGAGGAGAAGATGAACACGAAGTGAAAAGGATGTCGAGAAAAGGTGGAGGAGGAGAATGAGAGAAAGTCGGTGAGTAAAATAAACAAAATTCAAAAGAAAAAATTAAGAGGAGAAGAAGAAGAAGGAAAGAAGAGAAAGAACAAGATGAAAAAGAAAAAAGAAAATAAAAAGAAGGTGAAAATAAGAAGAAAAAGCACCACGGAAACAGAATTGAGGCAATCTCATGAGCTTCTTATGTGTTATGGCAGCGGTCATGTCCATCCTTCCCGTTTTATGGGCAGCCAACCACGACGATTGTATTACAACATGGCGCGGCTGCATCATATTGCTGCAACATGAAAAACTCATCGAAAAAATCGCGAAGATACTTGTTGCCCTAACGTGATGTCACTGGTGATATTTGGCGGGTCCAAAAAAATGCAAGAACTTCGTGGGGAAAGTTGTCTTACATGCTGTTGAATCACTATACTTTTTTTCTAGATTGGGTAATAATAGAAGTAAAGTCGTGTTGTTGTTTCAGGTTTTAGTGTTGTATTGTTGACTGTTGTTTCTTATTATTGTTATATTAGAACAGGTGTAGTCAAGGACTCAAGGTAAGGTGATACAGTATAACTTTTGGGAGATGATTTGGTACATTCTCTTAGAAAAAATACTGGATTTTTTTCCTGTTATGTTCGTAGTTTGCATAGAATGAAGATTATCGGATGTAGTCTCCAGAAGCATATTATGGAATAATGTATATTCAAATATTTCTCACACTCAAAAGTCATTTTTCTCTTATGGATTATATTGCAGTATTAACAAAAAATAATCTTTCAATTTCTGATAGATTAGATAGTCTATAGTGAAGTTGGATTTTCCATCAGACTTTACAATCAAATTTATCTCATTCAGCCTCTTGTTGTCGATAGAAGCTTTTTAATCACTTGAGAAAAATACACCAAAAATTGCCATCGGTTCAAATTCTCTATTGAAGTAATATTCATTATAAGTGAAGCCTAGAGTAGCATTGGTGACAAAATCATGTTTCATCTTTACAGATCTACCTGATAGAATTAGTGTTAGAATTATCAGGAAGGCATTTTAACAGTTTCAGCAAATTCCATCTCCTAACTTTTTGATTTCTTTTCTATACGTATTGGGCTTTTCTACCTGCAATTTTTTTCTACTAGGGAAAATCATATTTTGGTTTATAATGTATCATCCATCATTAGTTCCACGTACAGAGCCTCACCTCGCCCTCGCCATAGGTGGCATTCTTTACTTGATTCTTTGCAACTTTATAAAAAAAGATTCCCCACTAAGCTAGGATAGCAGTAATAGGCTCCGAAGAAGGAACCTTATCAAAGCATTAGATTCTAAAATGCATAATACAGAACTTTAGTGCAGTATTTTGTAGACATCTTGTGCGTAATTTTGTTTAATCAAGTCAGAGGAAGATTATCATGGTATTGAGGTACAACATTTCAGCCTCAAGTAATTTTACATAAACTCCAGCAAAGACACTTTACCGACCCAGGGTTTATTGTAGTATATTAGCTTCCATTATTATTGTACCGTAATTACGGTTCAGAACAATGTTACGTACCAGTGCCGTTATGTGCAGATTACCCTAAGGACATTCCGACATTGTTGAAAATTATTCTAAGTAGATTCTGCTACGAATACAGTTACGAACATGGTGTGGTCTAGGCCTAATCTGTGTAACTGGAAACGTTTCAAATGTAAAATGGTGAAAGGTGGAAGTGACTGAAGATTCACACTTCTCTTAAGAAATCTATGTTTCTGAGATTTTTCTTTTTTTCTGTGTTTACACAGCAAACGTTAGCTTGCTACAGTCGACTAGTAGACTTTCAATGAGTGAATTAGTTGAAAAAAAATTAAGTTTATTTCTTGCTTGCAAAGCAATGAGCAATACCTGTAAAAGAATAAGGTTTGTTAATTGTTTATTGCATTTTGCAACAAGTGAAGTTTGAGAAATAAATTCCACCTTTTTTTAATTTTAAAGGAAATAATTTCTGAGCCTGCTTAAAATGTATAGGAATCCTAGACTTTTTCTATGATATTATCAGAATCGAGAACAAATCATGATATACTTTAGTAAATAATGGATTGTTCACCCTTTGGCGAATTGGTGAGGTTTCAGGAAATGAGTGTTTTTATAAAAAAGAATATTTCACTGCAGTTCAGTACAGGAACATTATTTGGAGCAATAAAAGCTGATAATATTGAAATAAATTGTTGATTCATATTCTCAATTGGTCCCTTCTTATATTGAAATAATCAACAAACAATACAATATAATCATTATAGTATTATTATAGAATATAATATGATCATTAATTTTGTTTGGATTTATGATTTTGTGGGAGTGAAAGAGTTTTGTTGAAAGAAAATGCCAAAGGAGTGGTTAACAATTCGCCATTCCGTGATTGGTCGGATGGACTCTAGTACCTGATTGGTTGACATTTTAGAGGAAGACAACACAAAATGGTGGAAAACGAATGCAGTACTGCACGAAATGGCGGATTTTTTAGTATTTGGCTTACAATGAGAACGTTAGCTAATTTTGGACTAAAATTCATCAAATTGTATTTAATTAGGGCAACATGGGTTGATTATCTGGGCCTGTTGATTATCTCTCACACTATGGTGAATGATCTGTGTTGCTATCAATAATTGAAATTAAAATTTCATGAATGATGTGATTCTAGCACTCTACTGTAGATTTCGACAATGCTTTCAGCAACCAACAGAGCAAGACTAACAAACCTAGAGGGGTTCAGCTGTATCATATAATAATAATTCCATCCAGGAGTCGAGTGCAGTCAGACGATATTTTTAGGGGGCAAAAAATCGGTCACGCAAGAGGGATCACAACAATATAAACGAAAACTTTCGATACAGATATTCAGGTAACGAAAATATATCGCAGTCAGTGGCGTGGGTGTTTGGTAAAAAATAATAGGGACAAGAATAATGATGGGTCCCTAACCTATCTACTATCACCTGTTCTTTTCACGGGACCGACCCCCCTCAGTTGGGAGGAAGTGGTGTGCTGATGTGGATGACGATGTTGGAAGTTCGACTAACGGACCTCAAGGTTGTGCCACTGGGATGCACCTTGTATAGTCTGTCCAAGCAAAGAAAACATTCTGGCAAGATGGGAAAAAGACTACAGCTCGGTCAATATTTGTTCAAAAATTATAAATTTGACCTCAAATAGTAGGGAACGTTCTAATCTTTTATTAGAGACCAAATTTGTAATTTTTGAACTAATATTGACCGAGCTTTAGTCATTTACCCATCTTGTCAGAATGTCTTCTCTGCTTGGACAAACTATACTTCTATTGGACGAATGGCGGTGAGAAGTCAGCTCAGAAGTCCCACTTGGCCAAACAATCAAACAACCTGAACGAACGCCCGACTTGACGGTCAAAGGTTTATAGCTCACTATCACAAATTATAATCCTCCCTCCCACCTACCAACTCATACCCGTCACAAAAACCATGCTATGAAATGCAATAATCGTAACCCTTCCTCATAGATTCCCTATCTATAATCGTAATCCTTGCTCATAGTTTCCATATCTATTAGTCTATAACAATTATTCCTTTCTCATAGATTCCCTATCTAAAATCGTAATCCTTACTCATAGTTTCCATATCTAAAATCGTAATCCTTACTCATAGTTTCCATATCTATTAGTCTATAACAATTATTTCTTTCTCATAGATTCCCTATCTACGAATATAATCGTTATATCTCCTCATATATTCCCTATCTATAATCGTAATCCTTTTTTATAGAATCCCTATCCATAATCGTAATCCTCACTCATAGTCATAGACTCTCTATCTATAAATGTAATCCTTGCTCATAGATTCCCTATCGACTCGTATATTCGTGTTATCGTGATCCTTCCTTATAGATTTCCTAGCTATAATATTTTAATCCTTCCTCATATATTCTCTATCTATAATCGTGATCCTTTCTCATAGATTCCTTGTCTATAATCGTAATTCTTCCTCATAGATTCCCTATCCACAATCGTAATCCTCCCTCATAGATTCCCTATCTATAATCGTAATCCTTCCTCATAGATCCCCTATCTATAATAATTTTAATCCTTCCTCTTAGATTGATTCCATCTCTACAATTGTAATCTCTTCCACGTAGATTTACCGTTGTGTGAATTATAACAATAGGTACCAGATTCATGTTTATCGAATGAGATTATCATAATCCTCACCTTCTGTGCACTATAATACAACTTCTGTAATTACATTACAAACCACATAATGCCTGTTTATAGAATGATTGTCATCTTCTATGCACCGTAAACTGTGAAGATGATAGTAACAATACAAACCTACAGGTCTAGTCCATAATGGATGATGATGATGATGATGATGATGATGATGAACCTGCAGGTTGATAGAATGATATGAACCAGTAATAAGATTGTCATGATATAATCCTCCTCACCTCCTATTCACAGTAATGCAAGTACAGTAATGTAATAACAATATGAACTAGACCTGCAGTACGATAGAGTGATTATCCTCATACTCATCTTCAGATCGTAGATCGTAGTGAGAATAATGAAATTTTATATGGGTCACTATTTTCTGGAGTCATAAGCACAATCTTCTATAATGTATTACTCTATTTTCGGTGACCATTGACTGAATCAATGTAATTTTGTAATTTCACATGTTGTGGTTGTAATTAAGTTTAGCTGATGTCTATATTGGATTATCATTTACTAGGTCGCAACGGTCAAGTGATCCCTGAGAGATGTGAAATGTAACTGTTGCTTATGTTTATTACTGTGGTCTTTGTCAATGAATGTCTGGTGCTGTTATTGAATTTTGATTTATAGAGTGTATTGCAATTGTTCTCATGTTAACACTATTATACAGTATAGTACGTTTTTCGTTTCTATTTTTTTATAGTTATTTCCTTTCAAGTTAAACTCTCTTTAGTAGATTGATTTTTTGAAGTTATTCTATCTACAATTTTAACTTAGTGACTGAGAGCCGAATACGGTTCCTGTATGATAATAGCGTCAGTTAGCGTCACTGGCGGTTTGTACCCATGAAACAGATGAAGTGCCTATATCTTCTATTGTACAGCACTTCACCTGTTTCGTGGGAACGAGCCGTCAGTGGTTATATTAGCGTTTGTTCAGTTGATTGCTTACGCTAAGGCTGGCGTAATTAATGAGCTCCAAGTGATGATAAAATTGGTAATTCCGTTCAGTGGTGAACAATATGAGACAATATCAGAATTTAACACTTCTTATCTCAAATTAAATAGACTTTTAATTAACAATGAGTATGCTAATGAGTTGAGGTTTATGATGCACTAGAAGTGACAATTTAAATCCTACTTCACATACTGGATTTTGATTTGCACGCGTGAATTAGCAGAGCCACTCCATTGGTAAGCATCTTAATAATTATTGTAAGATTACTTGGAATTGGTATATTATATAGGTGTTCTTTTATTAGAAGCAGCCACCCGTAAAATAGTGATTGAACCGTATTTTAAAGTGATTTAGAGAGCTAGTATAGAGGTAGAGCTAATATAGTATACTATGAGAGCTATAGTATAGCTGAGGATTCAGCCAACGAAATACTTTACGGAAGCGTCACGTTCTTCATATTTATTGAGGGTTTTAATGTTGAACAGTAGCACTCAACTTGAAAATCACCGTGTACCAGATGTTGTCTAAATGCATATTCTGTGGTAGAAGTGAAACTATTCTGTCCAACTAACTGTTCTCCATAGCATGAAATATTATAATGTTCCTTTGTTACAACTTTATTGTTGTCTTATACTAAAGGGTGGAATGTTACCGTTGAGATATTTCTAATCAGTTTGAAAGATTATTTTTACACAAATACATACCTATTGAGCAAAGCAGTTCGCAAAAACTCTTGACTTTGCAGGATTTACAAGAATATTTTGATGTTAAACTGGTGTGCACCAATTGGGATTTATAACTTGTTTCAAGAACATTGTAATCAACAACACTTCATCGAAATACTCACGAGTTTCTTTATTCAATGCCTGCAAGATTTATGATATAATATTAGCTTTGCTTCAGTTTCCATACAATAGTGAATAGGAAGAGGAACTCAGAAATCTTAAAATATAAGTTATTATTAAATCTTCGAATAACCTGGAGACTAGATTGGAGGGTAAACTATGTCAACATTTTTCAATATGTAAAATAAAGGTATGCGAGTGGAATCTAATGAACACATTGTAGAGAATGTTACTTCTGGTCGTTGGGAAAAACGAAAAACATAACCAAAATAAATGAAAAGACAAGATCTTGTGAAACCACTGATTTATTAGAGAATCGAGATACCGTTTTCGGTTGTTACATCATTATCAATCTCTGGTAAACCTTGAGAAATTATGAAAATTTATCTTGGACCTTTCCTTGAACGGTCTACATTACCGTATGTGAACTAACGCAATACCCAATTTCCAAAATGCGATTAGCTAGACCCGTAATCTGGGTTCTCAAAACTTTCTACTCATACTAATTTCCTTTTATTTCATTTTGTCGAGTATTTCTTTTGCATTGAGAAGTAATAACAATGAGAGGAGGAAACTTCAGAACTATACTTTTAGATAATGATCGGAACTCACGGAAATAATAATTGACTTAATTATAACGCTTCATCTACTACTATACAAACTACTTTCTCTCTTTCCAAAAGCTTAAACAAGCCAGCAGACAGTTGTATAAATATAATTTATGATAATAATATGCTTGATAATAACTGGGAATTGTTTTTTTTTTCAAATGTGAATGCATAGAAGGAAATTTCTTAATTTTTTTCTTGTTTTGTTAGACTATAATTATTTATGTTAATAGAAAAGCTGTTGACAGTTTATGATCATAGTTAATAATCAATGAACATCTTTTAAAACGATTACTGTCATGCTTTACAAAATGGTGTTGGTGTGCTTCACCATTTCCAAATGATATTTATTTGAATGAGATTACTTCAGTAGCACTACTTGAAAGAGAAAGCAAACAGGCTCGTCGTCATTATACGTATTTTGAATATCATCTACAAATAGAACTATATTTATAAAAATAAAATTTTGGCGTTATTAGGCTGTTCTGGAAATGATATCAAACAAATTCACAAATTCTGTTTTGTATACTATTTGTCTACTATTTGCTATTGGCTGATTATTATATATTATTATTGTTAGCATTGTATGATAGAAGAGGGAAGGAGTATCTCTCATTTTTTTGAAACAGCAGGAACGAAACAATGACTAATGACTAATAAGTCGAGAAGAAATAATTATACTGAGTGGTCTAATTGTAGAAGCTGATTAAAAAATAGAAATCATAGAAAAATTGTGTGATAGTTTTCAAAATTGAGATTTTTATATTACTAATCTTTAAAGAAGGTACAGTAGGCCTAGGCATAGCATTGATAAATAAATATATAAATTAAAATGTATGAAGAGTTCTCTCTAACATTGTTCATTTTTAACGTGTCTGTTGAATAATTACTATCTTTTAAGCTAGTGTCATTTACACAAAACGTTAAAGTTACTACGTGTATTCCTGTATAGAGGTTACTTACTCTTGTACATTATTACTCACAATATCTAATTGCAATCTAGAATCTAAGTGTGAATGTTCTGTTATTGTCTATATGAATAAAGAAATCTAATCTAATATAACATTTGCAAGCTGATGTAGGTTTAATTTATTTCTTGCCCTTGTATAATATACCCTTGAACTAACCCTTGTATATACACACTTACCCGTGTATAATTTATCGAGAAATTATACAATAAAGGGTAAAAACACAGACATCAAAGTCCAAAACATCTTTTTCCCAAATTTTGATAGAAATATTTAAAATAGAGGTTATGTTCAAAAGATCTTCAAACACTTATCACAATTCACAAATTTTCAATATAATTGAATATTACCTTCTAAAATCGTCTTTCCTGTAAATCCATTCTGTGGAAAACTACAAATATATTTTTAGCTCTCTACTAATAATTGTGAAATAACAATAATTGTGTTGCATAGTTATTTTCTGTTTTGAAACTTATAATTTTTCGAATAACGTGAGTTTCCCAATAGGCTTCTAGTAATGTTCTCAGTAGTTATATAAGTTAATTTCAGTTACCTCTATTAAGGTCTCCACTTGGAAAGTTCAGTATTACCTACCTAGTGTTGAATATGACACTTTTCTTGGTCTCAGTTATATAATACAGTACTATCCGTTCTTCATGGCCTACAGGGATTTAGGAGCATCTACTTTTTATCATGTTGGAACTTTCGTTAATGATAATGTTTAGTAAGTAAGTGGAGTGACTCTTCAAGAAAATCAAATATATATATTTTTCCCCTTCTTCCAGACATGTACATCATTGGAACGTATTTAAAGGCTTTAAATTATTGCAAAATTTTTGGTCCAAAAATTTTTCTTTCAAGAAATTATTTTCCAACGATCTCTTACAAATTGTAGAATAAATTACTTTAATCACCCCGGTCTTCCATGTAAATAAATTTCCTCGCCTTTCTCGTACTTTCATTAGCCTAACCTCCACCCCCTCATTACTTACTTCCTCATACCGTTCTCATACTATATTTCAAATTTCAAAACATGGATCCTTGAATTTAATATTCTTCCATTACGTATAGGCTACTTCCAATCACCTTACTCATACTTTTGTGAAAAAACAATCGGGCTATCTTCCCATGTTACTTCTCTTGTATATTCAATCACCCTTCTCATGATTTTTTTTTTAAATCTCTCGATTCCAATAATCTCCTGCTAATGGAAATTCCCTGATGGAATCTCAACGCCACTCACGTTCACGTAAGAAGCGCTCGCAAGAAAATTTGAAAGCATGAATTTTCCAGCATCCAGAGAAGCGCACGGTCAATCTATTTTCAATCTACGGCAGGCCTAATATTTCTAGATAAAAGGCTTCAAATTTCGCTAGAGTCAATTATTTTCACGCACATTGTGGTGGTGCATAGAATTCGCGTCGTTATTGTACTCTATGGATGATGAAGAAGCCATTTCGTAGGTGGTAATCCAGAGCCAGCGATGGTATATTTAGAAGGCACGCCGCTACAATACACTTTGAATAGTAACGGCGTGTCTTCTCAGCTTGCGCGAACTATCGTGCTTGGCAAAGATGATACCAATCTGAAAGGCTCTGTAATTTCTCTATCGTTATTGTGTGGGTGCCTGGCATGGAAGAAAAACGAGCAGTTTCCAGTTTGGCAGGGAATAATGTGAAATCTAGAAGGCCGTGGTGTATTATAAAACTAATACGCGTACTGTGATGAGATACGATAGATAGTGATTTTTTGCTGCAAGCCCACTCTTCATATATTATTAAAATAGTGTGCAACATATTGTTGTTTCAGCTTGTCTATTGCTTTCTAAAGCATCAAGGAAAACTGTCACGTATAAGAAACAGACGCCAACAATGTTGGCAGTAAGATCACTATGCAACTTGAAATTATTGCATTTCAGGTAAAAGTTGGGTTGATCCGCTATAAAATGTTTTTTCCAACTTTTGTAGCATGCTGAAGAATATCATTTTTTTCTCTAATTTATTTTTCCTTATTAATTACAACTTAAGGACTTTTCTATCAGGGATTGTTTGGATCCGAATCAATAACAATTAATAATTATTGATTCGGATCCAAACAATCCCTGATAGAAAGGCCCTGAAGTTGTAATTAATAAGAAAAAATAGTTATCAGGTATTCTTCAGCATGCTACAAAAGTTAGAAAAATCATTTTATAGCGTATCAAACAAGACGAATTATTCGTCTTCCTTAATAAAAATAACTGAAAGATGCAAAGAAGCCTTCCATTTATCAATTTTCTCTCCACAATATTACTCCTTGAACAACATTTTGAATAAAAACTTCAATTCATCTCAACGTTAATAATGTTTTAAAATAGAAACATCTGTTGTTATATGGACCAACCTTTGGGTCTCCCTCCCTACTATCAAAAGCCATAAGCTAAATAATAATAATTTCTCAACGTAGCCTTGAATTACAGATTATCAATCTACACTTTTGTGAATGATGGTTGTAATCTACTTTTCTAATTTTTATAGAGCATAAGTATATTTGTCTACATGAAATTGTAATCCAAATAAACAAATTTTAAGGTCTCAGGTTGAAATAAAATCTTGCGCTGAACCAGGTTATTGATAAGTAATGTATGCTTCCATCAATCATTTTATAATAACATTATCAAGTTATTTTAGTACAGTACAGTATTTCACTTTGAATACGCTTCAAGATATTAGGATATTAATAACAGTATTCTTGTGATTGGATTGTGGATTGGAGAGAGTTACCTGTGATTAAAACATTGAATAGACCTGTATGAAATTTATTGACAGACTAAGATGAAGATTTTTCAAAACTAATAAATAAATTTTGAAAAGTGAATGTGTTGTAATGTAACTTGTAATATAAATATAAAGAACATAGAAAATAGTTTAGAAGTGTTGACCAAAGTCCTAATGAACTGCACGATACAAGTAAAGGGAAGTGAAGGTTTGTATAATTACCGTGGAAGATATCTCAACTACAATAAGTTGAAAAATTAGAAGCGATGAAAAAGTAGAAAATTGGAGTCAGCCCGACCCATTAGACGTTCATTACATCTAGCTTTCTACACATTAAGAAAATTTCAGAGTTTTGCGTAACCTCCTACAGCTTCTCCAATTATTACACAACAAGTAAGAATCAACAAGCCATGATTTTTGTGCCATACCGGTCAGTGTACAAGAGCTAATTGATGAGATTTATGTTTGATACAATTAATACAGAGAGCAATGAGGTAACGAAGCTAATAAGGCAGAATCACCAACATAGTGCTCACCAGAGAGTCTGTATACTGTATTTATCAAAATGTATATACAGTCGGTCCAAGCAAAGAAGACATTCTGGCAACATGGAAAAATAACTCCAGCTCTGTTAATATTGGTTCAAAAATTATAATTTTAGTCTCAAATTGTAGATCAGAATGTTTCCTACAATTTGAGACCAAATGTTTATTTTTCAATCGATATTGACCGAGATGGATTTATTTTGCTCATCTTGTTAGGATATCTTCTTTGCTTGGAAAGACTATAGAATCTGTAGTGCACACTATAGTGAACCTTTTTCTTCTCAATCTTAATTTCTTTGTTCATCCATGATAACTTTTTACTTGAAATCTTTCTTGAAACTCCATTGAAACCACCTCATCAAGTCTCTTCTTAATCATTTTCATATTGTTTCTGCAGTTTTATTTTCAAACCTTTACACTTTTACTCGACACTTCTTTTAGATATCATCTTCCATCTTCAATATTGCCTTCAGAGAGACAAGACCAATTAAACTAATCTCTTATTTCTGCGAGTAGTGAGCGTGAAGCCAGGTGATCTGCAATCCTCAAGAAACAGAGTAATAATTGAAAGAGTCTCTTTTTCATTTTTTCTCATCAATCTTTTTCATCTCCTTAAACTTTTTCCTTCTTCTACTCCTCCTTCTCCTCCTCAACCTTATCCTTTTTCTCCTTCTCCTTCTTCTCCTCCTACTTTTTCTCCGTTTTTCTTTTTGTTTTTCTTCTACTACATTTTCTTTTCTTGTCCATTGCCCTTGTTCTTCTTCTTTTTCTTCTTCTTCTTCGTCTTCTTCTCCTCCTTCTTCTTCTTCTTTTCAATTGCACATGGTTTCCTCCGTCTCCTCCTTCTGCTCTCATCCCATCTTCCAAAGCTTCTTCTTCTATTTCGAGATCATTATAATCCTGGAGCAGAGCATCTCCATGTCCGGGCGACTAGATTACAGAGTAGCTGAAAAGTACCTCCCACTTTTGCGCGATAACCATAGTTCTCGACTTTTTTCTATTTTCATTCTAAATTGCAAATTACAAAAGCCTACCTTTACAGCATCATCAAGCTGCGTTGAATCTGCAATAACCTTCCGATCAGTACATGATGATATTATTATTGTTCATTCTCAGACTGTATAATGTATATGTAGGGAAGTTTTCTGCGGTTAGTGGAGTATTCCTCCAATGTCCTTGGACTTCACAATTATTTTTGAATTTAAAAATGATTTTTTGTACGTTCCTACTAACAATACGCAATTTTTTCTTGTTTACCCATCACATGAATGAAACTTATATATATATATATATATATATATATATATATATATATATATATGAATATATTGCGATAATATTATCATGAAGTATTCAAGTTATAATTTCTTAATCTACTTGCGAGGTGTAAGGCTATTATAGATTGGTTATATAGCATTCATCCTGTCCTAAATTGTAGAAAACCTCTCACTTCTATAAAGGTTTCCTATTTCTCCATTTATTTTTGTCCAATATTGTTGAAAACAAAGTTTTCCTATTTCCACAAAATTTATTTTATCAACGATCCTTCTAGTCAAGTCTTCTCTTCTAAGTTCCGGAGTTTCTCTTAGATTCCAAACTCTTACATTACAATTGACTTTTCCAATAAGCTTTACGTAACCTGCACTACGTTTAATGCAACATGAGTTACGATGCGTTGTCTTTCTCCCAGCTAAGTAACTTCAGTTGTAGGTGATACGAATGGTTGTTTTCACTTTTTCTTTGGACACAACCTAAGTTGAAACTTTTCAAGAAGTGGCAATCGCAAGTTACGCCGAGAGTAGGCTAATTATTCAGGGAAAGTAATTCCTCTCAATTCAGGAAATCGTATTATTTGTAATGGATTTACATTAACATTGTATGTTTTCAAATGATTAGTTAGATTTTTATTGAAAGCTTGAAAACCCAATGCATTTCAACTGAAAATCACATTCTTAAAAGAAATTTCAATTCTGCCTGATGTGCTGTTGAACATGTAATACAATGTATTGCTGTAAAACTGTTATAAGTTTGAGTAACATGTTTGAGGAATGATAAAGACGAAGAATCAATTGCATAAGGAGGTATTCATGCTGGTGACATTGCATGAATGGATGGAATTTTCTTTGAGATGCAGAGAAACTCTATTCAATTTGAAAGTGATTTGTTGCATCACTGATTTTGTCACCTGTGTAGTGTAGGCAATTCGATTGTGAACAAGTGATTCATTTCCTCAGTAAAGCTCATGGTATTACGGTAGCCTATTCTTCCAGTTACATAGTTTTGTAAAATTAGATTTTGTATTGCGTGTGCTACCTATAGGCCTACATCCCCGGTCTTCATTTTTGTAATTTATTAATTGGATCTAATTTGATTCAAATTGTAAATCTTTTATTGTAAGAAACATGAAGAGTCGTTAATTTATATTTATCATCAATTGAACAAAATAAAAACTGTTCATTTATTCCTCGAAGAAGTATTACAATTATATACAATGTAAAAATGAAACAGCAAAATAATCAATCACATCATACAGTACAAATAAACATAAGGATCTACTCCCCCAGAAGAACAAGCTCGAGCCTGGGGGAGGAAAATACATTGCTAGCCCTCCACTTCCTTTTTGCAGTACCGATCTATATTAACAATAGATTTTTAATTTGCGTATTGCTTGTGTTATAACATGTAACACAACTCCTTCCAAACATATTTTTAGAAACCGATGAGTTTCAATAACTATGCAATATTCCGGAATTAAGAAACACTTGTGAGTTCAAGTTGTAGCCCGCTGGCGGCTCGTACCCTCGAAACAGGTGAAGTGCTGTACAGTAAGAGATACGGACACTTCACTTGTTTCGTGGGTACGAGCCGCCAGTGTTGTAGCCTGAAATATACTAAGATTATTATTTAATGGCTAAACGTAAGTATGAGCTCTCGGATCTATGGGCTACTATTTTCATCAAAAATATCATCCAATACAGGAGATCTACTCGTTGAAAACCTATAGAGTTTCTCATATCATTCCAACCGTACAATACTTTATTTCCGAATGATCTAATATTATCAGAGTGAAAAATAATCTTCCTACTTAAAAAGCGATTGCAGAATGATGTGACAATATTGGATTTTCACTTTCTCCCATTCTTTTATCGTTCAAGGATAAATCTTATGACAAAACTGTGTCCTATTCATATTGTCAACAAAGACTGGCACTTTCATTGAAGGATGTCACTTGCTACTGAATAGTCTAGCCGAGCGTTTGACAACCAATTCAATTCGGATTAAGTTTTTCGTGACTTTGGAATAACGATAATTCAAGACGAATATCTTGTGTTTGCTTGGAATAAGAATCAATGAAAGATTCAGTTAACAGAGAAGATTGATTTAAAATAAATCAAGACTATAATATGATCACCTAGACGCCAAGTTAAATTGTTCATATAGACTACACGAATTTCACTTGAAAATGATTGAAATATCTTTCTTTAGTAAGATCGAAGAGAAACTCAATTATTACATCAATCTAGAAGTTCTCAAATAAATCAAATCATGTTTGACAAGAATCATTGTTGTTTTGGATTTATTCATTTTGAAATTGTGGGAATCATTTCTATTGAAAGATGGACTTCAAGAATTATTTAAAATTGTAGACTAGAGTGTATGTAATTTTGTGTTTGAAATTCTCATTCAAGCATAGCTCATTTTTCAAATTCCAGATACTGTATCTCAATTCATGGAGCAGACTCGGAAAACGGACGGTCATTGCATCTAAAACGTTATGAGTGATAATAATGCAAAGAGAAATGAATGATTTCAAATGGTAATATGGTCAGTATAACCAGTAATCCCGTATAAATATGTTTTTCAAGTAAATTTTAAAAAGTGAAGAGTTTTATTAGTTGAGTATAGATAAAATATAGTCATTGATATCTCTTTTGTAGATTGATGTTGCAAATCTCACAAAATTGGTTGATGCGCTATGCTTGAAATTTAATTACTTTTTTCATAATTTTGTCATGTTATAAACAGTGTTGCCTGTTGCTTGAATTATCCCTAATTCCCAATTTTTCCATAGCAACCACACATATCATCATCGATATTTAAAGTGTTACAATAATAATATAATACAAGAATCGTCTGTTTCATTCTATATGGGCCTATATTGTGTATAATTATTTCAAATATATAATCTTCAATGAAAATCAAATTATAGACACACCGCTTCATCTTTCAATCAATAACAGTAATAATATTTCCTACAGAGTTAGATAAATAAATCTGGAGACAATTTATAATTCACTTGTTATTGAACATCTCTTGAAGTGTGCAAAGATTCGGATTTGATGTTAATTAATTGAATTAATGTGTATTTAATGTGTAATTAATCTTATTTCAAGTCCAGCTGGAGTATTGCTAATTTTGTATTGTACTCACCACAAAAAGGTATTCCTTCAGGTGTCCAGCGACCATCGTTGGTGCAGAGTCGCCTCCCTGGACCCAAAAGTTCGAAGCCGCGCTCACACGCGTATGTAGCTGTCGTACCCGGTGAATAACTGTTATTTGCATAACTGTTATTCGAAAAAAATACTGAAGAGTGCGCTGGGGCGCCCGGGAATCTGCAGCCTGTGAACAAAGTAAGTTAATTTTTTTTAATGAATTTTACAATCAAAATGTCATTTTGTTTTATCATTGTATTGTACTGTTATTTTCATTCATAAGAGTAATTATTTTGCGGGGCTAGATAAAAGGATCATCTTTCTTGTAGAATTATATGTTAAAATTTGTGAAAATACTTGATCAATGAGTTCAGAAGAGAATAATGTAGTTTGATTGCAATAGAATATTACCCATTCCACAGATATACTATTACAGACGAAACATCACACAAAATAATGTAGAATATTGAGAAATAATAAGCTTTCAAAAAATAAAAACAATTAAAAATTTTGGAATCAAGATTCTCTTTTAGATGTTAAGTAACAAGCTTGATTAACTCTAATAAATATTTTTCCACCCAACAAGGAAATGTAAGCTTAGCCATTTGCACCATCATTATTATGTTTATAGCCAATACAGACAGACTTCACAAAGACCCGTTAACTATCGCCTTCTACCGGCAGAATTCGAAAGTACTGTGTTGACCAATCAGGAGGAAGTATAGGCAGAGCTTGAAGGAGTGTAGTAGGCGTGGTCACAATCTGGTTCTTGTTTGCGATTGGTCGGCTGTTATCATAGACTCGGCTCCCCTCCAAAGTGTATGAACTACTTTCCATTCTTACCTTCTTCCCAGTTCATCCTTATGCCTATCTTCCTTCCATTTTTGTGCTCTTCAATATTTTTGGTACCTCCCTATTCTATGCAATCATTCCATTCTACACGCTTTATTCCGTTCATTCATCTTTCTCTTCATTTTATATTTTCACAATTTCACTTTCTTTCCCCTTTCTTCTAATCTACTCGTTTACTTTTAGATTTGATGATTTTCTTAGTTTGATAGAAAAATTGAATATTTTCATTCTCAATATCAGAGTAAGTGTATGCCCTACAAATTATTTTGATGAATAATCTTTCAATCAATATCAAATCAAGCCTTCAAAATTTCAATCATCCAAAATGAAAGCATTGTATTAATGTAATCGCATTTGATAATCTATCAAATAAGCAAGGTCTCTCCATATACTTATCAAGTCTACGTGACGTTCAAATTAGGTCAATTTATGTTAAGATTAACCTTCTAAATTACTGAAGAGTACAGAGTTTCATCCGGATATTCCGGCCACATCTGTACAAGTTATTGCAGTTGTTCCTTTTATTATTTACAGTAGCCGTGAGTAAAGGATAGTGCCTTTAACCGGCCTTGCTCAGGTCTTTGATAGTCGTCTAAGCAGAGAAGACATTCTGGCAAGATGGGAAAATGACTCCAGCTTGGTCAATATTCGTTCAATATAAATCAAGTCTCAAGTTTTCGATCAGAATGTTTCCTACAATTTGAAATAAAATTTATAATTTTGAACAAATCTTGACAGAGCTGGAGTCGTTTTCCTATCTTGTCAGAATGTCTTCTCTGCTTGGACAGAATATACCGACCGTTACGTCATGTCAAATTTCAGATCACATACTCATGGTAATCACTGACTGACCCGACTCAATAACTAACAGTTATTCCAGTTTCAAAAGAGCATATTTCAACTGCTGAAATGTTATGAACAGTTACTAATTCCGCTCCACTAATAACTCTACATAGTTTGAAGCAGTAGTGGAAAAACAAATGAGTTTCAAACAAATTTAAACAGGTCGAGGATTTGTTTTGAGTAGATAGCTCTGTATGTAAATAAGATATTAGGTTAGTAAACAGTGAGTTTTTTTCAATTATTTCGAACATAAGCTATTTGGAAAGGACGTTTATTGGTACATCGTATGGATGACATCAGAATGAGAAAAAACATTAATTTATCTCAAACGTACATTAGTATCTTCCCCGGAATCAGAATTTTGGAATATTTTTGAAAA
Organism: Sogatella furcifera; assembly: GCA_017141385.1. NCBI lineage: Eukaryota > Metazoa > Arthropoda > Insecta > Hemiptera > Delphacidae > Sogatella > Sogatella furcifera. The sequence continues at coordinate 10,252,171 of CM029551.1, read as the reverse complement.
GCAAAAAGTCCTGTCAGTTTCAGTAGTTTGCTATGATTGATAATCTATAGATGAGATGTGCGATTTGAAACTGTTTTTGTCAAAGTTATTATTTTTTTTAATATTCGTTACAACAGCCTACTTTTGAGTGAATAATAAATTTTGATCAATCTTGAAATTAATAACAATTTTCAGGATTGAATCAATTCGAATCGAATCATTTTCATAATTTCGAAAAAAAATTGGGAGCTTTGCCAAACCAGTAGGTTATTCAGAGGGTAAACCTTGCTATGGAACACAACTATTTTCTCTCTCGAATCTGCTTTATAAGGTCCACCATACGTTTTTCATATCTTGGATATATCTGCAAGGACTCCACTGAAATTATAAATGACAAGTATTTTATAAATTGCTTGTCACTATGTTTAATCCAGTTATTCTTCTACTACCTATTTTATTCTCAATGTCTCAATATTGCATCTTCAAATCTTGAAAATCTTCAATTGAACCAAATATTTCTAAGGAATCAACAAACGAACAAACAAAAACTCAATCTAGTTCCTTTCATTTTTGGCAAAGATCTTCTGTTACTACTTAGTCTCAGTTTGATGTCTACCAAAATTACTCTAATGTCTTAATCTTAAAATTACAAGTAAATTGCTGTGGAAATTGGATGAAAATCGGCATAGAGTCCCAATAACACAGTAGTTGGAGACGCTTAAAATCTTTAGAGCTTAAAATCTTAATCGCGGATATGGACGGAAATAGAGATAGGAATAAGATAAGAAAGAGATAGAAAAAAATGAGAGAGAAGTCAATAGAGGAATAGTGAGAAGAAAGGAGACAGGGAAGAGAGGAAAAAGCAAATTTCAAACGATTTGCGGAAGGTGTCGGCCATTTTAATTATTAGAAAAGAAAGTTTCCAGCTTCATTCATACCTTCATTGAGGCGAGTAGACTAATAATTTAGATGCAAGGTGAATAATGAAGGGAAAAATGGGATGTGTCGGATTTTTGTGGGAGTTTGGGCGTTGGGGGGAAGGGAATAATGAAGGGGGACAGAGTGGAAGTTCCCATACTTGTGTGAGAAACTATACGGCGATAGTATCATACTCTTTACATTTTTAGCTTTCCCTTATTTGTTGTGACTCATGAAAGGAGAGGATTCTTGAATGAATGAGGAGAGAGGTAGCTACACAAATAGTGGTATAGTTTATCCAAGCAAAGAAGACATTCTGGGAAGATGGGGAAAAGACTCCAGTTCGGTCAATATTGGTTCAAAAATTATAAATTTGAACTGAAATTGTAGAAAACATTGTGATCTACAATTTGAGACTAAATCTATAATTTTTGAACCAATTTTGACCGAGTTATAGTCATTTTCCTATCTTGCCAGAATGTCTTCTTTGCTTGGACAGAATATAGCTACACAAATAGTGGAATCTATGGCATCACATGAAGTGAATAGTATACAAATAGTGGAATCTATGGCATCAATAAAGAATATGGTATTTCAGGTATTATGTTCACAGTACAGATACAGAACCTTTTTTATATGAAGTAACTATATGTGAAACGTGTGTGTACTGCTTGACCTTTCCTTGCACAATGCTTACTTTTATAAATGAGGAATGTAACACTTGTCGTCATGTTTTTCAAATGATTTATTATCAATGAATGAATCCACAAATAAACACTTTGTCAGAATGTTGGTTTGTGAAACTTTCACAGCTTCAGACAATGGTACTTCTCTACGATTTCAAAGCTTTAAACTTGACTGTTGATCTTTTTTATTAGGATAAGGTTTTCACTTTTAAAATAAGCGTGGGAATGGTGCGCGTTGACTCATTATTCTCCGGTTATACTGGAAAATTGAAGGCGATAATGTAGTGTCCCGTCCCACTTTCTGCAGTACAAAGTGTTTTTAATAGTCTAATATTTTTCTATTTCGGTTCATTGGATTTCAATGCTGGATTTTGAGCAGAATAGATTGTATTATTTACTTCTAGAGAATTTTCACATGACAAAACTATTATTATTTAATGGAAAGTAATCAATAATTAGATAGGATAGATTATAGTATTCACTTCTAGAGAATGTTAACATGACAAAACTATTGTTAATTAATCGAAAGTAATCAATTATTAGATGTAGCAGGACACAGATTTTACAGATCTTCCTGTTTAAAGCTAGAGCAAGGAATTTATGGGTAGAATTTGAATACAGTAAGCTCACTATGCTATGATATTTTGATTCAATTTCTCAATCAGCCATTTACACAGTAAAAATGTAGGTTTGAAGCTTCGGAATTCAAGTGTACATTCTATTACCTATCCATAGCATGGTTCGATGACAAAAGTTAATTAAGGTTATTCTCTATTTTGATAATATATGACACGAAAATATCTTTTGTAAATACAAAGAGCTGGACAAATTGGTACCTCTGGTATCAACACTCCTCGACAATTAGAAGCTAATTACTGAAGATATCCCATAGAGATTCAAAGTCGAAGCTTGAGAACAATTTCTCCTGATGAATACCTGAAATTTCATTGTTTCATTCGCGTAGGCCTCTAGTACATGAATGATAAGATGGTTCAGCTCTTGATAATAACACCTTTCATAACTTTTGTGTTGTTGTCTAATGTACCACTAATGGTAGATCATCTGTCACTTGTCCACAATCGCTTTGATAAGAGTAGAATATGGAAATAGTTAGAGATAACAGTAATAACCAGGAAAAAGTCCATTTGTCATACTTGAATGGATAATCTTTAAACTTGAGTACTGTTCAAAGAACAATAACGACAAATAATATTCAAAGATTTACTCTTTATTTTATCGCTACATATAGATTGGAACTACCAATTGTATAATTTTGTTACATTTTTTTCCTGTAATAAAGTTATTTATTTATTTAAAGAATCACTGTATCAACAGTTCAAGTATGATGAAGACAAAAAAAGGTACACAAAAACTATATTAGGAAAAGGAAGAGAACGCTTAAAGATATTGTAGACTACCTACTGATGGAACTGGCTTCTTTTCTCATTTTAAACCGAAATGGAATTGAACATCTAGGAAGAAAGAGTATAACTTCAATTGAAGAATAAATAGTCCTCAGTTTTTTAATTAGTCTGCTACAATGGTTCTATCTATGGTTGTCCTTTGACTCTACAAGTTGAGATAAGGCTACTATTCAACAAGTTTATAAATCAATAAACTCATTTACTTTACTTTACTTTTTTACTTCTGATGTCTTTCTCACGGTCCTGGAATCGTCAAAAGGGAACAGATCCAGGGACCAGACTCCAATAAAGATTCTCCAATAATTGATATAACACTTGCTCTTTCCTTGTTTTTCCAACTTGGTTATGGTTATCCACTTCATCTGGATTTATGCTTCTCGAATTCTTCCATCCAATATTCTCCTATTTAAATTAGTTCCCAACTGATAAATGTCGGTAAAAAGTCACGGGAGAATTCCATAATTTGTTCATCCAATACCTCTTTCGTATCATCCAATATCTATTAGCACTCATTTCCTTCATAATAAACTCAAAGGGTCTCTTGCGAATTTTACAAGTTGTTCATCCATTCTCTATTCAACTGAGTTCACACTAATAAACTTAAATAAAGTGTCTCTGGCAAGTTTTCTATATTTTCTTTTCATCTGTCGTTTTTTGCCATTCGATTCTCGGCTTTCACCAGGTAAACAGCATTCAGCCAGCTCGGGGCGGAAGTCATTCATTTTTCAGAAAGCCTTCTTCTTCCCAGGCGACAGAGTGCAAACCAGAGTAAAGAGTAACTGAGTACTGTGTTTGTGAAGCCAGTTATGAGCTTCAGTGAAAGTGACACCGACAGATCATCTACCACATTTACTTTAGAGCAACGTCTTTAGTCGTAAATCCAAGAAAACTGTCACTAGAAGTCACTCAGAATATTACTGGAAGAGACATTTCGAGCCGCAGATTGAAACTAGAAAGACGTTGGTATTTGCTCTCGATTTTCAATGGGGAAATTTAAGACACGATCATGAGAGCGTTTGGAGTTTGACCACCGTCACGATTTTCGCGAGATTGAGGAAATTTCTGTGCATCTAGAAGTGTCATGTGTCAATAAATTATTGTCAGAATTGATGGATTGTATTTGTACTTTAAGAATGTATCTTGTTGGGATGTGCCCTATACAAGTCATATGGATTGTATCTTGAGAATATAGTAGTATGTTGGGATTTTTATATGATAGTAATAATATTATGTTCGATAATTCCTGAATTTATTTTTGTTTCATGCCAAAAATTAATCCTCTTCTAGTTTACACAATTGAGCAAAAGTAATCTATTTGTCGATCCGTTTAATAAATATTATTGGTGTTTCAAAGCTGTTGTACTATTTGCGACTTTCCACCTTCAATTCATTTTCATTGTAATCAGATTAAGACACAACTCTACAAGTCTCTATGTGCTACTCAAATTCTCATTGGATGTGATGAAGGCATACCTAATATTCTCTGTAGTTCAAGCCTTGAAAAATATTTTCATTTGGAGAATAACTAACCAGCTGAAACTATCAGAGAAGCCACTCAAGTTGATAGCTTTTTTAGGCGGCTCGAAAAAGGGTGTTGAGTACTCGTTTTTTGGAGATCCCAGATGTGAACCATCCACACTTATGAAGTAATCTCACAATAATAACAAGTGCAACGTATCCTCACTAACATACCGTGCTTTGAGTGGGATTAGTTTTTGTGTGTGTGTTTTTTCTAGTTTCCCCATCCAGAAAAGGTTATTATACGTTCAGATGAGCATTCAGGTCTAAGGTCTGCATTCCGAACCACTTTTTGTTTGTATTTTTATTGATGCACTGGACAGGAACCCAACAAAGATGTGGACCACTCGCTAAAGCATCCCATTTCTTATTTTCCAGCGAATGACTTTTCTGTTATTATAGAAGGCACCGCTACATAATCCCAAGAGTTCTGCTGTTATTCATAGTGAATAAATTTTCCAGTTTCGTGAGTACGTCTTCCGAGACGAGGGAAGGATTATTTTGTAACACAATTGTGTAGTAGGCCGTCATCGCCAAAATATGTGATAACCCAACGCGAACCTTTTCTTTACACTATTTTCTCTGCCTTTATCATTATTATAAGCTACTTTGTAACTCCACCGACTAAACAATAATAGCCTACTGTTTTCATTTATAAGAAGCGGCACCTACCATTTCTATGGAAACATTCAATATAAGCTGTTTGTTAATCTACCAGGAATTTCTTTCCAAAAATCGGTGTAGCCTATGTAATCGTTCTTGGATAATTAATGTTAAACTGCATTAATTGCATTGTGAAGATGTGTTTTCAATATCGAAATAATATTTTTCCTACGATATAAGCTGTTTGTTTACCCACTAGGAACTTTTTTCAAAAATCTGTGTAGCCTATTGATGTAAAAATTAGATTATTAATGTGAAACTTGTAAAGATGTATTTTCAATATCAAAGTTCATTTCATTACGTACATTCGTATTACGTGGTATACGTTCTTTGCCGACACGTAGAATTTATGTATTTATTTTCAATAATATTGATATTTGAAGTATACTTGATTTTTTTATTAAATAAAAAAGCTTTGAATAATGGAATTACAGTTTCAAGCATTGGAAATTGTGTCGTCACCATCTGTGTGTTGAACAGTAACCTAAATTTATTTGCTACCGAGATTTTAAAGCTTTAATTAAATTTCAACTCAATAATTATCCGATGGACATTGTCAGCCTAGCCAATTTCCAGGGCCTGGACTCCATCCACATTGATAGCCACGAATAGTCACGGAGCATGCACGAACACGAAGAAGCTTCGCGAACTCAATGACCCGGTCACGACGATCACGAAAACTATATAGTCTGTCCAAGCAAAGAAGTCATTTTAGCAAGATGGGATGATGACTTCAGCTTGTTCAATATTGCTTTAAAAATTATAAATTATTGGTCTCAAATTGTAAATCAGAATGTTTCCTACAATTTGAGACCAAATTCATATCTTTTGAACCAATATTGACAGAGCTGGAGTCATTTTCCCTTCTTGCCAGAATGTCTTCTTTGCTTGGACAGAACATACTAAACGATGTGAATGAAATTCAGTTGCTGTTTTCTTTTTATCCTGAGATCAGGATAATACGTTGAATGAGGTTCTGTGAAGAACCTATATATAGTCAACAGATTACTAGAGTTACTATCTATTGTAGAGCTATTGAAGAAGTCAATAGAGTTCTAGAGTTACTGTATCGTGAAAATTACCAATTCAAGATCATCGCTAATAGGGAGTTCCTGAAGAAGAGATTATCCGTTCAAGTTCATTTCCTAATCGGATATCCTTGGTTGTAGTGACTTGAATAAGAGCGTGATGTAACTCGAATTAATTCGTTGATATACATAGCTATACATGTCCACTGTTTGTATTCATTCATATTATTCAAAATCTATAGTACAATAATTGGATTAGGTTTCTGCATTCGTGTACTTTGTAGATAAAAGCTATTTATGTTTGAATTCAAGATTATGATAGTTGATAGTCATTATTCTATCAAATTTACGATTATTCATAAATCTTGAAATATTTCAATGGCGTAAGTTATAATAAATGGAGATGCAAAATGATAAATTCAGATACTGGATTATAAAATGTACATTAGAATTATTTTTAAATGGCTGATCAACTAAACTCTACTGCAAGAAGTAGACTGAAGAAGTAGTGCTAAGGATCAAAATTTCCTTGTCGGTTTCAAACGGAAAACCAATCTACCCACTGGTTCACTGGCTGAGGTTTCGAATTGAGGAAACATGTAAAGGAAAAACTAATGAGATGTTTTTGAGAAGGTAGAAATATGAATAAGAAAATATGAAAGTTGAAGAAGGGGAAGCGAAGATGGAGTGATAGAAGATGAAGAAAATCTTGAAAAGAAAATTCAACTGATTCAAATACGAAAATGTGACCTGTGTGGCCACGAAAACATGGACCTATACCAAAATAAACGATAGAATTTACAATATCAGAGTGTTTTATTTCATCATGCAAAGAAAGTTCATTAGAATAAACTATTTTATTAAAGAAAGAAGTAGGGAGGAAAGGAGGAAAATATAACACGAAGAGATAAATAAGAGGAGCAAAAAACTATCGGTTCCTTTAGGAAGGATAGAAAATAAGTGAGAGAAAGAAAAGGCCTCAAAAAATAAAAATAAAAGAGATTTTATTGATCAGAAAACGGGAGATCATTTTTCAATATACGAATAATACTATGTCAAGTACCCGTGAGGGTCTCCCCACCATTAAAAGCCATAAGAATATTTTTCATATACTATGTTAAGTACAAAATAATACGGTTTATTATTACTATTAATGAATATTAACTATTATAAGGCATTCCGTGATAGAACTCCATAGAAAAATATTGGAGAGAAATGAGATCGCGATTGCCGAATACAACTATTGCCAAAATGGTTGGCATCAATCAGTGAGACGTATCAGTAAACCACAACACGTATGAGTTGAGTGAATGAGAATTGCGGAAAGGGCGCAGTTATGTGACTCAATTACGTGGCTTTCATTCTGAAAAGGAACGACTCGTATCGGAAAGTGGGAATGGAACGAGTACCACTGACCTACAGAGCGATCCTCCTACAGAGAATTTGTTCGATTGTTCCACCTTTGAAACGGTTAAAGGATTACAATGCACAACACCGATCCAATAACACCGCTGCTCTACTGAAGATTGTAGCTGGTAATTCACGATAATAAAACTTTATTTTCGCTTGTTTGCATCTTGCGTTCGTTCGGTCTTTTGAAGTTGTGAGAATTCTTGAACTGTATTGAAATCATTTCTTCTACCGAAAAGTAAGTCCGACTTCTTACATTGATAAAAAATGAAATCTTGAGAATATAGTATCTTTGATCTATTTATTAGAATTGAGATCCTGATCTACAAATATGTGTCTACATATTATTAAGAATTCCTGTGTCTACATAATTATTATATTATGATGTTATCAAATAATATATATAAAAAATAAAATTATTGTCCAATTTTTCTTGAAGATCAAATTGTCGTTGGTAAAACATTGCCATCCAGGAATTAACAATAACAAGGCTGTCTTGAATATTATTGTGTGCGTTTCCCAGCTTTCTAGTTAGATTATAATGGACAGAAGCGCGTATCAACAGCATAAATTTATATTATACACAGATATTCATATTATAACTATGATCAATGGCTATCTATCTTTGGCAGGTAGACGAGGAGGTTTGTGAGTTTGGAATGCGGACCATTCTGAATACCGGACCGGTACTACCGGGCTGGTCGGAAAGTGGGCGTTTGGAAGACGAGAAAAAATAGGAAGAAGTAAAGAAAGAAAGAAGAGAAGAAGAGAAAGAGAAAATAAGCAAAAGAAGAAGAGGGGGAAAATAAGAAGGAGAATGAATGGAGAAAGATAGGAAAAGGAAGGTTTCTGCCAAATGGAAAAGAGAAAAGAGCGGTGGATACCTGTTGCATCTAACACGATTAACGGTATACTAATACATGCACAACGCATGCGCGAGCACTCGACCATTGGACAAATCCGTCACACTGGACTGATAAGGAGGAGAGGAAGAGAGAGAGTGAGATGGGAGAATAATTGAAACAGTGGATGAAAAGAGAAAAATAACTTTGGGGTATTACGCAGAAGAAAGAGGAGGGAACGTGGAAAAGAAGAATAAGAGTAAGACGATGAGTTGTAGGTTGTAGCTGTAGGATGAAAATGAGGAGATGGATGGAAAATGGAGATAAAGGATGAACAAAGAAGAGGATGATGAGGAGGTGGAGAAGGAAGGGGATGAAAAGAAGTACGAGTTCTAAAATAGATAGAAAATAAGAAAGTAATAGAGCAATAATAGGGGAAAGAGGAAATAATGGAAGATGGAAAAGGAAAACATTTATTTTGTAGAAAAGAAAATGAAAGAATGAGTAAAGATTTACAAGAAATAGAGGAAGAAATATTTAAAGAAAGAATGGAAATGCCAAAAATCAGCTAGGTAAAGAGAGAAACCCATGATTAAAAGAAATATACAAATAAACTGAAGAATATAAGAGTTAAAAATACTTATTTCCTCTTAGGGCTACTGTACCCTTTTTAAAAAAATTATTTTTATTTCATACAACATGTTTCTGCGATATGTTGTGTGAAATAAAACTATTTTCTCAAAAGGGTACTTGATTGGTATTTTTTAAAGAAAAAAAATGAAGAAAGAAACTGACAATGAAGAAGACAAAGATAGATAGAAAGGGAATAGGCCACGGAAAATTATTTTTTTTACTAAATTTGAACGAGAGGAGAAAAATGGGAAGAGAGGAAGAAAATTTTAGAAATAAGGAAATACAAAAAGAGGAGGAGGACTTGAAGTTCGAAACTATTAGGAAGAGAAAGAAGAATAAAAGGAAAAAATCAAAGAAGAAAAGCAGCAGAAGAAGAAGTAGAGCCAGCAACAAAGAAAAGAAGAAAGCTAAAATGTAGAAGAAAATAACAGAATGGAGGAAGAGTTAAAACTACAGGTATGACGCTGTAATGTGTATGGTGGTTGAGTTGAAGCTCACAGTATTTCACAATAATCGACTGGAAAATTGAAAATTCTCCATAACACAGTCGAAACCTGTAATGATATGCCACCGACCTCGAGGATCTCTTCTTCCGCGGAAGGCAGAAAAAATGTGAACACTCAGGAATTGCAAGAGGTAACGCATGGGATGGTTTCAATTTCGGTACGGTAAGGTACTGTTTTGGACAAAACTTATTTAAAACAGCGGAGAAAAAAATATATAAGTCATTGAACGCGAATTATTCATCAGCAATTTATTTCATTTAGGCTACTTGAAAAAGGTTTAAGCCGCAGCAATAACTGTGTTACAATATATTATAATATGAACACAAACTCATACTGGAATGAATATGAAACTGGCAACCAGCTTGTAGGCCTAGGCCCTTCATGGGCTGTTGAGCCATTGACAAAAAAAAACAAATGAGCACAAACTATAGATAATTGAATATATAGGCTTCACATCCATGTTTCTCTAAATAGTGCTGTAACTATGCACATTGCACTACAACTATGTGACACAAATCTCATTGAATTACTACATGTTTGACGCTATGACACTGTTATAAATTGAAAGAAAATTTATTCCTATCTTTTTCATATTTATTATATGCTTTATTTTTCCTCAACATTGTATTCTTTTCAAATAAATTAATATGAATATTATTGAATATCATGATCAATTTGGGAGAGAAAATAATAATGTGAATAGCATACTAGCATTCAAAAAATCATAATAGCAAGCTATGAAAACTTGCATTTAAGATACAATGTAAGATGAAACTTACATAATTATGAAAAGATACATTTAAAAAGACTGTATATTTCCTGTTTTCAATAATCATTATTCAATGAATGCCCCTACGCTGTAGAGGCAGAAGGGGGCCAAGAAAAAGAAGAAGATTATTCAATGAATGTCACGGGATTTTTCCATGATTTTTGAAAAGGGGTCTTTCTTCTCCAAATACTGAGAGAACTAGAGGTTCCTATTTATCAAAAGTTGCAAAGACTCTTGCAAAACATGACCAGACTTATGCAAAATGTGAGCAAAGTTTTGTAAGTCAGCAAAAAACCAAACTTTTTCGAAAAGATGAAGTTGGTTGAACGTCATGAGAGAAGAATTCCTGACTTTTGAGTTTCCTTTGATATTCTCTCCTTGATAGAGTCATGTTTTCAATAGAACTCATATTTCGGTTAAAACGGGAAATCGGAATAAATCTGGATTAAAAACACATTTAGACAGTTTTAAAGGTTTTCTAGCAAAGACGCACCTGCGTCGCGGTGTAAGGAAAAGCCTAGGAAAAGCGCGAAAAAAATAACTGACGTTGACTTCGCGAAAGTGCATGGCTCGTTTAGGAAAACGCGGACGATTACTGGCGAGATGGTTGACCGACTTACAACTGAGAGGAGGAGAAAGAGAGGTGAAATAGGGGGAAAACGGTAGAGAAACAGAGAAGAAAGAGTTGAAAATTTCTCGCTCCGTGTATTTTGTCTGATCCCGATTCGTTGGCGGAAAGTGATGTGATCTGTCCTGTCATTCATTGTCGAATGAAGGCAGGTGGTCGTCGTCTAAACCATAGGAAAGAGTGCTGAATTTTCTCTATATTTCATTTATCAAACAGATCTCATTTTTTATATTTTATTGATCGTCGATATATGGTGTTTGTAACTTTGTACTATGCATAAACTAAGGGCTGGACTTCCAGGGATGAAATATTTAAAGAAATACTTCTAGGGGGAGATTTATTAAGGGGATGAGTGTATTGGCAGTCGATTACTGGATTTTGAAAACTAACTAGAAATGAGAATAATCAGAATAGAATAATAGATTAGATAAATGTGAGAATAAGAGTTTTCTTCCTTCTTTTTTTACTCAACTTCTTTCTATTATCAACAGCTTCTAACTTTTGATGATTATTTGTTTGCCTGTTGCATAAAAATTTGTCAACATGTGTAGGTAGGTGAAGTTGGCAACAACTTTAATGAACTCAAATGTATGAACTATTTGTATTGTTTGAAATAAATTGGAATGATATAAATAAACTGAATGATTAGGATATATTTATTGCGAATAGCATATTCAAAACTATTTTTTCAATACATTCTACTATTACTTTTTTCCTCATATTTTCTAGATCTATACGGTGGTTCATTTGCTCGAATTTAGTAGTTGGATTCATCTCTTCACCCTTTCAATTACTGACGAGCAAGACTAATAAGCCGACTAAGCTGACGAGCTGACTATCTAGACTAACTTAGACTATCTACAGTCTAAAGGAATAAATTCACATTTCTCCATAGATCGACTCCTGGATAAATTTCTATGTCAATACAATATCCAGTATTACTATTATCTCTATATCTCTATTACAATTTCAAGTATGCGTTACCAGTATCCTCCCACACTCATTGATTCATTCAATGCTCATTAAGTCATTAAGATTACTACCATTCTACTGGGCTATATATCACAATTTCATGTACAACTTCTTTGCGTTAACAATATCCACCACACACCTAGATTCATTGATTTTTCGTGCTCCTTTTCCATTCGAGGATCCTGCCTTCAAAGAAGTCACATAAAAAATGGAGGTGGTGAGCTAATGGAAAGCAAGATATTCAATTGTATGAAAAGTAGAAAATACGAGGCAGACCAACCAAAAGTGGGTGATCTACTTCAAACTCAAAAAACGAGAACCAGAATGAGACAGCCGCCTATAGTAGTGGATTAGCCCTGTTTTGCAATGGGAGCATCGGATTGTGAGTGGTGATATGTATTTGGCGATCACGTAGGGAGCCGACAGTACGTGTGGACATTTCGAGTGTGGGGCGCGGAAGAAAATGGTCGGTCCGACCGGAACATAACACGCTAGTAGCCGGAAATGATGCCGGAATGTCCATTAACGTCTGCCGGTTGTTATAACCGAAGTGGGCCTCTTGTTCACTCTTCTTCTTTTTCTATATCTGGCTTCTACTTGTACCTCTTTTACTTTTTCTTTTCTTCTCCTTCTTCTTTCTCTCGTCTTATCCTCATTGTTGTTTCCTCTGCTATTTATTCTTCTTAATCTTTACTTCCTCTTTTCCTATCCTCCTTCTTTTCCCATTATTTTAATTCTTCTCCTCTTCCTTTTTTTTATTCTGCACTAATCTTTCCTCTACTACTTCTTTCTCTTTAAGTTCTCATTCTTATTTTCTTCTCCTTTATATGTATTTATTCAAAGTGATGCTTTGACACGAAGATGCACTTGGGTCTGAGTATTTTCACATCACCTTTTCTGTTTTCTCACTGGTATACTTCTTATAACAATAATATTGTTTTTAAATCTACTCAATACCTCTCCTCTTCCTTTTATTATTATTTTGTTCTCCTTCTTCTTCTTCTTCTTCTTCTTCTTCTTCTTCTTCTTCTTCGTCTTCGTCTTTTTTGTACCTGATGCTATCGCCAAACCCATCAAGATGCAAGATGCACTTGTGTCTTAGCATCGTCTCCAAATTCCTTTCGATTTCTCAAAGATATTCGTCAAAAAATTGTTCTCTCTCTTCTTCTTGTCCACAAACAATTATTTTTTCGTAACCCCTTAAAATTTAAACTTATATCAAGTGCTGAAATAGCTATAAATCGATATTCTGGTGAATCAATTATATCCCGATTTTGAAAATTTTTCACGAAGAGTTCCTCCAGTCCTCACCGGAAGGGAATTATTTTGGATATACGGCTTTGTGTGAAACATATGATGTTCTCAATTACTTTGTCACACATCAATTTTTTATGTTGTTGTTACCTCATAGATTTGAATTATTTCTTGTGTTTTTACTTTAGAAGGAATAATTTTTCAGATTATTATTTTTGTTGATTATTAGGCACATCATCAAATTCCATCATTACATTCTTCCAAAACATTATCTCCCTTCCACATCCACTGTTAGTTCGGACTGTGACAGTCAAAAACTGTAAGTGGATGGGGAAGCCGGCAGTTCAAAATAGCTGTAAACGGACGGGCGAAAATCGAACTGTCAATCTGAACTGACGGTGTATGTGGACATGTGAACGTGAACCCTCTTACTCCACTCCACACTTCACAATTATTAATTCAACTCATTTATACGTTTGAACTAGCAAGACTTTTCCCTTCAAATAGGATTTACCGTGTCACTGTTCCATCTATCTATGAGAAATTTCTTCATTCAACTTCAAGAGCAAAATAAAATTACAACCGTTATCTTTCAAACGAGATTAGATTTTTCAAAGGAAAGGCACTAACAATTATATTATTCTATCTTTTAAAATTTTAGGGGAAGCATATTTTTCCTAGAGTTCTCCATCAACAACCCTAAACTCTCCATCTCCAACCCCATCTCTCTGAACGTCCAATAATTCCACGTCTCAACACAACCCTACTCATACACAAACCATACGAACTCCATCATCCACCTATTATGATAGGAGAAACACTAGAAATCCACTTCGATATCGTAAAAAAACTGCAACGATGATAATAAAATGTAGAAATGTAGAAATGAAAATGTAGAAATGAACAACTCCACATTACTTACGGTACCGTACTTTCTTTCCAACACATATTTCACAAAACATTTCACTCATAGAAGACATTTTGAAGGAGAAACAGCACTTGTTTACCTTTAGCTGAGGACGCCACCGTCACTTGCGTGGAAAGTAAGACACCGCACGTCAACGAGAAAGTCACGATTAATGATAACACTGAGCGTAACATTTTGCCGCCACTCTCAACAACTTCACAAAACCGACTGAAGAGTTTCAAGCGAGTTCGCCGCGTCTTGGTTTGCGCGCCATCTACCACTCTTCCACCTCATCCTCCTCCTGCTTCACCTCTTCTTCTTCTTCTTCTTCTTCGTCGTTATTCTTTTCCATTTTCTTCTTCTCCTTCGCCACCCGAAACACGGTCAACTATACTCTGACGTCATGCAGGCATAGTCTGTCCAAGCGAAGAAGACACTCTGACAAGATATCAAAATGAATCTAGCTCAGTCAATATTAGTTTGAAAATTATTAATTTGGTCTCAAATTGTAGATCAGAATGTTTCCTACAATTTGAGATTAAATTTGCAATATTTTAATCAATATTGATCGAGTTGGAATCATTTTCCCATCTTACCAGAATGCCTTCTCTGCTTGGACCGACTATATCTGTGCGTAGTGTTTACATCGGTTTATCCACCTTACTTTTCTCTTCTCCTTCACACACGCCGGCTTACTTTCTCGTTCCTCTCTTTCTCCACATCGTCGGCAACAGGTTGAAAAGAAGACCAACAACGTCGTGCACTTTCTCTCTCACTCTCTCTCTCTCTCTCCCTCACACACACACACACACACTCTCTCTCTCTCCCTCACACTCGCTCTCTCTCTCTCTCTCTCTTACATATTCTGATTACTTTCTTTCTCTCCCATAATCTTTCTTTCTCTTCAACTCATACTCTCTCACTTTCTCTCACATATTTAGAAGACTTTCTTTCTCTCTCAACATGGAGAACTTACTCATCACTGTAGTCTCTCCAAGCAGAGAAGACTTTCTGGCAAGAAAGGAAAATTACTCCAGCTCGGCCAATATTGGTTCAAAAACTATAAATTAAGACTCAAATTGTAGATAAGAATTTTACGAACAATTTGAATGGAAATTTTTAATTTTTTAACTAATATTTGCCGAGCTGGAGTTATTTTCTCATCTTTCCAGAATTTCTTCTTCGCTTGGACAAACTACCTCTCACACATATAGACACATACTCTGGCGACTTTCTTTCTCTCTCGCATACTCTCTCTCTCCTGTTGGTCCAATTCCTGCAAGTGACGTACCTATGCCGTAGTCCTGATCCTTCTGGAGAAGTGAAGAAAGTTTCGAATTCCTAGTAGACAGGATGATCGGGTGAGCATTATAGGATTGCGCACGTAATTTCCTAAGCTACAAGGAAGAAGAGGCCGGATTTCTAGGTGGTGTGGTCGCACTTTGTCATCAGTTACATAAAACATTAACAAGAGTGATTAGAGTATTTGTCATGAACAAGTAAATGAGTGATAAGGATAAACAGGATGTAAATATACCCAAAAAGCAGGATGTAAATATAGCCTACCCAAAAAGCAGGATGAAAAACTCAAAAACCGTTCAACTTGAGTCATATTGAGGCATCATTGCTTGACTTTTTATCCATAATCATGAAATATTTACAAATATTTATAGTAAGATAGGTGTAATTTTGATTCCCTAGGGCAACTCCATTCAGTAATGGAGTGATCAACTTATCCGTTGGTCTCTTGAAATTCCATTTCATGTTAAAATTCAGATTCAAAAAATAATAGAAGAAAATGTACATAATAAAAATAAAACATGAATAGGCTCCCCGCTTGGATGACAGGTCCGTGTGTGGGGAGGGGTCGCATAGCAAAATAAAAGTTTATTTTTTAATATGTATCAACATAACAAACAATACAGAGAAAAATTAAGTTATGATTTGAGTTTAATAACAAATGATGATTTGATTTTAATAAAAAATTAATTGTTATGATTTGTCAATTAGTCGTTCAGTTTTATTCTAACAAATTCAATAAATTGACCACACGTATAATCAAATTTCATAGAAATCATCTCTCTTAATTATCTATTCTAGCTTCAATAAATATTTAACCTTCTACACTAACAGTATTTGTATCTTTGTTATATGTTTTGTATTTGTGAAAGATAAAAATTGAAAAATTAATTTCGTAATTTCCAAAAGTGCAAAAAATCTCGTAATAGATAATTATAAATTTATCAAACATTGACAACTTCAATTTTTCTAAATCACAACACTTAATATTTCACATTTTTTAAACAGAATAGATCTGTTCAACATAATACTTTAGTCGAAACTTTTCTGGCTGCACTTGGAAACTATTTAAAGATAAAAATTGATAATTGAAAATTAACTCCATTATTTATATTAAAAAAATTCTCGCATATGACACTGTTTCACCACGACACCCTGCAGTTCAGTTTCCTGACATCTGGAAGCTTTTGGGCTCTAAAGTGAAATCTTCATAGCTCAAATGAAATATTTGATCCTCCAACATATAGGCCTAGATGAAATCAAATATTTTTTTCATAGGCATTCCAATGAGAATATTTTTTCCTGCATTGCATAACTGTAAAGACTCTCCACTCTCAGTTTCAAGTCTATTATATAATTTTTTTACTATTATGGTCTATTAGACTGATCAGAGTTATTTTGCTTGTAATAGTGTGTCATCAAGATGTATTTTGTGGCTAAAATTTCTTTATTGGTCAGAAAAGGTTAAGTTAGAAAAAGTAGCCTACACAGTGAGCATTCTAACTTTCATGCTGAAATTTGGGTCTATAGCATTTATGCTCAACGATATCATCAAATTGTGATTTATTTTTATGTTCAGAATGAATAATGATGTTCTATCTAGAATATTATATAATATCCTTGAATGTATTTACCATCAATCAACTAAATACTATGAAATTACAAGTTAAGTATAATAATAGTTAGTAGGAAAAACATCTCTAGAATAAATTGAGAGCATAGGATATTAGAATAATGAGCAATCGTGTGGAACTTAATGAACAAACCATGTTGCTCCCCTACGGTTAGGCTCTAACTAGTGTCTCACAATAACATAAAAATAATGTCAGGTAGTCTTAATTCAGTAACTATTATTATAGTAAGATCTCATCATGATTCCAGTTCCAGCTTATTAAGAGTGCTTTGAATTAATTAAGACAGCAGAGCAGAGAAAGCAGATGTACGATTTTGGTAATTTTCTAGAGATATTATACAATTGGATCACTTTGACAAATATAGGAAGAAAATAATACTAATTTAGTGCGATAAAAAGTGAAACTGTATTACTGGCTTAAGTTTATAACTAAAATTATTCTTATGGATGTATTCATCGTGATTATGCATTTATGAATTTCAATAGAAGTCGTGAATGACAGTTGAATCAGTATAGTAGGCCACTTTTTAGTATATAGACAGTACCGTATTAGCTACGGTAGTTTAATTCATTAATTTTTTCTATAAACTCATGAAGCTAGGACAACTTATTCACTACAACATACAGCTTCAATTAATTTTTCACAAATTTAAATTTTGGTCCATCTTTTGATTCTGAAACTATTGTATTGATTTACAATGACTCATTTCCATTCTTATTTTGATCTAGACTCTATAATAACGTATTACTGTATCATCTAGTAGCTACACCTACACCTGCACTTTAATCATATTACCTATAAAAAATTAAAGGTCATTTACAATCGAATCAATTCTCCAATTTTCTGTGACTATGAATTAATCATATTTTTCAATTTAATAATCATAGCCTATAATTATTGAATTATTCTATTTATACAATAATTATACAATTACAGTTTATTATTAATAAAATAATTATAATCTAATAATCTGATAGTTTTTTTGTTTTTTGACAGTCCTACTTTCCTTGTCTCAGATTAATAATCTTTATATTTGTTATTACTCAATCATTTTCATTCTTACTCTGTTTGGTTTTTTAATTATTCCACTAAACTATATTTTTTACACAATTCTAGCTAATTCTATAGGAAACTATAATAGTTCTAGGAGTCCGTTTCTTGATACAGGTAAGTATAGACTTGATATTGAAATTTCCGGTGACTTGGTAAGTCTACCCATTTATAAATGATTTTGCCACTGATTGAATTATAGGAAGTTACAGTGCGTAGATTATTCAATCAATTTCTCTAGTATCTATAATTCTACCAATGGCTATGAGACTTAATCTCATATCTTTCTGGTACGGTATTTTATTTTGAATAGTCTTATAACTTTCAATTCTATAACTCAACATTTTAGTAGTCTACATTTTGTAGAACATTTTAGAGCATATTTCATTTGATAGCATGTTTTTTTCATTATTAATTGATAAACTATCAACCAATTGTTTCTCCCAGACCCTTCATAAAAGTAAACATATATTATTATTTTTTTTTTTAATGAGCTAGTATTAACCACACATAATAATGGGGGCTATATATCCACCGCAGACTATCTATCGCACTTTTGATTTCGAACAATTAAAATTGATGATTACACATTTGTTCAATCGGTTCATCATCGGGGTCAACCGAAAAATACTAGCGATGATTCATTTCATTGTCAGTGCATTTTTTAGTCGTCAGTATCAGTCAGTCAGTCCTTCACTCAATCATGACAGGTTAGACTGATGATAGCTGGAACCGTTATGTGCGCCTACATGAGTTATATTGAGGTGTGAACGAGCGATATGAAGACCTCCCAAAATGAAAGTGTGTCGATCCAATGACTGGTAAGGATTGACGGTTAATTATTGATGCAGTCAGACACACACACCGGCCGTATTAGTTGCTTGGATCTCTGCCGATAACTGTTGTTGAAACTAGCAACAATGTATGTAGCCTACTCTCAACCTCCTATGTATCCTTAAAATTGAATGGAATGTTTCATTACTATAAGAGTGGGTCAAGCTGAGCTTTTAATTTAGAAGTGTCCAAAATAAATTTATTGAGAAAGAATTATGTGGCTCAACTTGATGAATTTAATAAATTATTGTTTTCACTGCAAAAATCATTGGATCAACTGAATTGTGTGTAAATCTAATGAGAAATCATTAAAATAGTGTTCAACTCGCAGTACCTCTACCTCATTGATGAAGAAATTCACAACTTTTCTATTTCCATTTTTCCAGTGAAACATGCAATCTTCAATGAAGTGTTTTGATTAATGATTATTACTAAAAATAAATATCATTTAGAAAGTGTCCATAATTCAATTAAGGCCTATTTAAAAACCCTGTTAGCTCATCTTAAATAAATCTATTGCAGTATATTTTCAACTTTTATTGGACCAACCTATTCAATTATTATTAAACATTCTATTCACAAAAAAGTGATAGGTAGCACATTTTTAGATTATTCCTTTATTACAATTTAAATCAACAATAATAAACATGATTGAGGCACAAAAATATTAATCCCTGGACTATTTAATTAGGTAAATATGATTCATCAATCAAAGATAGATTGAAAGACAGACATATTATCGACTTTATATTTTATTTTATTCTGAATGAACATTTCTGCTCCAGTGCCTGAATTTTTATTTCCTCAAAATTTATATCATCAAACAAACGAAATTATTTCAACTTTGAAACAAACAAGCATAACAATATTTACAGAATATCTAGCTAGCGACGTTTTTACTGAATAATAGAAGAATGATAATATAATTTAATTATTATATTGCTCGTCTTGTCTCATACGGTACTTATCGCCATCAACACATTTTTGCACTCAAGTCCTCAAGATAATATGAGGGACGATTTGACTGAAATATTGGAATTATTTTCCATAGTTGGGATATGGGAGATATGTCTATTCGTCACTCACTCACTGTTGTAATTTCTTGTATACCAATTTATTATTTGGAGTAAATAATTGAAAAATAATAATGTAGTAGAAATTAATTAATATAATTTATTCTAATAATTTCCCAATCTTCCACAATAAATCATTTTCGAATAAAAATCTTCTAAATCTTAGTTTCATCAAAATTATTGAAATAATTAGATAAATCAATTAGATTGCTGCTCATAATTTTTCAAGTGAAATGCCCAAGTTTTTAGGATAGCCTAATCTATGATATTGAAAGAAATATAATTATACTCTATGAATGAATTTGACTAAAGTTCTCTAAAATTTCTGGAGTTCAAATCATTCAAATTAAATTTCATCGCTCTCAAATCAGTCTGTTTATTCAGGCCTATACAGTAATCTTATGTAAAATTAAAGTTGAAATAATTATTATTAGGCTAGTTCAGAATAAAGGTGGCGTAGCTGAGTGGGTAGAGCGCTGGCGTTGCAACCCAAAGGTCCTGGGTTCAAACCCAGGTCAGACCAGGAATTTTTCTCAGGCCACTCTCCCGTGTTTCGGATGGACACGTTAAGCCGTCGGTCCCGGCTGCCTAAATAAAGTCATGTCAGAGGCCCTGAAATTGATCAGGAGCGACCTGAAAACTCTGACACCAGACCTGAGCCAGCCAGGTCACACGAATATTATTATTATTATTATTAGAATAAAGGTTTGAGATTGTGGGAGATTGTCATAGGCTATCCTTGTTTTATCTTGATCATTTGAACATTCACTTGTATAAAAACGCCATCAATCCATTATTCCACTCCAACTCAAGAGCATGATTAAAATATTGAATTCATTTCCCTTAGTTGAGATATTGCAAGGGAGAAATTTCCATTTCTCACTTTTTGTACATTAATTTATTTTTATTGTCCTTCTTTTCCAGTACTCTAACACCCTGCTCTTGGATGGAGGAAGTATATAGATTTAACCAAATTTATATTGGCGAATGGAATGTACCCGTAATAAAAGGGTCTCTCTACCAATAAAAGCTCATATGAATATATTTTTAGTTTTTTTTTACTTCCCTAAATTAATATCCTATTATGATCTTTGTATGGTAATTTTGTGTATCTGATAGTAATTTATTTAGAAATTCGGTCGTTGACGCGAAAATGTGGATTCAGAAAGGTGAAAATGAAATGTAAAATCAATCTTCAAGTTATTCATAATGAGTGTAATGAAGCATCCATGTTATTCAATAATCAATCATCAAATAATCAAATAAAATAATCAATAATCAAATAAATGTTATAATAAGTTTTATTATTATGTGACTTGTGTAGTCTTTACATTCTTACTTTATGTATATTTATTTGAACAATACAATTTTAGCTAGTCTTACAACTCTAAAATCATGATTTTTTATTTATTTTGACAATAATGTAACTTAAACTAGCCTACCCACATACAAAGGTGAAAATAATTTGACAAAAAGTTAAAAATTCAGCTTATAGAATTTGAGTTAATTTATTGAGGGAAGAGTCTAGTAAATAAGTAACTTACACAATATGAAGATGGAATTGAAATTATTATCTGTTTATAATTCGATTAATCCGGTGAATTCATTGAAATTAGAAATATTATCAGACGATTTTCAGGGAAATTATTTTAAATCTGAAATAATAGTAAGAAGTTTGTATAAGTAATTAATTAACTTAATAGTGTAAAATTTGTTCAAATGCCTTTTAGTAGATACTATTAATAGAAAACTATTTAGTAGATATGAAAAAATTAATAAATAGATTTTATTTTTTCGAGCCCAGTAAAGGAGTTTCAATGGGTTTACATTCAGATTACATAGATTAGTGAACAAGAATATCATACTTGAGTGCAATTCCATTTTATAATTTATACACTCAATTTTATTAAATAAATCATGTATTATTTATAAGCGTCTCAAATTCAAATTTGTCTATCGAGTTCACTTTGATTAAATTTTAATTTTTCTTTTATTTTACTCTGAACTAATTTTTTTATAATGTCATAGCCTACTACATCATACTGATACTGTACTCCAATACTTATTTTTTCTTAGGGCTACTGTATTAATTTATTAAAACTTTCAATTAATGGAGATCAAAGTACCCTTTTAAAAGCAAATTCTCCAAAACGATAGCAGACTTTTCTTAAACTGATTCGTATATCAAATTATTTAATAAATTACAATAAAGGTATTTAAAAAGGTACTTTGATCTCCATTAATATTGAAAGTTTTGATACTATACGATATTCGACAGAGTTGTTCTCGATGTTGAAGAATCGTGCCATTATGATAAAATATTAAGCACAGTGATATTTATTTATTTTGTTATAAATCATATTGTCAGTTCCATCGTTTATTTTACTAAAATAATATGTGTTTGCGTTTAGTAAAATAAACGGTAGAATTGATAATATCAGTCTGTTTATTTAATCATAAACTAACGTTATATTTTTCTACGCAATGCATAACTATTTATGTAATAATTGTTGTACTATCCTCCAAAATACAATACATAATCACATAACTATATTCAAATATAAATTAATCAACTATTTATCATCGTGGATATGATTTCAATTGCTTTCATTGTAAATAAGTACATTGATTTTACATTTTATGTTCTGAAAGTTTGAAAGTAATACCATGAGTTTGTCTTCATCTTATATTATCAGTAAATGAACTTTTCCCAATAATTTTTTCTAATGTCATTGCGGGCATCTAAGAAAAAGATGCTCTACAAAGTACAAACTCATTCTCATGCAGGTTACCATACCATGCATCTAGTATTGGCATTGAGTCTGATTCCCAGGAATCAAAATACCTTTATTGTAATTTATTTGGTAATTTGATTTATGAATCAGTTTTTAAAAGTGTACAAGTCTGCAGTCGTATTGGAGAATGCTGTTTGAAAATCTTCAAAAAAATTGGAAATCTTCAACCGTTATAAAAATGAGTTGCACAATTTAGAAGTTCAAAATTGTGTGTTTGAATGTAATTCAAGAATTATAGAAAATTAGTTGGGTATCCAAAATATTAGAAATTGCATAGAGTATAAAAAGCTCCGTTTATTGAATAAGGTAATAATAATTACCTATTATTAGTACTATATTATGTATTCACAGAACAATACTAGAATACGTTTTGTATTACTTTGTGAATGCCCTTAAGACCTAAAGAGCTGCATTCGTTCTTTGAGTTAAATTTTGATATTTTGTCCGACACCGAATTAAATCTTTTGTTTATGGAATGAGACATTAGGTAGTATTAGAGGCTCAATAAGGCTCAAGCTTTTGAATTATCAAAATACTTTTTAATAGTGAAATAATCATTAATGCGAGCATCTTATTCTCACTTTTTTCTTTATGATTTTTCACTCAATCATTCACTGTGTTTAGAGTTGTACAGATTCTTAGTTGTTCCAAAAAAAGTATTCAGCTATGGTTTCAAAGTATTAAGAATAAATTTCTCTAAGTGCTTATAGTTAGTTGATGCTCATATTAAATATACAAATTAATGCAAATTTTGTGAATGTAGCCTAGCATGCCTTGCAAGTAAGTAAATGAAGAAAGCACACCATCAGCAGAACAATTTGAATTACAAAAAAAACAAATACGGTAGTAGCTGCAAAGTATGGATATATTATTAATAGACTGTATTGACAATAATATTACAGAAGAGCTTTCAAGCGTATTAAATAATTTTTCTGTTGAAGAAAAAGGATTCGACAGAATCATCCAATTATTTCAGAATAGGAAACTAACAAATATTTAGTTCAAATTTATAATGTGAAAATCACTAGTATAGGCCTAGGTAGGTCAGATTTTTTACGTCATTCCGATTTTTTTACCCATTCTACGCCATGAGGGAATATTTTGATGCACACAAGGACAACATTGCCTGACCTGCCATCTTGCTAGTAATTTATGACGCCATCTTCACTGGTCATTGATGTAGTAAAAGGAATTAGGAATTAGATAAGAGAGTACTTAGCAGTAGGAATAAGAGCGGAGCTTGTCTTTTATTTTTTCTCCACTGATTGTACACTGGAAAAACAAAAGTTTTTCTAGAGAATGTTCTGCAGTCAATTATAAAATGAATATAATTTTTTCCAATTGAAAAATATAATTTATTAAATAAAGTAACTTAAAAATAACAGTACGGTATTTTGAAAAGTGTTCCAAAAGTGTTCTAAATTTGAAAATATCAGGTCCTGCTACTTTTTCATTATTATTTATTAGAACTTTCATGAAGTGAAACAAATTTCTTTATTAAATAAAAACTATTGAAATACAAATTCCACCAAACGTTCTGACACAGAGGACAGAGATGAATATAGAAATGTTTTGGCTCCTTCTTAATTATTTTACAGAAGACTTTAAAGATAACTTAATTCATAATTTATCAATTTAAAAAAATCGAGCCTCCCATTTATTATTTTATGATATTGAAAATGGAAATTCAAAAGACTTAGAAAACTAAATTGGATTTAGTCGATGGGTTTAGCTTATATTTTGAATTTACCCGCGTTCTGTAGCAATAATCGGTTTGTAGTCACGTGCCTTTCCACCACCAACTTGAGTTCGTCCTCCATCAAGTCAGTGCCGCCATTTTGCCTTTTCGTCGGGAGAAGATGTCAGCTTGGAGAAATTTGAAGTGATTGTGGTTATTCCGTCATGAAGTAGTGAAATTTTTGTAAATGTGTTCAATTGGAAAACCTCACAATGAGTAAAGAAAGTAGTAGTATACGAAGCAAAAAGACACATTCTGCAAAACCGTACGATGTTTCTCAAGTAAGTAATGGTGAAATAATGTGCTGTGCAAGGCGCCAAAGTGTATCGTGCTCGTGGGCTCTCAACGACCTCCAACTGTGAATTTACTGTTTATTCTACACCATATCATTTCATCTCACAATTCAATCATTTCGAAATTTTTAATTAATTTGATAGTTTTCATAGCTTGTAAAACTATTTAGGTTAATGAATCAACCCAAGTTTGTTGTCCTAACCTTCCTGGTTGACATGAGGTGTTAGTTCATATACCTATCCTGTCAATTATAATAAGGAAAATTCCTTAATATTCATCATAACATCTTTTTAATTTAACATTCATTTCTATTATTCTGGTTCAAGCTTTGCAATTGACTAATTTAAAACAGTATTGAGCTGGATGAGATCGTAGTTATTTTATTTACTAATCACGTTTCAAATTTTTTTTCATTTCAGTAAAAACCTTGGGTAGATAGCTTTCGGGTAAATCTAGCTTCTATTCAACCTGTTTTTATTTCTTCCAGTTATAATATTTAGTTATAATTATACCAAAAAATCTTAATCCGCCTTCCTAGCAGGTGTCTGTTGCGTATAGGTTAGGTAAATTCAAACTATTCCAGTTAGCTAGCTTTATGAAACAACCGTTTGTTATTATTGTTTTATATTGATACGTATCATTTTATGATCATGCTATCTTATACACTGGAGTTTGATCTCATTTTAGTAGATTGAAGCACCCGCTCTTATTAACTGAATTTAGATTGTAAGTCAAATTAATTTCAGGTAATATACAATGTCTGCCATCAATTCTGTTGATATAACCATCTGATTATTAAACTAGACTGCTCTCTAATCTTTATTAAATTTATTAGACTCATTAAATTTATTATTTTCTCATCAACTGAGTTAGCCTATTCAAGATGAATTAGTTATTGATAGTTAACTTGAGTTATTTATGGCCGTTGCTGTCAATCAACAAGTACCCTCTTCTTCTAGTCTAAAACTTACATAATCTTCAACTTGGTAAACTCTTTTCCGTATTCTTGTCATGTTTTGAAGAGTAACTTATGATGGGATTTGTAAGTAACTTATTTGGATGATGTATTTTAATATTAACTTATTTGTATTGTAAGATGAGGTTTGGACAAAAACTGTTAAGGTTGCTCTCCAATTATTTGATCCCTGATTTTTGATAATCCACTCATGAACATGTTTACTACTAAATAAATTGTTTCTTGCTAAATTTTAAATTTATTGTGTGTTTAATAATGCCTTTGCTGTTGAGTTTTGTAAGTTATTTATTCCTTATTTTCTCGTTTTCAGTCCTTTGTGGCCAAAGTGGCATCGCGCATTACCGGCCTTAATCCACGGTCTTTGATCAACCGGTGGCTCGGTCCTGGAGAAGCCAGCGGAGAACCAGTTAATCAGACTCCCAGTAATTTTGTCAACTCACACCCAATCGCAAATCTGGCGCAAGATGTCGATAGCGACGAGGCTAGGCCTTCAAAAAGGCCTCGGCTTCCTGTTGACTCGCCATTCCCTACAAATAAGCGGTTCGCCAATGTAACAGCCGCTGGTAATTATTGGCTTAATTTTTTTTTAATTTTCAGTAGAATCTTGATATTGCGCAACTTTCTATCCAGGCAGCTAGGTATAATTAGTTTGTCGAATCAAAGAAGACATTCTGGCAAAATGGGGAAATGACTTCAGCTCGGTCGATAATGGTTCAACAACTATAGATTTTTGTCTCAAATTATAGTAGACATTCTCGTCTACAATTTAAAACGAAATTTATAAATGTTGAACCAATATTGACTGAGCGGACTAATTTTTCCATGTTGCCAGAATGTCTTCTTTGCTTGGGCAGACTGTAGATGGTAGAATATATATTTCTATGTTGAATTTAAGGTTTGAGCCAGGTAGGCTATTAGATGAGCGAAAAGAAATATTTTTATTATTAGCTTGTTTTATTAGTTGTAGAACTTATGTTTGTTAAATACAGGATACTAGCTTACTTACATTGGATTCGAGTTGATTTGAGTTGCGAGTAAATGTTGATAATACGTTAATTAAGGCTAGATAAAACACAACAATAATATATATTGAATGGATACGTAGCTCTTGCCAACTTGCATTCAATTAACCGTGGCATTAGCCTGTTCATTCCAAAATTGGATACGCCTGTAAAATTCTGATAAATTTTTATTTTTTGAAAATTCTATTTCGTTCAAGTGTCAAAATCAGTAGAAACTTTTTTATAGATTGAAGTATTGAGTAGAATTTTAATTTAGAAAATCCAATAAATTTTAGAAGAGAAAAACTATTCAATTTTCAAATGATATTCTTTTTTTGCAGAAGAAATAAGTCCTATTGTACCAGTCATAGCTAATGACTTAGCTGGTGAACCAAGTGGTTCCCGCCAGGTGAATAGAAATCCTAGTTTCTCCAATATGAAGAAGATTTCAACGCCAAGACGTACCGTGAAGAAAATGTCAGCTCCATCAACTATTACCACCCAAGCAATTATTGAAAATACAGACAAATTCAATGGTAAGACAGTTAATAGTTAATAGTAAAGACATTGTTTGTTTCCAATTTCGAAAATTGTTCATTTTCTATCCATTATCTCTACATAATCAACTTTTTCATAGAATATAGCTTGTTTGTATTATGTGATGACAATATTTGTAATGTAGACATTTTATTGGTTATCTTCACATTTTCTTAACGTGTAACTTCGACTTTTCCATTTGTAGAATACGTATACTAATATAATGAAATAGATTAAATTTTCATAATCAATGCTTATTGTCTTTTAGGATTGGAAGTAGGTTTTGATCAAGCTTTCTTGAGATATTTCTTTCTTTCTATTACTTTGTATAGAACAATCTTTTGATTGCAACTCAATTTCCATAATATGTATTATGTTGATTGATTTTATATCTGAAATCTATTTTTAAAACCATTCTAAACAATTTTAAATAAATGTATCCGACTTTAATTTGCTTGAATTGTTTGAAGGATTTCAGCTCACTATGAAAACTTTCATTAGATCAGGTAGGCTACTATATTATTTAAAATGAATTATGTACTGAAAATGAAATTGTTTTTTTCAAGGTGGTGACGATTGTTCAGAAAGTAGTGAATCGACTAGTGGATGTTCTTCATTGGTTCCACAAGCACAATCCTCATTACAGTCTAGGCATAATGAATCCAGACGTCTTAGCTTATCAGGTATTGAACTTATACTTAGCTTATCTCTCGAATTCAACAGTACGCTCGTTTTCTATACATTTTAGAAGTTTGAATGCTGCTTATGAATTAATTTTTTATTAGTACTCAACTAATGTTTTTATAATATTAATCTTTCTTCGATGCTCATTAGGAAATTTTAAATATTGATTCTCAGATTAAAGTCTATTTGTTGTAATTGCAAAGTTGTTCACTACTTATAAAAGAAGATGCATGTTATTAGAAATTTAATTCTTCTTGAAAAGAAATATCGAATCTTGAAAAGACTGATGTATCATTCAATACTAAAGCTTTCTAACTTGTATTATAGAATGTGATGTAATATAGTTATGTGATATAAATTTTGATTCTTTGGCTCTTCAATAATGAATTTAAATATTGATACTTTTTCCACTATTTTTACAGACTTCATATTTGAAGCATACATCTTTGCATTTATACAATCAGAAATGATAGTTCATAATCACATTTTACATGATTGATTTTAAAATAAATTTATTTAAATTCAGTTATGTACAAATAATAAAATTTCAATTTTTTCGGAAATTAACCTACTTAACTATGGAAAGCACCCATGTGCTAAAGCCTAGATAGAGTAGGTGTTGAATTTTGGGTGGGGGTGCGAATATGTTGGGTAGGTGAGCTCACGTACTGTTTGAAATAATATTTTCTTTGTCTTCCAGTTGTTATAATCCAGTTTTTTACCCCCTTTATCAAAATGATGAACTTTTATTTTCAGCTCATGTCTCAATAGAATCAAATTTGAAAATAAATATAGGCTAATACTGTAGTATTAAAACTTGAAAGGAAAGGTGCATATCTCTTATGTAAGGTCGTATTAAATCGAGTGAACAATTTACTAATCCAGTAAACTTACTAGAAATTCAATCCTCAAATTTATGAATTTGCTGTAATAAAAATGTGAGTGCTTGTTCTTTAATGATGTAAATGCTAAATATTTTGTAATATTTCAGGTGCTGGTAATTTGAACGGATCGTTATTTCCTGGTAGAAGTAGTCCTAAAGTTGACTTATCATCGTTGAATAGAAGGCGTCCGTCATTCAATACAACTGCTTTCAATTCATCGAGGGTGAGTAACTATAAATTTCAAATAGTTTTTCAATGTTAAAAATTATTGGAATATTATTTATTTGGTGATCTTTGATTGGAGCATTAATGTTGAACTTTCATTATAATAGCAAAGAAGACATTCCTTCAAAATGGCCGATTGAAGCGAGAGTGCAACTTTGCATGCGCAGATCTGAAGATTTTTGTGTAAAATCACTTTGCTAACAAACAGCTGGTGAGATGTGATGAGAGAAAGATTGTAAAAGTGGGACTAATTTTATTTTGATTGTTGGCAGCATTGAACAGCTGCCATTTAGAAGGAATGTATTTTTTGCTCGACAAGACTATATCCCTCATCACCTATGTGTTACAGTCTGTCCAAGCAAAGAAGAGCCTCTGGCAAGATGAGAAAATGACTCCAGCTCGGTCAATATTGGTTCAAAAAATATTGATTTGGTAGATCAGAATGTTTCCTACGATTGAGACCCAATCAATAATTTTTGAACGGATATTGACTGAGATGGAGTCATTTTCTCATCTTGCCAGAGACTCTTCTTTGCTTGGACAGACTATATGTTACTGAAGGGAACGGATTAAATGATCCCAAAATTCAAGAACCAATGGTAGTTCAGCAAACCAATAAATGTGTTACAAGATCCAGTAGTTTTTTCCTGTAGCCTACTAGCGTCCCATTCATACCTTGCCCCTAGCCTCTCGCAATCCAGTATGATATGCTTGGCAGTCTCGTCAGACTGATTGCAAAGCCTACACATCTAACTTTCATTTCTAAGTCCAATTGGGTGGAGATGTTTCCTTGGTGATCCATAGAAGCTTTACAATGTTGATAGCCTCTACATGAGAATGAAACGGAATCTCCTGTGTTCCTGAATCATCCAATTTTGATTGAGGAACCTGCCCTGATAGGGCAGATCCTGATGGGTTTGAGGGCAAGTCATCTTCACAGTATTCTCATCTGCCATCTGCCCCACATCATCTTATTACCTTAATCCTCATGTGATTATTACCCTCTGAGATAAATGTTTTTGTCATTTTATTCTGTAAAACTTTCTTTTCTTTTTCTGTCTACTGTTACAATAAACGTCGAAAATGTAACTTATTGATGAAGTAATTGTGTTGCAGTTAATGAACAGCAGTGCGTCAGTGCAGTCGTCGCCGTTCTACAGCGGGCGAACGATGTACGGAGGTGCATCGGCGTACCAGTCGAGCACGGCGGGTCTGTTTGGGCCGTCGCCGCGTCGTGCCGGCGTCACCGTGCGTCCCGTCAACACGGCCAACTCGTCGGCCACGCCCGCACTCAGCGCCACCGCCAAACGCATACTCGACGTACTCGAACAGTTCTCAACGCCTGTCAGTATACTTTTATTCATATTATTTCAACAATATTATAAAAAATGGGATATAACTACGGCATCTCAATCCCAATCTCTTCATAGACGCACGAATTTTTATTTTCTGG
The DNA here is from genome assembly GCA_017141385.1 of Sogatella furcifera. NCBI lineage: Eukaryota > Metazoa > Arthropoda > Insecta > Hemiptera > Delphacidae > Sogatella > Sogatella furcifera. Next base: position 10,221,557 of record CM029551.1, on the reverse strand, counting down.
AGAGTTTTCAGCGATTGAAAAAAAATTTCGTTTTTTTCTTCCTCTTCTTTTAGAGTGCAAATACGCATTGCATATTTGATATTTGGATTGATAAAGCATTGTGAGGATGTCATTTGCCGTATAATTTGAACGACAAATGTTATGCATACTTCACTTATTTCATCCAAACTTGAAATGCGTATCTGTACCTCCGGAAGTTTTCTCCAGTCTTCTAGTTAACTGATGCTCAATTCCCAATGACTGAATGCCTGGATAAAATGACTGAATTTGAACATTCAAATTCAAATAAATTTTATTCAAGATTATAATGTTATACATTACATAATATGTTATCAAAACAAGTAAATGCGTTGCATAAAGATGTAATATTAATATGATAACAAATGTGCGGTGTAAATGAATAACAACCTGCTTGGACGATAAGTCCATACGCATGGGGGAGTCGTTTTAGACAGATGGAAAGAAGATATTTAAGTTTCCTTACTTAAATTACATTATTAGATAAGTCCATCTTCTCACTGTGAATATTCAATAAACACATACAGTTCAATATCATCAAGAGTTATAGAATAATTAATGTTATGCATAACCAAATAAAGTAATTTGAAAAAAATATATACATGAATAAATAAAAAGTAAACTTTTAAACTTTTCGAATTTCATCCGAAATTGGAATAGGAGAAGTTTTGGGCTAACGCCTGTTTTTTCATTCCTTTTATTGTATTATTTTAATGAAATAAATATTATTTTCCCACGTTTACTCTCCTTGGAATACGTGGGTGGCTTTTGAGATGTGACTTACTTACTTTTCGCTTCAAATCTCTTAGTTAGCTGATGATATCCTGTCATTTACCTGTTCTGTGTCAGTAGTTAACAAATGTCGAACTAATAAATTTCCTATTATTTTTTATTTTATTATTATTATTATACAAATATGCTTATCAGGAATTACTTATCCCATAGCATATTATGAGGCAGTCACACATTGCTAGCTCACTGGGTCCCACTAGACTATAACTGCTTTTCTAAAGTAGGCGGTTGGTTGAAATTTTTTTATCAAGTCTATTATTTCCATGTAAATTATTGCGTATTTCCTGGTTATTATGCAAATTACTCTTAAGTTATTGGTAATTTTACATTAATTCACTTTGTATTTCTTTACAGGTTCTTCAATGAACATGTATGTTTGCAACTATGATTGAGTTACTTTCCCACTTTAGAATTTTCCAACTTCCATTTGATTTTTCATTTACATTTTATTCTGAATGTGTTAGAGACTCACTTAATTCTCTTATTGTATTATCTTCCTGTATGACCATGTGATAAATCACGATTAAAGTTTGATTTTCTTTTAAAAGTCTGAAATATTTTGAAAGATGAAATTGAGTCTTAATTCATTTTATTGCAGTTTTTGTTTAGGTTGAGAACATGAATAGAAATGATAAGTAGCAATAAAATACCTCCAAACTTCAAGATATGTAATTTGACGGGCTCATAGATGACTGGTTCGGTGTGATGAAATTAGCAAGAAAAAAATTATTTCACCAAAAATGAAATTAATCGCTCAATTGTTTCAAGCTGTTCCATTCAATTTAATTGGATTTGAATATTTTATCCTTTATGTGTTGATACCGAGTCATGCATAATTCTATTTCCCCCTCTATTGATTTTCTATTAATTAATTATTCGAACTAATTTATTTCTTATTATGAGGCAGTCACACATTGCTAGCTCACTGGGTCCCACTACACTATAACTGCTTTTCTAAAGTAGGCGGTTGGTTGAAATTTTTTTATCAAGTCTATTATTTCCATGTAAATTATTGCGTATTTCCTGGTTATTATGCAAATTACTCTTAAGTTATTGGTAATTTTACATTAATTCACTTTGTATTTCTTTACAGGTTCTTCAATGAACATGTATGTTTGCAACTATGATTGAGTTACTTTCCCACTTTAGAATTTTCCAACTTCCATTTGATTTTTCATTTACATTTTATTCTGAATGTGTTAGAGACTCACTTAATTCTTTTATTGTATTATCTTCCTGTATGACCTGTGATAAATCACGATTAAAGTTTGATTTTCTTTTAAAAGTCTGAAATATTTTGAAAGATGAAATTGAGTCTTAATTCATTTTATTATAGTTTTTGTGTAGGTTGATAACATGAATAGAAAAGATAAGAAGCAATAAAATACCTCCAAACTTCAAGATATGTAATTTGACGGGCTCATAGATGACTGGTTCGGTGTGATGAAATTAGCAAGAAAAAAATTATTTCACCAGAAATGAAATTAATCGCTTAATTGTTTCAAGCTGTTCCATTCAATTTAATTGGATTTGAATATGTTATCCTTTATGTGTTGATACCGAGTCATGCATAATTCTATTTTCCCCTCTTTTGATTTTCTATTAATTATCCATTTTAAGGCTGTAAGAAATTTTACTTGAAAAGAAAACACGATCACAAATGTTGTCATGAAAGTCAATGACGAAAGCTTGATCATAAAACTTACAGAGTTGTTGAAAACTACATTAATTGATCATATTTGGGATGAATTGATTAAATTTCATTTTAACTGTAGTCTGTGATTGAAAAGAATTGAGTAAGTGGAACTGGATCCATGTACAGCTGTATAACCAGTATACATAATTCATAATATAGGTACCTATAAAAATAGCGTTTCCTTACATCAAAAGCAAAATGTTTTAGTGAACATGGGTCCTAAAACGCTGTTACCGAGATAATGATGGTGGAAGGTTTTACATTTTTTTCAAATTTTAAAAACCTTCAAGTACCATCATAAAGGTACTTGAGTGATCAATTATTTTATAAAATTAGCTGAGAATTCTTGTGAAACCAGTTAGTTGTAACTTTAATGATTATCGTGATAATGGCCAAAATATGCTGGAAGATTCAATTTTTCAACTTCAAAGTGATAAAAACAGCATTCCTTATTAAAGATTTGTATTTATAATTGTGTAATAGTGTACATCATTTAATTAGCCTAAAACTAAGGTTGAGTACCCTCGTTCAATGACTGATATCAGCAACATTTCAATAATTATTAAAACCTATAGTTATAGGTTTAATTATTTACTCCTGTTATTTGCTGTAGTGAACCGCATGAAAATAGTCCAATGGGAATTGGACCAGCTGAGCTCCCTCTCACCCCTAGGCATTGCCATTTCGTCAGGTGTATTATGAAACTAATAATGAATTTTTATTAATATTCAGCTGAATTGGCAATGTTGCATCAAATCTCACAGGACTTTCCATGCGTTTAACTCTAGCTATATAACTTTGGAGGATTGTCTGTACGCTCAGAGTCGCTTCTAGTTGAAATGTTGCCTACCATACACTATTACATGATTGAAAATATTGGTCAACGATAAAGAATCTTATTTCTAACACTATAAAGTTGAAAAATTGAGTTTTATAGAATATTTTGCCTACGATTTTATCTAAGATTTAACAATTATGGATATTAATATTGTATTCTATCGATAGTAAGTATTATAAGTATTTTACTATCGATGCATTTTTTCCAGTGATTATCGATTTTTCATCTGATATGTGACCAAGGCAAATGGAACCTTACGGGTAGCTCACCACAAGAAAGTCATATGTATTCATAAAATAAAAACTTACATAAATTAGATATCATGAAGTAGATATAAAATTGATATCGATATATTTGATATAATATCGATATCTATTTCATACTATCGATAACGATTTCTATTATCGATATTCAAATAAACTATCGACTTTGTTGCAGGTTGTCGACGCGAAACGCGTGCCAGTAACGCCGGGCACATCGAAGCGCAAGCTGAACCGCTACGCGGAGCTTTCGGTGCCGCAAACGTCAGACCTGCTGCGTGTGAAACGCCGCGAACGACTGCAGGACTCGACGTGCGCCGCACGCATGGCTAGCATCTCCTCCAGCTCGGCGCCGCCCTCCGTCAACAACCCCCCACCCAGTGTCGAGTATAGGCTAGGGTGAGTACAATACCGCTAATCTGACCATACATCATATCAAATAATATATTATTGCCAGTTGTAGCTAATATTATTAAATTCAATATGATAGGCCCTTACTAACAATCTATGTTCAAACCAAATTCAAAAATTAATTTTGGGTCAAATGAAGTCATGGTGTTGCATCTTGATTAATTATATAATTTTTCCATGTTGCAGAAATGAAGGCAAATCTTCTCAATCATCGCACATAGGAAAATTAAAACGTAATGAAGAAATGGAAGAAGAAAGAGTGGAAGATGTTCGATTACCAGCTGCCGTTCTCTCCATTGAGAAGCTACCTCGCATCGATATTCAAGTTCCACCTCCACCACCCAACAAGACAGTCTTTGAAATAAAGTCGAATCAGGCTCCTTCCACATTGTCTTCACCACAATCGAAAGCTCCAACGGCCAGTGGTAATGATTTCAAATTTTCCAAACCGGTTCCAGCACAAATTGAAAACAGTAGACTCGATAGTGAAGGAAGGCAATCGTTTGTTTTCAGTGAACCTTGCAAATGGAGTGAAGGGTCGAATGTGAAAAATGATTCGATCAAAGGTAATGTTAGTAAAGTGATGTCCGACAGTAGTGTTGGGAAGGGTTCCAGCGTTAGTAAAGTAAGTAGTCCTAATATTTCAAAGGCGTCGGAAACGCCAGCTGCAACAAGTGTGGTTGATAGTAAAACACCGAATCACAAAGACAGCAACGATTGGAAGTGTTCAACGTGTATGGTGAAGAACAGTGAAGACAGTAGTAAATGTTCAGCTTGTGAATCAAGCAAAACTGTGATGTCGAGTTGTGTTGCGACGCCGTTAGTTTTTAAGGTACCCGCCGACACGTGGCTGTGCAAAGAATGCTACATTAGAAACAAGAACACGGTGAATTCGTGTGCAGCCTGCGCCACCCCCAAACCGGCTGCCAGCAAGCCAACAACAACTGTGGCCACCACTCCCCAAACAACATCCACACCCACCACATCCACTATCCCAAACAGTTTCGGAGACAAGTTCAAGATGCCAACCAACAAGTGGGAGTGCAAAGAATGCTTTGTCAGAAACGAGAACACTGTGCAGGCGTGTGTGTCCTGCAGCTCTCCCAAACCTGGAGCAGCTGCTGCTCCAGAAACCAAGAAGTCAGACGTTGGCTTTGGCAACATGTTCAAAAAGCCTCAAGGCTCGTGGGAGTGCGGAAGCTGCATGGTTCAAAACAAACCTGACTGTACCAAGTGCATTGCATGTGAAACACCCAAACCAGGCACCAAGGCTGACAAACCAGCCGCTGCTCCCAGCTTCTCATTTGGCAAACCTATCACCATCGAAGGCGCTGGACAAGTCACTTTCGGATTCGGATCCAACACTTCCGCTCCCAAAACAGAATCAACAACCACAACGTCCAACAACTTCGTATTTGGCGCAGCAAGCTCCTCAACTACAAATGCCAAGTTCACTTTCGGTATACCACCAGCTGACAACACTGATACAGCACCCAAGGAGAAAAAAATCAAGTCACCAGAGAAAGTCACCAATCCATTGCAAGAGTTGGAAAAGTTACAGCAAAAACAAGCTGCAGATACAACGGTACCTTTCAGGTTTGGATCCACTGTGAATCATTCGAATAATGATAACAAGAGTTCTACGTCGGCTGCAACAAACAGTGCTGATGCGTTCAAATCAGCTGTAAAACCGGAAGCCGATGTTGCTGCTAAGTCTGCTGTTCCTAGTTTCATGTTTGGTGCTGGCTCCTCTCAGGCTGCAAACAAACCTAGCGAACAGGCGGTTACAAATTTCGCTCAGAGCTCGGAACCGGCGAAGATTGTCTCTTCTGAACCGGAAAAATTCTCGTCAACCCCAATGTTCGGCAGTAGCACTGCAGATAAACCTATTACTAACCTGTTCTCGTTCGGTTCAAGTAATTCAACAATAGCAAATGACAAGAAGGCGACACCTTTGTTTGGTAATGCCAAACCTGCTGAAGAGCCAGCAAAGCCGTTGTTTGGTGCATCCAGTAGTTCGTCAATGTTTATGACTCCAACCAATGAACAGAAGAACACTTTGTTTGGTGGCGCAAGTGAAACGAAATCAGTTTTGGGCAATGTTAGCAGTACCACGGTGCCGGCGTTTGGAGTAGCCGCTGCAGCGGAACCTGTTAAGCAGTTTGGTCAGGCTGCGTCATCAAGCGCTGCAACTGCTGGTTTCACTTTTGGATCGGCAGCGACGTCCTCACCATTCCAGACCGCAGATAAGAGCAAGCAGCAGACGCAGCCTTCGATGTTCGCGATGCCAGCTGCAAGCGCTGCAGCGCAGCCGGCTGCGTTTGGATTTGGTGCGCCTACAGCTGCAGCCGAAACGGCCAAACCGTCGGCGGCTTTCACTTTCGGCGCGTCGTCGTCGACGGCGCAGCCAGCTGCCGCTCCTGCTCCAGCTGCTAGCAGCGCGTTCGCCTTTGGTGCCGCGGCTGCTCCTGCTCCCAGTTTCAACTTCACTCCTAAGGTATGTACAACGCTACTGCCTTATTAATGTCATTCATAATATCTATCTAACTCTAATATTCTATCTAATTTTCTTATAAATATCTTAATTATTCATATCTATCTGATCATCAATCAAGAAATTACATGTTTATAATGATTTAATAACTCATTATGAATATTCTTACGTTTATTGTGTATTCACTATTCAAATCCAACTTATAATCAATTCAGAAATCACATAATAATATGTGAGAAGTATGACCACCACAATTTTCAAACTAAGCTGTTTGAAATTTATGTATTTTCTGAAAATGGTGGATGTAGTTGAATGAATAAATAATGAACTTAAAAATCGTGGAAATAAAATCACTAGTAACGTCTCCACTAACTATAAAAGTCTTTATATGATTATGGAGAGTGATCAAAAAGGCACAAAATCTAATGTTAAAACCTTGTAAAATTGTCAGGAAAATTTTACAAATATAATTTGTAATCAGATTTTTAATTGGTTATAATATAGAGTACATTTTCCTTCTGAAATGCATAATAAAGGCTACAATGTTTTGACTAATGGATTCAAATTTTGTGTTCAGTTGTATTTGAAAATGGCTCCAAGAGTCGAAACATGTTATGCGTTAATAGAATGTTGTAAAAGCTACATCGATTTAACTCCTATTTTATTGAAATAGTTTAATATTGTTATTGTTGTTCTGTGTTTTAGGAAAGTGAGCAGCCGAGACCGGCGTTTCAGTTCAATGCGGGTTCAAGTTCGGCCGCCCCTGCATTTGGGGTGCAGCAGCCTCCAGCATTCGGCTCAAGTGAGAGCCAGCCGGCCGCCTTCCAATTTGGCGCCGCCTCCGCTCCCGCACCCGCCCCCGCTACCAATCTGTTCGGTTTCAGCGGCGCACAGGTAACAATCTGTCTTTCACTTTTTGATTGTAGTTTTATTTTCAACAACAGCCAGACATCCATCAGTTGGATTACGACGATTTCCAGCCTTACCTTTTTACTTTCCTTGCCCTACCTACTACCATAGGTAAGGAAAGTATTGCTTTCCGAAAAAAATTAAGGTACCCCAAATTTAGGTTTTCTATCCGTTTCAAGGTCCCCTGAGTCCAACAAAGTGTTTTTTGGTATTGGTCTGTGTGTGTGTGTGTGTGTGTGTGTGTGTGTGTGTGTGTGTATGTCTGTATACACTATATCTCGATCCCTAATTGACCGATTGACTTGAAATTTTGAACTTGAGATTCTTATACCATGAGGACCCGACTCGAAGAAATTCAAAAAAATTCATCAAAAAATGGCGGATAATATGCCAAAAATGGTGTTTTTCACGATTTTCTCGAAAACGGGTCTAACGATTTTTTTTAATTCATACCCGAAATAGTCCTATATAAGCCCTATCGACTGCCATGAGTCTCGTTCCTGGCAAAATTGCAGAAGATCCGCAGCATTGTTGAGGAAAATGGATTTTTATCTCGATTTTCTCAAGAATGTCTCAAACGATTTTTTTTTCGAATTGGCACCCTATATAGTCATTAAAGCTCTATCAACTGGCATATGTCCCCTCTGAGTAAGATTATCAGGGGCGCCACCCCATACTTGAAAAGTTAGAAAAGTCTGTATGTAGGCAACCCGCACTACATGGCTCGGTAAGTTGAGTTCGAGCAACGCGGGCAGCGCGCTTGACGCTCGTGTACAAAAAGTGTATCAATTTCAATCCTTCATTCTTGCTATCAAGGCAATCCGCATCAGGGGCTAAGAAGACAAAAATCACATTTGGAAGAAGTATTGATGTTTCGTAATAATTATTATTATTAGTAAAATACTAGAGTTATGGAATTGAATGGTCCATTATCGATTTCACCTCTTTGATGATCTGATATATTGGAATACTATAGACCAAAAAATCTACTTTCATTCAAAATCCAAGTCAATTCGGTAGCCGAAGCGCCGATAGGCGCGCGAGGCATCATGGGCTTGTGAAAATTTCAAATCACACAAAAGGTGAGCCGAAGCACCGGTAGTGCAAATTTCACTATAGCAATATCTATAATAGTCTAATTTCAATTTATAGTTTATTGCATATTATATGGAATTTGCACTCGCTGGTGTCTAGGTATAAATACAGGATACTTGTAGGCCTATTAGGCCTACGCAAATATGAATGGCAAGGAAAGTTGTGTGAGTGTACCACACCAGATTTTTTTGTTCGCACTGCTTTTTTGTCTAATTTTCGTGAATTGGAGTTGTCATTCAGTTATGCCTACATGATTTGCGACTTTATGAATAAGCACGGCATGACGTGATCAACGAATAGCTGGCGCCAAAAATCCTTGCTGAACATAATAGCTGGCGACCTCGTCTACTCTTTGTGCGCTCCAACTGCTGATGTCATTTGAAGTTGTCATTTAGATTATTTACCGGCCGGGTTGGCCGAGTGGACTGGGGGGTTACTAATTTCAGTCCGCTAGCGCTACCCGGTTGTGGGTTCGAATCCCACCAGAGGCATGGTCATTTAACCACCATGTACCTTGTTGATTTTGAATGTTGAAACTAATAATATTGAAGACGCATTATGTACATTTCCTTGTATTGAATAAAGATTGATTGATTTTTGTTTTCAGCAAGCGGCAGCTGCTCCTTCGGCGTTTGTATTTGGTTCGGGTAGTACTTCGGCAGCCACTCCCGTCCAGCCGTCGGTGCCCACCTTCGATCCCAATGCTAGGCCGACATTCAACTTTACCGCCGGAGCTCCTGCTCCCACATTCTCGTAAGTTACATTTCTGTCTTAACTGCAACAATTTGATTAAGATTTATTGTACCATGATTAAAACGTCGTGTGTCAATGAAATTGAAATTACAAGTAAGGTATAACTACATAAGGTGATGAGGAAAGTTATTATTATCAGTTTTTACACGATATACTCTTTATAAAATCCAAATACAGTAAATTGAACTGATTGGGAGGGAAAAACAGGGGTTGTCTTTACTATTTCTTGGTGAGAAATAAACTACTATTGATTGAAAATAGTCAACTATTAATTAACAAAAACTATGTTGTCCAAAATGAAGTTATAATATCGCGTCATTGCGTCAACACAATTTTTATCCAGGAGTGGTATTTGAAACTTTTGAATTTCGAAGGTTTACGAAAGAAATTGAAGAAACCATTGAATCATTTAAGAAACACAGATTTTATCAGCAACCTTGAATATACAATAAAATGATAATATATATAAATATTGAAAGAAAAGTTATTGTTTTTATTTGGTAGAATTTGCTGATTCCTAGCTGTATAACTGATCTATGCGAAAATTATTTTACGCATAAACTATTAAACTAACAAAGCTCACTTCAATCATAACACTAATAGTTATTCCACAAAATATCATAAAATTCAACTAACGGTACATTCAAAAAGGAGATGAGCAATTTATTAGCAAACCTCCAAAGAAGTCAATTATAAAACATTTCTGCAACGAAGAAAAGTAAATTGATTTTTAAAGTTTTATCTCTATATTGTTGTTAATTTGTTGCACATTGAATAGAAAACAAGTGTTTGCAAAAACACTATTTCTATCAATAGAAAATACCACAGAGACTGTTTACTCTTAATAACATACAGAGTTTGTATTTTACTTTACTTGCATTGACTATTAAGGGTCAATCGTACAATGATCACGCACGCCATACCGTTTCATACCTTATTTGTAAGATATATAAATTACAGATATATAAATCAGCCATCGTGCTAAATTAGTTGAGCTTATGAGTCTTGGCATCTTAGTATTTTTTGTGAACTCCATTAACTTGTTTGACTTTGAATTTTTTTATTTTTACAGAGCAACTACTCCGTCTACACCAGTATCTACAACCACAGGGAGACCCATTAAGAAAGCGATCCGAAGATCTGGACAAGTGAATAGGTAGGTTATTTACCTGCTTTCATTTTTTTAATTTGAAACTTACTAGAATAATTGGACGTAGTTATGCAGAAAGGAAGCAATCCACAAAAATAAATAAATCGGATTTTTCAATATTTGGGTTGATAAACCCCAAGGTAACTGTTTTGGATTAAAAAAATCACTGGAATCAACCCTTATGGCAATTATGTGGGTTGGTTCCTTTCTGCAAAACAAATATCCTACTTTATGTGTTATGCAGAAAGGAACCAACCCACATGATTGCCATGGAATGGGGAATTTTATTATTAGGAACCAGACTAAAATGTTAGTTTTTTAGAGAAAAATATCATATGAGGCTAATTTTCTACCCGTCTTGCTTCCCTCCCAACACACCCTTAAAGTTTCCATTTGCAAGGATTTCTTTCATTGAATGTATCTCAGCAACCATTGAAGATAAGATATTGAAATTATCCTCATTATTTAGAAAATTAAATTTACTTTTTTTATGTCATCACCATTTCACTATAGCTCATGTGGTTCAGGAGTTATTTGCACGGAAGTATGATGGAAGCCCACATAGGTACAGACTTCTGCCTAAAAATTTCATTCTTTCCCTAATAAAAGTGAACTGTGAAATGTCTAATATGAAACATTTGGAGAATTTTAATATATGCACTTCACAAATAATAAAAACATTTATTTTGACTTGAAGCCAATTGAATTCACTGAATAACGATACAAAGTTCAACTATTTATCTCTATAGAGTACCGAGACACATGTGATATAAGAATTCTTGAATAAGAGGGGTAGTGTGGGGACTCCAACATGCTAGTTATAAATGGGGAGAAAATCAACTCCATATAATTTCCCCCAATGAATTTTTTCAAAATTTGATAAATTAAAAGGGGTATTTTAGTACTCACTTGATAGACCATATTATCAGGCTATCCGCTAAGCGCTTCTGAGATAGCGCTTTTCATTTATTAACTGACTTACACTTATGTTAAATTTCAGAGAAATTTATGTTCTATCATTCAAAATGTAGGTTTTAAAAAGTTCTTTAAGTTTCATAAGAGACATTTCCAGTAGAATGATCCTGTAAACTTTCATTTAGGAGATATTAAAATTTTCTGCAGAAATCTAGGGAATCCCTCCATTCTTCCATTTATATAACTTTTGAACCGCAGGAGCTACAATGAAATGGTGAGACATAAAATGTAGAGAATTTACTGAAAAATGAGAAAAAGTTTGATTTCTTATTTTCAATAAGTGCTGAGATACATTCAATGCAAGAAACCCTAAAGAATGGAAACTTTGAGGGGTGCAGAGGGGGTAGCAAGATGGGTGTGGGTGGGAAATTTTGACAGAACACTTTTCTTTATAATATTAATCCATGAGTGAAAAAATTAGCCTCATATGATAGTTTCTCTGAAAAAACATAAATTTTAGTCTGATTCCTATGGCAATAAGTGGGTTGGTTCCTTTCTGCATAAAACATAAAGTAGGATATGTTTTTTGCAGAAAGGAACCAACCCACATAAATGCCATAAAATGGGAAATTGATGATTTTTCTGTATATAAATATCTAGTTTATGATATTAAGAGCATATATTCTTTACCAAAATCAGAATATCTTAATGGATAATAAAATGGGAGGTATTATTGCAGTTTCATCTTTGGTACGCGATATCTCAAAAGTAGCTGATTAAGGGTTGGTTCCTTTCTGCATAACTCCGTATTGAAGAAAGATTCCAACTGCAACCCACTAAAGCCGTTATAATACTAAAATAGTTCTTTGTCATATGAGATGGGAATATGATTCCATATTTTCATCTTATCTCATTTCATATGTTTTCTGTGGGCTCTAAGTCCTGTGAGTGGCTAATGAGAGGTATGATGATCATGAGAGATGATATTATAATCGAATAGCATCTATCTTCTCCCGTTTCTCACACCGCAATTTTTGGAAGTCGGTTCTTTATTTCCTTTATAAATTTTTATAGCTTGGTAAACATATGATGGGCGCAGACACACATCATGTTTGTTACAAGTTCTGTTCAATCTAGTAAGGTTTATAAAGAACCCCAAAAATCGGACGTCCAAATTTGTTAGTGTGTAGAAAGGGACTTGGTACTTGAAATCAGGGCCCTGGCTTATAAAGATTTACAGCTTGTTTTTCTGATGAAAAACAAGTGATTGGGATTGTAGATTCACCAATAAAACGTTCGATTTACAATGTTCCAAATTTTGAAAAAAACAGCTGTTGCCCTAATATTGCAGACGTTGAAAGTAAATCAATGGCCGACTTCAAGGTTTCATATTACAATTTGATTTGTATGTTATGATATTATTTTAGTGACAAAAATTATTTCTATTCAAATTTCACAATAAAAATAATTATCGATATTTATATTCATAATAATAAATCAATTTATTCATCAAATCATTGCATTTGAAGCAAAGTTTTGGTTTTTCATGTCATAGAAACTAGCCAGCTGAGGTTGTAAAATTTCCGAATCATGGGAAACGTTTATGAGACAGAAACACCAATAACATTCACGAATATTATGAGTAATGCGGATTGTAAAATGTTTATAAGCGAGGGGCCTGGTATTTTTTTCAAATTTAGTAATTTAGTTGAACACTTAGTATGACACAAAAGACAGAACTATATTATTCTTCAATTAAGGCCTCATTTTTTCAATTTTGTGACATCTTCATTGTTGTGGCTTTGATTATTGTGGTCTTGTGGAATCTTCTCTATCATAGATTAGATTCTTTAAATTAAATCACATTGAATTCTCGTTTAACTTAGTCTAATTAGTTCTTCCTTTTCAATTTTACCAATGTCTGTTATTCTCTTCAATTAGACTGTAACTTTTTAAATTCTTAAACTTTTGTGAAACACGATCTCATTTACCCAATAATAAATATTCTTTTTATATTTACCCAATAAGAAAGCCTTGCATTGAATAGGTTATCAAACGAATGGGAAGTACAGTATACCAGAGGCCAATGAAACTGGCGGTTGGCGAGGTCTATTATTAATTTTCAGATCCGCCAGGACAGTTTGAAAGCAGTTTCTCAGAGCGAAACGGGTTTTCTCGACTTGATATGCTATCGCTGATCGCTTGTCACCTGTCTTAACAGAGCTTAGCATTAATAATACTTACTCGCCATCTTACAGTTTCTTCGGGGTCTGGATCTGTTATAGGGGTTATTCAAGTTGTCTAGTATGTAAGATGTAAACCTTACCTAATCAGGCTTTCTATTAACGATTTTTTATGAACAGGAATTTGATGGTAAATTTAATCATATTCTTCATGGCATTGACGAAACGATTTTGTAAGGTGTTTTGGTTTATCTTGATCACCTACATAGTGGTTAAGTGGACATTACTATGCAAACTTCGCCATGTCATCAAAATAAAGAAGTCATTCTATTCTACATTGTCTCCATATTCTGGTGGGGAGAATGTACTTATATTGTTTTCCATTATGTGTTATGTATTCACGTTATGTATATTTCGTGTTATGGGTTTTCTAATGATGTTCGATACATTTTGTTTCAGACGCAACGTGTAAGTGGTTGGCAACCTCTGGACGGGTTCAGTCGACTCAAACTGATGCGACCCAACTCTGCATGAGAACAAACCTCGATGGTATCTTACCATGCATTGAGGCAGACCCAGTACTCGAATAACAAGGTTATGTCACGACAGACGAATTAAATAAGTATACCTTGATACTCGAAACTAAATTCGGGTTATGATGAGAATTTTCGTCTCATTTGTAAAATAACACTTATATATTTCTGGAAATATTAATCTATGCAAAGTGAATATGAGGTGAAAATCTGTCATTGGCTATAGTTTACTATAAATTACTGTTTGTATGGAATGAAAGAATATAGTAACCTTTGAACAAATATTATTCCCATTGGTGACATTTTATTTGAAGACCATACTGGTCTGAGAAACTAGGAATTATTCGAAAATAATACTAGTAATCAAAATGTTATCGGCGTAGAGTAAAATGAACTTTATTTGTGAAATCTACTTTATTACTATTAGCTGGTCTACTAGCTTCCTACCCCTCTAACTTGGATTTCAATTTTTTATGAAAAGTAATGCTTAGTTCAAATGATCATTCTAGTGTGTATTTTCTCTTTGTTTTGTTTCAACCTATTATTACAATATTATGTATTGGCTTCAGTGTCTGGAACACTTCAGCCCGTAATTTGAATAAAATAGTAATCTCCTGTTACTTTTTGTTTTTTTGTGTAGGCTAAATCCTTTCTCAGTCAGCTTGAAAATGCTGCTTCGAATTCATTCCAGTATACTAATAGAAACGTATGCAAATTTTTCTACACAAATATTAATCCCAACAATAAGGCTCCCAACAATATGTCTCAAATCTTCAGCTTATAGTTTTCTGATTTTGTCAAACTAGTTTTGTTTTGAAATAGTTCTCTAGTAAGTTATTCTTAATTTCTATACAGTCGTAATGACTTGACCAGATAAGATTTAATAAACGTTTCGTGATTATGAACCATCTTGAAAATTATATTCACGACATGAGAAGGTTCTCTTCCTTTGCTCACCATCTAACAAGAATTCATTCATGGCATTCCAACTAGGTATGCTCAACCACAAGTATTACACTCATCACATTACAAATAAACCAATTATGTGTTTCATTTCTATTCCTCTCATGGCAAGGAGAAATAAAACGATTGTACATTACTTTCATTCTAGACTTGGAATTTTTCCGGATGCAAGAAATTCTATCAAGAGTATTTGCAGTTTATGTCTATGCTGAAATCCGTCTAGTGCTGAGTAGATTCATTTTTGAAGAATATATAAAAGAAACACTCATGATCAACTGAGATCTTGAAAAGTAATTATTTGAAATATATTGCAAGTCATATTTGAGCCATTCAAGCAGCCGCAGAGTGTTAAATATAGTTTAAACTTCTATTCTTTTAGTATTTTGGTGATTCTATAACATTTCAGTCATAATTACTTGAAGTTATCAAAACAGGCCAGCTAAAACTTTCTTGTTCTATCAGCAAAAACCACTTTACTTGGAAGTGTAATATGTTTTCATTCAATTTAATATAAACAAACTATTTTAAATTTCTTATGTAATCAACTTTCTCTTGAATCTTCTGAGCTCAAAAGCTCTAGAAAATATATTGATTGATGTTATGGGGTAAAATGTTCAAACTCCCTTTCAATAATCGGTAACCAAATACCAACTTAATGTTTGGATTCAATTTGTAGGCCTATATAAAAGAAATGTGAAAAAAATTCGTCACACAAATATGTGTACACCTGAATTACTAATTGAAAAATGATGGGAAATAATATTTGAATTCTTTGTCGTTATTATAGAGAGATTGAAAAAAAAAACATTTATGTGGAATGTATATTGATGAGTAGACTCATATCATCAGCATACACGCCTCGAAATATATTGTGTCATGTAAGTCTTTATGGGATTACCTACATCTTATAGTCCAATAAACTGAGTTCATATAGACAGCATGTTTACACAATATTATATAAAATGTGTCTATCACTATAATTATGTAATATATTTTAAACTATCTATACAAGAGCTTCGAAATTTCTGGGGTAAGATATGTTATATTGAAGACACGTTGTATCAAAGATAGTTTGTAATAAGAAACCTAGGTAATCAGAGAGTGTTCTCTTTACCTCATCTTATAGTCTGTCAAAGCAAAGAACACATTCTGACATTCTGGAATAATTTTAATGATTACAGCTCGTTCAAATACTATCAATTTGGTCTCAACTTGTAGGAAACATTCTGATCTACAATTAATGTTTTTTTAAACAATATTGACCGATCTGGAGTAATTTTCCCATCTTGCCAGAATGCCTTCTTTGCTTGGACAGACTACACAAGCTTGTAAATCTCTAAAAAGGAAAATACTCGTATTCTCTAGGTTATATTGATGTAAATGTTTGGGATGCTGGAGTATATCTGTAGTTATATGACATACTTTTTGTATCATAGAATATTATTTCAGAGAAAGACGCATTTGTTTTAGAAGAATGAAAGTTGAAAACAAATGTTATTTTCTCTAATGCACTATTATAATAGCTCTAATCGAGGTGCAGTACAGAATCATTAGTGTGAACATTCTCTTTGGCAAATTGCACTAGAGGCAACTATCAAAAATTTATAAATATTACCATCAGTCTCATGTGAAGGTTTTTATTATAAATAAGGGATTCTGGACGAAGAAGTTTCAGAAGAGTGATTAAATTAAATGTTTCATGTTGAAATTTTAACTTGCGAGAAAGTATTTTCTCAATGCAATGGCCTTAATCGAAAAAGATAGCTTGAAAATGTTACTGATTTTCCATTGTCTAGTTCTTGTGCCATTCACCATATCTGGAGAATGTTCACATGGTGCAAGCGAGAAAGCTATAGTCTGTCCAAGCAAAGAAGACATTCTGGCAAGATGGGAAAATGACTCCAGCTCAGTCAATATTGGTTCAAAAATTATAATTTTTGTTTCAAATTGTAGATCAGAATGTTTCCTACAAGTTATTACCAAATTAATAATTTTTGAAACAATATTGACCGAGATAGAGTCATTTTCCCATCTTGCAAAATGTCTTCTTTGCTTGGACAGACTATACTAACAAATATAGATACCATTCAATAGTTGATAAATTAATATCGTCAACCATTGAAACTGTTTAGGTAAGTAAGTAAGTTGTTCGTTCATCTTACAAGCATCTTGAATTTATTAATAGATTAGAATATGTAATAGGATTATCATAGTTTTAGTATTATAGACGAAATTCACTGTTTCGTATTATATATACATAAGAGATTCAATGGCCTGGCCCATTGAACATATAATGTGCATTCGTGCATATTATAGTATAATAAATTGAATGATATTATTTGTATATTAATGACGGCGTTCTAGTTACTAATAATTATAAAGACGGTTAAAGCGTGTTTCAGACGGAGATTTTTATACAATTTGCATATGAAATATATACGGCGGTACGATAGCGAATTATTTTTTACAATCGAAAAATTTACGGTATGAAAAATACTAATAGTAGTATTTATTGTTAATACTACTATGTAATCATTACAAGGTAATGATGATTAATTGCTGTGATAATTAAATGGGCCAGGCTTCGTTAGAAGTTGTGGAAACTTTTTATTCTCCAACTTCGATTCCATGATGTAACTTATCTGATCTACATCATGGAATAAGTTGAGTCTGGGATGTATTTAGTTTGTATTCATTATTGATAATTATATCAATTACATAACATGTAAATATATATTATATGCATTTTGGATTCGTGAAGTATTTGGAACTTTGTTTAATGTTATCTAATTCTCATTAAGGTACCATTTTTTTGTAGTGTATCAAATGAGGTTCCGAAGTTCAAAATGCATGTCTAAAACTATTTCAACTCGATTTTCTCAACGATAAGGTTCAAAGAGAAGAATGTATGAAACATATTTACTGTTGAAGGATTCAAATAACTATTTTTATTGATCGATTCTCCTGAAAATTTTGTAGAGATTTTGGTGGTTATGGAAATTCTTTAATTTACAAATTTTTTAAACCTAATAATTTCAACATCTCAAATTGAGGAACGCTCATTCCATAAACCAATTTGAACCTTTCTTGCACAGTGACAATCAATCACTTCAAATTTTCTTATCAATCAATGCCATTGAAAATATTTATTTCCAATAACTCAAAAAAGTTGAAATTACATTTCCCATTTTTTGTGAAAACTTTACACTCTTACTGGGATATGACTAAAAATATTTTTTCTAGTTTTATACTTTGAAATGTTTATGCAAATATTGATTGATTCTTCATATGTAGAAAAAAATTAAGTATGCAGGCGAAATTACATGGAACAAACTTGTATTTGTTTTAAAAAATAAGACATTGATTGTTCTTCTCTTTGTTCCAGTTGTGTAAATATAGTACCTGTATTTTTTCAATCGTATTGAATATTGATATATTTCCAGAACGTTTGATTTCGAATCTTGAATACAGTAGTTGAAATTATTTTCTCAATGTTGAAATAGTTTTTGATGTGTCCAATTGTTTTAATAGAACAAGTTTTTTGTGTCACTAAAGATAGATTTATAATTATTTTTACATTAGAGAAATCGTATTTCTAATGAGTGAATTTTAATTTTAAATAAATTACTGTCCGGGTACTTGTACACTTCAACTTGTTGGTTCTACAATGTATGAGTGTATAAAATTTTTTTAATTCTTTCTCTATCTACCTATTGAATTTTCTGATGAGCATTTTCATTTTGTTTGTAGCAACCAGTTTTTGACTGTGGATGAACTGCACCTTAAAATCACTGTAGTAAATTTCATTCAATTTGGCGGATGATTAATGACTGGTGTTTATCCTTAGCTCTGTCAGGACAGTCTGTGATCGATCAGCTAGGATCGCTGAACCGATTCTAAACGCAGAATGCCCTTACAGGGTTGATTATAGATGACAGTCGAGTATAGTCTGTCCAAGCAAAGAAGACCCTCTGGCAAGATGGGAAAATGACTCAAGCTCGGTCAATTTTTGTTGAAAATTTATCAATTTGATCTCGAATTGTAGGAAACAACTTGATCTACTATTAAGACCACATTTATAATTCTTGAACAAATATTGATCAAGCTGGAGTCATTTTCCCATCTTGCCAGAAGGTGTTCTTTGCTTGAACAGACTATAATACGTCATCCGCCAAATTCAATTAAATCCACAAAACTATAGTGAATATTCACAAAGAATAAAAATCACTTGAAATGATTTTTTAGTAATATTTCTACAATACTCTGAAAAATGTGAATGTTTTTGTTTCATGTGTCACCGTCACTGGAGACTTCATCCTATCGCTTTTAACTAAATGTTAGCAATTGTCTTATGGTTTTACAAATTTAAATTCTATATTTTATTAGCTCTGTAAATTCCATGTGTTGTTACTTATTTCACTTCAACGAATAGTGTTCTCAGTTTCGGTTGTTATATCTATACTTTTTTATTTATTAAACCCAACCGTTATGTTATGTATATTTTCATTTCAATGAATAAAATTGTTCGTGATATGGGATTAATGGAATTTATTCATTTGACAAGTAAAGGCCCCCCCTTACGATTTCCTTCCAGTTTCCAAGATTTTTGTAACTGAACTCGAAATTTTAACAGTTTTGTGTCATCAGATGTATGAATGTATGAATCTCACACTTGAAAATATATCATATTTTTCCTACAGCTACCTTAGAAAGTTGCTGTTTCCGCATTGATTAGGCCTACAATACTTTAGCTTTACTTTTCCGTTCTAGTGCAGAAATAGTGTTACATAATGTTACATAATGAGTGTGGGAAAGGCGTTTTTACATACAAATAATTATGTATTTCGCCATACTCGTATGTAATACACAACTTTCCAAGCTAGATTTGCGTTTGGAAAATTGCCGTTTACAGGAGAATCAAAGATCAGCTGTTCTGAATGCGGGAATAATCATTTTGATGATTATTACAGCACTAGTCATCATCACGATGATAATTACAGCACTGAAAATCCAGCCCAGCTGTTTTTCCGAACTCCGACATCTGAATAAACGAGTCGAACGAGCCGCCATAACAGTTAACTGTGTGCGTTTGTTTTGTGCTACTGCTAGTGTTGTGTTGCTTCAGTTGATGTTTTCAGTTGTTTAATAAATCCTTCTCAGTCTAGTATGACGAAAAAAATGTACATAATTCGTGTGGAAAAGTTTACAAACTCATAATTATTTTCCAAACTCGCGTACTGCTTGTTTGGAGAACATAATTATTCGTTTGTAAAAACGCCTTTTCCACACTCATTATGTAATATACTAATTAATAACATTCAACGCTTTATCAGCTGGACATGGTTTTAGAGTCGTAAATACATCAGTTTTTGCGTAAACACAAAGATTTCATGAGATTTAAGCGTTTTTCCAAGATATCTAGAAAAGTAGTTGATATTGCATCTTGAAACATTTTCAAGACGATTCCTCAGGCTATTTTATATAATAGAAAAATATTTTGAGACCTTCATATTCATCCGTAGCTCCAGGAAAAATAAAAATAACAGTGAAAATTGACATCTTTGAAGTGACGTAGTTTGATAGGGGTTGATTTCCGGATATTAGTTCATCAGATGTTCCTACCCTAGATTTTCATATATCATACAAACATAAAATCTCGAAAAAAATTATTTTCACTTTTTTGAGGGGTAATCATTTTTTATCTGAGAACCCCTTTATCATTATGTCCTTGAATATGCTCTCAATAGGTTCTTCATACAATTTCCCATCATATTGGCATTTTTCGAACCCTCTCAACCCTTACAAACTACAGGATTATCGATTTTAGAATTCTTCCAGACTGAGCATCATCTAAGAAATCGATCATTCTGTAGCTTTTAGCGCGTTGAATGTTATCAAAATACCCTGGGACCTAGGAAATGAACTGAGGAATTGAATAAAAATAATTTCGAGCATGTCACTTGCGCAGTTTTTGAGAAATGAGTGTTTCAATGAGAAAAACAAGAAAGTTTGGTAGTTTTTTGACAATAGCTAAAAAACTACCACATCTAGCAGCTTGTAACTGGTCTCAATCGATTTTTCAGAGCATTCTGCATTTTTCAGTACCAAAATTGTTGCTTATCTAGTCCTAATAACGTCAGGAAAAATAAAAGTTGTGAAAACTCTTCAGACTTTCAATGATTTTTTACTCCATAACCTTGCGTTTTAGGACATTTTTCCAGAAAAAATAAAAATAACATGGAATATTGACATCTTTGAAGGGTTGTTGTTTGATAGGGGTTGATTTCCGGATATAAGTTTATCAGATGCTCCTATGTTAGAATTTCAAGATACACGTCCTACAAGAAAAAATTTGATTTTTCACCTTTTTTGTTTTTTCTTCATTTTTTATCGGAAACCCCCTTTATTCTACGCCTTTGAATATGCCCTCAATAGGTTTCTCATCCAATTTTCCATCATATTGGCATATTTCAAATCCTTTTAACCCTTACAAACTTCGGCATTATCGATTTTAGATTTCTTCCAGACTGGGGATCCTCTTGAAAATCGATCACTCTGCAGCTTATAGCGCGTTGAACGTTATTAAAATGCACTTAGATCTA
Organism: Sogatella furcifera; assembly: GCA_017141385.1. Taxonomy (NCBI): domain Eukaryota; kingdom Metazoa; phylum Arthropoda; class Insecta; order Hemiptera; family Delphacidae; genus Sogatella; species Sogatella furcifera. The sequence continues at coordinate 10,199,945 of CM029551.1, read as the reverse complement.
GGAAATGGACTGAGGAATCGAATGAAAACAGTTTCAAGCATGTCACTCACCACGTAGTTTTTTAGTAATAAATGTTTTAATGAGAATAACATGAAAATTTGGTGGTTTTTCGAATTTTTAAACTTCAAGATATTGTGAAATAAAAAATCTTCTGATATACTTTACAAAATAATAATAAAAGAGTATCTGATGTAATAGTACATTACACTAGAAGCACAGAAAGTAGGTGTTTACGGTATGAGGATAGTTTCCTCCTACGGTATGTTATCCGAATACCGTAAACACCTTTCTGCGTGAGTTGAGTACGATACTTTTCGCCACACTGCGAGAATAAGAATAATAAATATTGTATAAGAATGTTTGCGGCGATCGCTGATTCGAACTGAAGTAGGCTAAAGCAGAAAAGCAGTGCATTGTCGCCCGATCTAGCGGCCGGATAGGTAACTACCAGTCTCTTTCTGTGCACTAGCTCCGAAAGAGCCCTCTTTCGGAGCTAGTAGCAAAACCGACTGTAAATGGCGTCTTTCGAATCTCTTTAGTGCACAGAAAACAGCTTTCTGTGCAGTGTGGCAAAAAATGTATACAGGGTGTTTCAGGAGGAATGTGCAATACTTCTCAGGCTGATTCCTTACACCAAGTAGACAAAAAAGTTCCATGGGACCAACCCCCAAAAACGCTTTGTTACCGAGATAACAATGGCGGAAAATTACGATTTTTCAAAAAATATTATTTTTTCTAATTTTTTAGAGGCATTAGTGGGGTTCTAAAATAATCAATTCCTATGTAAACTTAGCTGAGGAATTCAATGAAACCAGTTCCAAGTATGTAACGACAACGGTTATTGAGATAATTGAAAAAATATGCTAGAAAACGCAATTTTTCAACAATAAGTATTATAACTGGATTAGGAATCATAAAATTGTATTTTTTATTAATGGAAGTTAAAGAGAGTCGGATTCTTGAGGAAAAGTTGAATGGCGGCAATTGTGTTAATCTTACCCAAATCTCAGAAATGGCGATCAAAAATCGCAAATTGGCTACTAAACACAAATTCATCACTTGTGCTATGTTTTGTCAATTTTGCGATTTTTGATCGCCATTTCTGAGCTTTGGGTAAGATTTACACAATCGCCGCCATTCAACTTTCCCTCAAGAATCCGACTCTCTTCAACTTCCATTAATAAAAAATACAATTTTGTGCTTCCTTATCCAGTTATAACCCTTATTGTTGAAAAATGGCGTTTTTAGCATATTTTTTCAATTATCTCAATAACCGTTAAAGTTACAAACTTGTGACTGGTTTCATTGAATTTCTCAGCTAATTTTACATGGGAATTGATTATTTTAGAACCTCAATAAAGCCTCTAGAAAATTAGAAAAATTAATATTTATTGAAAAATCTCAATTTTCCGCCTTTGTTATCTCGGTAACAAAGAGTTTTTGGGGGTTGGTCCCATGGAAATTTTTTGTCTACTTGGTGTAAGGAATCAGCCTGAGAAGTATTGCACATTCTTCCTGAAACACTCTGTATAAATGTAAGGTTATAGAATAAAAAATTTTACAATTTTTTTCTGACATTATTAGGATTTGATAGGAAATTTCATGGGTAATGGTATAAAAGGAACCTATATAGGCTCTTTTCAAGGACAAAAAAAGGGTTTTCCAATAAAAAATAGAAATTATTAAAAATATTTCAAGATGCAATCACAAGTAATTCATTAGGCAACTCGAAAAAGCCCTCAATTTTTAGTCATCCTATTTTTAACTGGAATGAAGAATAATCAGGTTAAATTTTATTGAAATGAAACACAGCTGTCAATGTCAACACTTTAATGCACTGAATGGTAATATTAATAATAATGACAATGATAATAATACATAATTATAATGAATTTTCATGTAAATTCCAAGTTTCATAAGAACATCACTATTATCAATTTACTATGTACATGAATATATATTTGATATTATTAAATACTGGACAACATTTTATAACATTTCGATGCTTTATTAGCATTTTTCGTGATCAATATTGAATCCTCATCACTTCTGATAGAATCTTTATGTGCATTTCTCTTTGTGCCTTTCATGTTACAAGTCTGATATTATACTACACTGCTGAATAACACGGTTTTATATGAGAAAATTGTTTCTATTTGAGGAAAACAAGAAATTTCTTCAGTTGCTTTGATTTTTCCGATGTAGCTGAACAATAAACAACTAGTGAAAATAAAAAGCATGCTCTACAAAATAATTAAATAAATTTATTTAAGAAATTTGTAGTATTGATTATGAAAGATATTTGTTCGCCAGAAAATTAAGACAAACAATTGAAACACTACACTTTTAACAAAATTTATTGCATACGCATATTATGCTGAATTGCAATTGCTTTGATTGTAAAATTATTGCTCGGTCTACTGACGTAAGGTGATAAGATCATTGTGAAATTCCTTAGCAATTAAAATTGATTGAAACATTATTATGTGAAATGGGATGGATGAAATATTACTGAACAACGTTCGGATCATAATTTCACCAAGCAAAGATGACATTCTAGCAAGATGAGAAAATGACTTCAGCTCAGTCAATATTGGTTAAAAAATAAAACATTCGTTCTCAAATTGTAGATCAGAATGTTTCCTACAATTTGAAACCAAATTTGTAATTTTTAAACCAATATTGACCGAACTGGAGTCATTTCCCATCTTTCCAGAATGTCTTCTTTGCTTGGACAGACTACAATTAAATTCCACCATAACAGATTTAGAATAGTTTGAGTAAAATAGGAAATGCTTTTATTTGCTTGAGGATGGAAACTTAAAAAAATTACAAATATCTCTAAACAGCTTCTCATAAAAAATTTTCATTTGAGCCTAATCTTCGTCAGAATTTTTTCCAGAGTGAACAAAAAATTGTTGCACTTAATTGGTCTCTAAATTAGAGAATGTATGAGAAATCACATTTCAATTTCAAAAAATTCAACTTGAAAATTACTCACGGTATTCATTTACGAGTTGTATTTCCTTGTAATAATTATAGTCATTGAGAAAAGTTGGATGAACAACATATCAAAACCAATACTTTCTTGAAATTTTTTATGGTAGGATAACATTCTATTCAAAGTCAATTTCATTTTCAATTGAATAGCAAAGATGCATTTAGAACACCATCAATTTTGCAAATATTGAAATAATACGATCAATAAGACAATTATGTACATTATGGCAAGCACCAAATACTTGAATAAATTTTGAATTGGGAAATCTGTTGATTCCATATTATGATGCTAATGGTAATTTAGTTCAAGATCGAAAATCCAAATATATTAAAATCCATTAAGTTCACCATTTATTGTATTAAAATTCATATAATATTAGAAATCATATATAAGACACGAATATCATTCCATTCATACTATGAAAATTTCTAGTGTCTCAACAATTCATAAAATACCATCGTTCATTCGAAGTTTTAAATATAACACTAAAACACATTATATCAATTACATTATGTGCTGATTCACACGCAGAACACATTCATACATGGAGCTGACACCAAAAGTTAAGGCGGTTGGCAAATTACCATTATTAATTTCCAGTTCTGTCAGGACTGTCAGCGACCTGTCTTCGAGAGTACATGGAAACGAGCGACCCAAGCTATACTAATTCGCTCTCGAAGACAGCTTCAGACTGTCCTGACAGAGTTAAGCATCGATAACAGTCATTCGCTGAACGCCTTATTTTTTGGCGTGAGCTATACAAATAAAGAAGCAAGATAGAATAGCCTAAAACAGTTCAAATCAAAATTTAAGACTAGACATAATACAAACATTATTCTTACTCTATGAAATATGACTAAAGCACTGATTTTATTAAGCCCTTTACGGCACATTTAATACTTTTGATATGACATTTCTTCTAAATAACACTTTTACGAATGACAAGGTCACTCAACAGCTAGATGACATTTTTATTAAGTACATATCATGGTTTCATCAAATAGCATAAATTAATATCAAATCATTAGAAACAAACCATCAAACCCTGAGTGATGTTGATGCTTGGGAAGCACCTGGAAAGAGATGATTTCAAACGATAGATGCTAGATGGTGATTTTCAAATGAGGCATTCGTTTCGAAAAATCTTATCTAGCTTGTGACTATGGAAACAAGTTAAAATCATATTTTCAATCAACGCTGCCTCGTTGAAAAACGACACAGCTACAGAAATCAACTATAGTTCTAAAATAGAAATCCACAGCTTGGGAACGTTCATCACTATAAGATGAGTATGTAGTTTGAGCAAAACCTATGCACCCTACTATAGAAAGTAATATTAAAGTAACAATAATGAAACCTCTCATTCGTTGTTCTAATTTTGTACACACAGAATAATTTCATTACAATTATTTGCCTGGGGGTTCAGTACAGGAATCATCAAGCTGCTGTTTTTTTAGAAAATATCAAAGAGTCATACAAACAATGGAAAATAATGAAATTATAGTATTTAGTACCCTTTCTCTAGTCACCAAAACATCACTTACATTTATTTTCTAATAAATATACAATTTAATGTACAGGAATTGTGAGAAATGATGGTTAGTTTAGATTTGAAAGCTTCATTTTACTCGATTCTGAATCCCAAGATTATTATCTGTGGGGAAGCATTCTCAATAATGTCGTTTTCAATATGATTCTAAAAAACGTTCAATTGTGAAGGCCGATTATTTAATCCATGAGGAATAAATGAAATGGAGTATAGATGAAAAACTTGGGAATAAGATAAGTCTTTCAAAACTGATTGAATATTCAAGGGTCCTTAGTACTGAATTGAAATTGGAATAAAATGGCGTGTAATGGAAAAAAGTGCAGACACACACCAGTGAACATGTGTACAACACTTGTTAATCAAATAATCATATTATTTTGGAAGACGAGTAATACTACTCTTAAAACTATCATCTTAAGTACCAAGCAAAACAATTAAAATAAGATTTTGTGCCAAAATAGGTTTTTGGAAGCATCATATTCAGTAAATTTGGGAAGTTGAAAAACTCTCAGTTTAATTTTTATTATTCGAATTGATTGAAGACAGTAAACTTCAATCTGACAAATAATAAAATATGTGAAACATTAATCATGGGTTAGATGATTGTGATTTTTTATTAAAATTTTTAATTTGATGTAGATTGCAAGAGTATATTACTTTAATTTTATCAAATGGTTATGCATTCAAGAAGAAAATGTATTCAAATATTGTAAGTAGAGACTGTGAAAAAATTCCTTGTAATTATTGCAATGTCAGAAGAACTTCATAACTGTTTCATTAAAAATATCATATATACATAAGTATTCTAGTGAGCTACATCGTGATGCATAAAAGTACAATTTCAGTACTAGAAAACTAGTTAGCCTAGTTCCAATAAGAGTTTCTTTTCAATTGAAAGTCCAAATTTTAATATTTCCAACTAACTAAATGCAATTTATTGGCCTGTAGACTTTGAGCAAGCCAATACTGGGATTCAGAAATTCACAGTAGATAAAACGTTTTAAAGAGTACATAAGATGTATTGCAGAAGGACATTCATAACAATAATGTAGAGTAATTTAATTCCAAAGTTATATAGTACATTTTCCAAAAAAGACAATTTACAATAAATTTGAAACTAGCAGTAGATGGATATAGAAGTAGATCCAATACATAGGCTATTATAGAGAAATGTTATGATATACACAGTAGGCCTACCTAATTATATTATTCAAAAAAGAAAACTTCAAACACACTTGCATTCCTCTTAATCAATTTCACTTCTATGAGAAAAAGTTTTGAACAAGAAACAATCAAGTAACACGAATGGAAGAAATCACAAGCTCATTTGACTGGGTGACGAGCTTACACAACTCAAAATCACTTATAAAAATCTATCCGTTAAAACAGCGCAAATTAAAAAATATATAGACGCATTGAATTATCCAATCAAATATCAAAGTTATTGATAATTCGTAGGTTACAAGTTTATGATCGTCAATCTTCTAACCTATGCGTTACACTAGTTCTCTGAAAAATTGTAACTTTATTGAATGTTCAACTTTACTTATAATACGAGTTATATGCTATCGAAAATAGAGTTTTAAATGAAAAGCGAAAATTCTCAAATCACACAACAATCAATAAATTTGAGTCAACAATTATTATTATTATTATCAACAACGAGCGAAACAACAAATAGAATACCAGCATGCTCTGCACGGATTTCATTAACAGGAGTCGTCATAATGCGCAGCATGTGGAGTTTCTGTACATTTTCACATTCCATGGAACAACTATGCTTTGTCAGTGACTGGGTGGAGCTGGGGAACAATTTTAATATTAAAAATTCTTGTGAGAAGTGGTGGGGGAGGGAGACAAGCAGGATATCTAACCTGTAATTGACTCAATCTCGTGAACGCTTTGCTAAAATTCATCAATCGTCGAGAGCTGTGCTCAAAATTGTTAAGACATTCCACAAGATAGAAACTAACAACGTCAAGTATTACTGCACATCACATCAAATACGTACTTGGGGAAGACATTGTCAGTATTGTTTCAACAAAAAACTATTTTAAAATACGGTACAGTAATTATTTTTATGTAAAAATAAAATTAATTTTGAAAAAATAAATCCATTAAAATTTATGCAAAACTATCTGAAAGTTTTTGTAGAGGGAAATTAGTGCTTCACTATCAACAGCAACATGAAAAATATTTAGGGAAAATATTATAGTCTACGATACTAAAAAATTGAGTGTTTACTCTAATGCTATCATGATTCAACGCAAAAATACCTCAGAGTGTCAACTTAACATAGATTTGAACGAAACTATCATAGCCCCTCAAAATATTTTGACAATACCAACATTTTAATCTTAAATTGATGTGATTTGCAACCATAACGTCGCTCGTTTCCAACACACAAGCAGTTCATCAGCCCAAAGTCCATATGCTCCATCTCTATTTATTTCAACAGAGCTCAGTTTAAACAACGTTATATTCCCAGTCAGTGAATACGATATCCACAGTACAAACAACATTTATTTCGAATAATTTCAAACAGTTATTGAAGTAAGTTTGAACTTATTTGAACAAATTATAGTTTAAACAAGGACATATTCACAGTCAGTGAATCTACATTTTAAAGAAGTTCTTTTTCGACTTGTTTTAAACAGAGATTGCTCATATGGACCTAGCGACTCACATACAAGAGTCAAGTCGACTCAATCAAGGAAATACGTATGCTAGATATTTCATTTGAATCAATTATAGTAAATGTCAGTCCACACTTTGACAAGTAGACTTGACGCATGCGAAACGACTTTGAATCAAATGCAACCATCCTTATCTGCTAGAAACCGCATTTGATTCAATAGTGCATGAATGTCGGGACACAAAATGATAAGTCAACTTTTCAACGTGTGGAGCTCCTTTAACATTGAATCATATGCAAGTGCGCATTACTTGATCAAATCGACTGGACTAATGTATAACAGACGCCTACAAAAGTTACGGTAGGCGTATTACTGTTCACAATACCCAGCTCTGTTAAGACAATCTGGAAGCGATCTACTAAAGCGAAAACAATTGCTCAAGTTCTGACTCTCGACTCGATAACCTCTCGCATACCGCTTCTAACGGAGCTGAATATTTATATATTCCATCCAAACAAAGAAAAAGTTCTCGCAAGACGTGAAAATGGCTCCAGATCGGTCAATATTGATAGAAAACTATAAATTTGGTCTCAAATTGTAGGAAACATTCTGATCTACAATTTGAGACCAAATTTATAATTTTTCAAACATTATATTGACTGAGCTGGAGTCATTTTCCCATCTTGATAGAATGTCTTCATTGATTGGACAGACTATAAGGCTGCTTTCACATAGGTGTATTGTATTCATGTATCGAGCCTCATGTTTTGAATTTTGCCCCTATAATAACATATGTTGATTATGATCTTGGGTATTGAACATAAGTTATTATAAAGATGAATTTAAAAACATGAGGCTTAATACATGATACAATACAGTAATGTCAAAGTAGGCTAACAGTCATTCACCAAACGGTTTCATTAAAAACAAATGGTTTCGCTCAACTAGACCGCTTTCAAACTTTCTTAGCAGAGCTGAACAATTACTAATAAATCATTTACCAACCGCCAATTCCGTTGGCATCTGCTGACCAGACTGACAATCAATTGTATAAATGTGTTAGCTCTCGATTCGCGCTGTTTCTTTTTAAATTGTGATTTGGCTGTTTAGAGGAGTCATTGCGCCTGCGGATCGCACTGCAGCAACCTGACGATGGAGGGATCGCTCTTGGCGCCCTCTATGAACTCCTCCAGCGACAGTTTACCGTCCTGGTTCTTGTCCATCTGCCGGAAGATTTTGTCGGTGCGCTTCTCTGGCGTCGACTCGTCCTCGGGCATCTTCATCACCGATCCCACCATCTTGTAGATTGCCTGCCAATCAAGTAATCAATGAATTAATTATAATCAATCAATAAAATATTCTCACAAAAATTAAACAGTTTCCACAGAAAAGACGAGGTTTAAGATAGAAATAACGAATTTTAAATCAATATTATTTGTGATTAAATGAAAAGACAAGATGTTGTCAAGCCAGTTGTTTGACGACATCTTGTCTTTTCATTTAATATGCATAATCATCACAATATCACCTTCACAACTTCTCAACAAGTGTAATATTTTTTACTTGAAAAGACCACAAAATAGTGTTTCTGATAATGGAATATGAAAGAAAATAAACAGCCCGCCAAATTAGAGCTGAATAGAATCGAATCAGTAATATTTACTAGGGAAATATTCAGCTGATAATCAACCTAAAATACACAAAAAAGTGAGAATTCGAATTTATCGCCATTAATGCAGCTGAAATATGGCGATGAGAACGTAAACAATAAGGTTGCCATAGTAACCATTTGTTTATATAGTAATCAGCTGTTAGAAAGCCAGTGGAATACAAAGCTGTTCAATAAACTCATCCTCCTGGTAGCCTGGTTTGGAAACCAGAATTTTAAATCTAAAATGACAGAATCTTGAGTTAAAAATGTCAGTCCTATGCCCGGTTTTTCCAAGCACACTCAAATTTGAGGGACCCTTAAGTTTGCTACACTTTACTACATTTCCTATACTTATCATAGAGAATGTCAGCTGTTCATCAAAATTTGAGGGTCCCTCAACTTTGAGTGTGCTTGGAAAAACCGGGCACTAGTCTACCAGGTATCCAGAATCATATTAAAAGAATATCCTGAGATCTTTTGTACAACTTTCTCAGCTGTAAAATACAGATGTACAAACATCTGGTTCAAATTTTGAATTTCATGTCTTGCTCAACAGCTGACATTTTCCTCAGCCTTTTTTTTACTAACAAGTGCTGACTTGATATTTCTGATGATATAGTCAGTCCAAGCACTGAAGACATTCTGGCAAGATGGAAAAATGACTAAATTGATGATTTTTGAACCAACATTGACTGAGCTGGAGACATTTTACCATCTCGCCATCTTCTTTGCTTGGACAGACCAAAGCAAAAAAAATCTATGAAGATTTTTTTTCTCTTAGTAGCCTATTGATAGTGAAGAGCTTATTTGTGGAAAATTTGATTTTAATTCAATTGTTCTATTGTTGTTTAGCTCACCGTGACAATTTCGAGCATTTCTTGACGCGAGATGAATCCGTTGCCATCGAGGTCGTACATGCTGAACGCCCACTTGAGCTTCTGTTCCAGTTTGCCTCGTGACGTCACCGACAGCGCGCATAAAAACTCTCGGAAGTCGATTGTGCCATCCCCGTTCGCGTCGAATGTACGAAACACGTGCTCGGCAAACTAAAAAAAAAAAAACATTTTGAATAAATTAAATTCATTAAGAATTTTTCTATTTGTTGAATTATTACATCACGCCAACAAAATATTCATATGAAAGAATTAAGTCCTAGGGAAATACCTGTAGGCTATGGCATATATATAGAGACTGTATGATGGAAAAATGACTCTGAGTCGGTCAATATTGGTTCAAAAATTATAAATTTGTTTTCAAATTGTAGATCAGAATGTAACTGTAGAGTATTGTATATTCATAGTGTGGTCTTTGATGTAGAATTTTCCATGACTCTTTCGATTTTTTTAGAAGTAAAACGACTTGCGTCAGCTATACAGACACTAATGTCTTAACCCATAATGTGCTTGCCAAATTCCGTTCAACATGATGAAATTTGATTTTTTAAGTAGTAGTATAATTATTGAATACTGGTGAAATTCTTGAAAAACTCCATTCATATCAACTGAGTCTCTTTAAATTTGAAAATTAAACTTTAAACTTAGGGCTATTTAAAATAATTGATAAATAAAATGAAAAATGGATATTCACATTGATAATGGGCTGAGTCCCGAAACATGTCTGTAGAATAATACTTCTAAAGTTTTTTGAAAAGGGAATATTTGATTTTTCATTTCATTTATCAACTCTTTAAATTTCTATTTTTGACAATATAATGTTGAAATAAGAAATTTACAAACCTTTGATGTGTAAATATATATTCATAATTAAAATGTGATACTGATCGGGTGTAGAAATTCAAGTATTACCTTTGATGCGTCTCCATACGGGAAGAAATTTCCATAAATCTTTTTGAACTCTTCTACACTAAGATGGCCACTAGGGCAATCTTTTAAAAATCCCTTATACCACTCTTGGATTTCTGCATCTGTAAATAAATTCAATATTTGTGAAAACAACTATAATAAGAGAACAAATTATATTTCAATTGAGTAAAAGAAGTTGAATCGCGAACCTTGATTAGTCATTGGAAATATTAGAATATAGAATTTTCTTGATATTATTTTGAGAGTAGTAAGTAAGAATAGCACAAGTCTTCATAGAGAAATGGGAATGAAAAATTGAAGGCAACATAGAGGATAAATTGAGGTATAGTCTGTCCAAGCAAAGAAGACCCTCTGGCAAGATGAGAAAATCACTCCAGCTTGGTCAATGTTGGTTCAAAAATTATTGATTTGGTCTCAATCGTAAAAAACGTTCTGATCTTTAATTTGAGACCAAATCAATATTTTTTAAACCAATATTGACCGAGCTGTTGTCATTTTCTCATCTTGCCAGAGGGTTTTCTTTGCTTGGACAGACTATAATCATACAGGTTAGTTCATTTTATAGAGCTTATTAGGATCAATAATTTCATCAACCATGATTGCGGGTCTGGATAGAGTCTGCTAAATTCCAAAATCAGATTTTTCATTATCAAATACTATATGTAAGTATTATAGTCGTTGTCATTATCAGTTTTCAGTTTCTATTGTAGCTCAATAATTTTTACTCTCCAAATATTACTACGACTTGATTTTTCATTGGAGTATGCACCATAAAGACCACTTTTAATCATGATCAAACTCAACTGTAATTTTATTTTCAACTTCAAAAAACTAGGTTCATTAGCATCTTATTTGAAAGATTTCTAATATGAATTTACTAAATGCACCTCATCGAAACATTTTAAAACTGATGGTCTATTTGGTAAGTAATTGGAGACACACTCGGAACTTACCTGAGAACTCAGTATTCTGTTTGAGGTCTTCTAATACTTCAGGTTTCAATTTGCTATTATGCTTTCCCATTGTCTATAATCTACTAATCTTCAATATAATCTGAAACAAATAAAATCAATTCAAATTTTGTTTTTCAAGTCTATGAGAAGGCCTATGGAGAGTAGAAATGGAAAAGTCAATTATTAATTTTGAAAATGAGAAATTCGAATGGTTTTACAATTTTTTAGAGACGGATTAACGTCTCTTCTGAAAGTAATTCTGATCAACAATATGGAATGGCTTTGATATAGAGGAGGCAGGTATATTACACCTATCATAATTTCATAAATAGATAAAAACCAAACCATTATGATCAATCAATTGATAATAGCTATTCATCTGTTCATAATATGCAGTTTTCACTTTATTAAGATATAGCTTGGAACGCAATTTATTATATTTAAAACTAATGATCAATCGACACAACCCTTACATAAATCAATTAGTATGACCACCCTTTAGTAATAAATTGTTTGAAATGAGATTATTACTAGAATCTAGGTACTTACACAATCAGGATTCAGTGGAAATGCTTAAATTCAGAAGAAATATTTATTCTCGAAACAAGAGCTGTGGATTATGAAAGTGAGATTAATAAAAATATATAATTTAGAAGATCAGTTATTAGCATTAGAAATACTTCTTTGGGAATTGAGATGTCTTTGCAGGTTCAAGATACAAAACAACATTATTTGACATACAAATAATCTAAAAATAATTATGTACTTAAATTAAATACCGACGCGGAGAGTTAACATGCAGGTAACATTAGGTAACAAAAATAAGAGTTATGATGTAACAATACGAAAATACTTCCTTAAATATAAAAATATGAAAGATATTCAACAAATGATCAACACAATTCACTGTAGACTGAATTATTTTATTAAACACATAGTGTTCGATTCAAATTTACAATAACATTGGACATTCATCAACTGAAAGACAATCTTAAAACACTGCATTGTCAGTCGCATATTTGAATACTTAGATTGACAACTATAGCAAATTTACAAAATCACTCCCCATGTAGAATTATTCACTTGAGCAATTCCACTTGCAGTGATACATTTCATTCAATTGATAAATATGATTCAATATCGTATTAGTCGTCAAATTAATTAGGTTAGAAAACAACATTTTGATTTTGGATAGAATTTGTAACGAAAATTGAGATAGGACAAAGTGGTAACAATATATTACCATTATTTTTAAAGGTGGATCGATGTTTTTGACATGATATTTACTGAAATTGAATTTCATTTATTTCAATTGATAATTTTTTACAAAGAGTAATCCATTATTATTATTCACAAATATATAATTAGTACACGGATCACAGAAGAATTGAATATTACTTGAATAAGAACTTGATAGATTGATTATAGTATATGGTATTCATACACCATATGAGTGGGTGACCAGATAATAAGCTACAGATAGTTACAGGATGTATTGCGAAAATATAGTTTTCATATCCCATTTTAGCAGAAAAATTTACGAAAGCCTGTAATGTTTTTCACGAGAATCAAGTATTCCACCATTTCATATTAACAATGATGAATAACCAGTTAGAATTAATTCCAAGACAATTCATTTTCAATCATACATTTCAAGCTCAAGAATCTCAATATATCATATCCCAAGCTCAATATATTTTTCATTTACTTCATTTCGAAATGCATTCAGTTCTTATTAATCTGGAAAACACCTTAAATAACCAGAGAATTCGTAGCTTATTATTCTAATTCCATATTTCTATTTCAATCACCCAACAATTCTTTCCAGAATGTTCCTTCTTTGCTATTAAATTGACACACCTAAACATAGTTTTTGATTTTCATTCTGATTCAAGCTTAAGAAGATAATAATAAAGTTAGAAATTACTAAATATTAATCATAAATATATAAAAGCTACATAAACTTCTAGAGCACAGTACCTCTGAGTTGAAAGTACTAAAACAATTAAATGAAAATAATATGCTAAATAACTGCCCGATCATTTTTTGAAAGTGTGCACTTTTCATCACACAATGGCGACATGGCGTTAACATTAATTGATAATTAACGGCGATAACATAAAATAATTGATACTTACAATCACTAACTATAATCTCTTAAGAATAGCATGGTAAACATTAAATGTTAAACATTATAATAGAATTTCTCCAACTTCAAACATATTTCCAATAGTTAAAAATATACTGTACAAAAGAGTTGGAATGTAATATTGTAAACACCAGATAGATAAAATGATAGAACACCAACAATTAAGTTAATGACTGCATCTGAATTTTATCAATATAAAAGAGAGATAACAGTGAGATATATCCTATGATATTGGTCAGAAGAGTTGTTGTAAATTTAATAATAGTGTTGAGCTTCATTTTCACTCGAAAAAAATGTAAAAAGAGTATTTCCATCAAATATGTCTATTGTGAATCATAAATATCACATTAAATATATATAGAAGATGGATTTACGAAATATTTGAATTAGTTTTCATCAGAATTAGGATTTCAACAACATTTTAAAGAATCTTTCGAATTTTAATTTGATAATTTAGAAATGCCATAAGTTGATTTCACAAAAAAAATATAAAATGATAGAATCTTAATGGTTAGATAAGAGGGGAAATTTTATGAATTTGATTAAAAATGATGACTCATTTTGAAAGTTTTGGAAAACATCTAAATTTAGGTAGAAAAGTTTGGTATTGCTTAAAGCTATACAATACATAGTAATTTTGCTCACATTATCAATCATCAATGTGGTAGGCTACTACAATAAACTATTGAAATAAAATTATAATAAATATGTATTACAGTAATTTTTACATCAAGACTGATTGGTGTACAAGTTTATAAGTACGTGAATATCCGACTAGAGAATTTTCATTGACAGTTACATTTTATGAATCTTACGTTTTGTTAGATAGACCTATCACTGGTTCAACTGAAAAGGAAATTATTGAAAGTCACCCTTAACACCACAATACAGTATTAGGTTCTGAAGACAAAATAATTTCATTTCAAATCGAATTCATACCTAAAGCCGTAGTTTGTTCATAATTCTGTACTTGACAATTAATTGGAGTTTATATGAATTAATCATTGTTTTAAGGCAGCTTGCTTTTTTATTTTTTTGTAGTTTTTATATTTATGCCAAATATTTTACAAATCATAGTTGAAAATACAGGTACCATTCATCATTATGTTTTAATATGTTCATTATAAATTCACGCGTTTAGTTACAATATTGTTTTAATGTAATATCTTTAGAGATTCAATAAAATTGGAGTGACAATATTTTTATTCAGGTCTCCAACCAAATGGAGAATATTGAAATCGCGAGATAATTTCAAAACAAGACGATTTTCTAAGTTTTATATGGATTATATTATACTTTTATGGTAGTCTTATACCATCTATGAAAGGGGGTTATTCTTGTATGGTATGGTCTGTTTCGTTCAACACCTTGATACAGGTAGCCTAATCATAGCACATCGTCACGAGACAGTCATACGGCTAGCATTTTAATCATAGTTACAGTATCAGTGGTAGTATTAATACTTATTCCATAACTTTTTATACTTTCTATAATAATCATTATAATAATTGTGAAAATCATATAATACAAATCCATAGACATACAAATTACTTTAAATATATACAAAATATAATATCAATTCATATAATTATCTCCAATGGTATCTACTTGATAGATGTGGTAAAATGAGTCAAATGCAATACTTATCACTAGAATTCCGTTAATCTAGGAATTTCGAAAACAAGATTACCTGCAAAATCCAAGTGTAAAAATAAGTGAAAATTTAAACTCAATACAATGATTTAAGAACCGTAGAAGCAGAGAATTCCCAATAAGTAAATAGAAATGGTTAGGCTTTGGATAATATTCTATGAAGATAGAACTTGGTCAAAGAAGTTTAAACAGCAAAAATACAACTGGAACGAATGTAAATGAATTTCGAACTTGAATACAAAATGTACTGCAAAACAATGGATACAAGATTAACTTGATTAGACAAATTTAATAACAGAAACACAGATAGGTATGTTAACGATTAGGTCCACATCTATTGAGAGTACAGTTAAACATTATTATTCAAGATTTTGAGAAGGGTCAAGAGGTTTTATTTGAATTTGTAATATTGTAAAGGAGTGTTGAGAGAAATACAAGTAATGGACTTAGTTGAGAATGACATTAATTTGGTAACAATCTCACCGTTGAACACGTTGTCATGCTCGTAATTATTAATAAATATTTGTATTGGTGATAATAATTGATAAAAACCAAACGCCATTACGAATGATGATAATTTAAATTATAGACTACAAATTGACTACTAGGCAATAAGATTCCAAAGATACCTCTAAGCTATTGTTATAAATTCAGAATTGGTATAGCAAACTTCTTCAACAAAAAACATGATAAGAAGATTCAGAATCAATATTTCTATTCAAAATCAATAGAGAATCAATTCTTCTACCTCGATTGTCAGTAAGCTTTCTTCTGTTTATTAAACATGCCACTAAGTTTGATTTTATGGACGGAAACATTGTATACAACAAGACAGGAACAATGCTTCGATACCTTTCTGTTACATTGGAGAGTAGATATGTGAAAGAATTGACTGTAGTTGGAAAATATTTATCATCACCATTCGAAATGGTTTTGAGAAAAATGTGAGTTATAAATTAGACATTACATTTCAACAGAGTAATCCAGAATGAACAGATTCCCAATTCTCACCCTTTAGCCTGATAGTAATCGAGTGTCAGAGTGTAGAGTTTATAACTATCAAATGAGTTTAAACTTTACTATCAACATTGAAGGTTGACCAAGGTTTACAGTATTTATGTAAGTACAGTACTTATATGAATGTGAGAGACTCCCACGATGAAAAATATTTTATTAGAGAGAAATCATTTTAATTTCCGAAATAAATAAAGAAGAAAATAGTTGATAATTTTCAACAACCTTGATTCTTTCATTGAAGTCTAGCTGATGGATAATTTCTTTCTTGAATAATTTATGTGGTCTCCGTGGAAAAATTAATTAACTATTCCACGATACCTCACTTGAGGCAGAATTACGTATTTCTCCATCAATGTAACATGCAACTCAATAATTCTTCCCTTCACGGTGAATATTATTTCAAATTAGCTGGATTTTTTAGGTAATTTCTCATAAGCTTTAAATTTCTACTTTTATAATTCTATAATATTTGACCTGTAAAGAATGCAATTAGATTTTCTGGATCACTCTGTTTTCAATGCATGACAAGAAATATACAAATTTGTAAAAGGTTTTGAGTCAATTTGGTAACAATTGGAAAATTTTGGTAGTTCAAGGTAACATAATAAAAAATAAGATTTATTCATAGATGTGAATAAAACAGATCGTAATCCTCCAAAGAAATAAAAGAATATTATTTTCAAGTATCGTAATTTCTGGAATCAATACACAAATACGGTCCAAACTTTGAATTGTTAATAACTATAATAGAAAAAAGCTTTATCAATGACACAACTATTGACGATACTAGATTGATTATCCTAATTTACTAGCTTCAAGGTGCGTATTTGTTGTATGCGTTATTAATCAGTTGTTATTACTCACTATAAAAATATTAGTAGAGGGAGGAGGAAGTTGTATCAGTAAACACGACGATAATGAGAAGGTGTTTGTTTGTTTGTTCATTTGATTTCCCTTAAAACAAAGCTTTGCTTTTATAAAACAAAGCCTAGATAATGAGAAATTGTTTGTTTGTTCATTTGATTTTCCTTAGAACAATGCCTTACTTTGATAAAACAGATCCTAGATAATGAGAAAGTGTTTGTTTGTTTGTTCATTTGATTTCTCTTCAAACAAAGCCTTGCTTTAATAAAACAAAGCCTCGTTTTAATAAAACAAAGCCTTGCTTTACTATAACAAAGCCTTGATTTAATAAAACAAAGCCTTGCTTTAATAAAACAAAGCCTATGTAAAGAGAAAGTGTTTGTTTTTTTTCATTTGATTTCCCTAAAAACAAAGCCTCGCTTTGATATCACAAAGCCTTGGTTTTGTTTAGTCAAGGAAACAATATTCCAGCAATAAGTAAGTAATAAAGCTATGCAGGACAGAAGAGTATATTATAATTAGTTTGTTTCGAGACAAATATAGAAAGAGAGAAAGATGTTCACTCACTCACACACTCACTGGTCCAACACACACACGCACACGGTCGCATAGGAATGTCCCACAAAGTCAAGTGTTCAATAGGGGTGACACATATGAAATTTGCTTTGAATCATACCACAACGATATAAAATGAAAACCGATTGAAATCGATGAGAGAGACTAATTGGCAATGGTGTTGTTGAACGAGATGTTTGCACAAATGGAGCAGGCGATGGCTTTTGGCCATGTTGAGTTCTGGTTGAGTTCTGCTATTGGTCCATTATGGCGCGAGCATCTTGGAGAGTTCCTCGTCCTGCAGACAGCCCTTGAGGAACTCCTCCTGCGTCAGCTGTCCGTCGTTGTTTTCGTCCATTTTGGCGAATATGTTCTTGGCTCGCTCCTCGGCTGAGTCGGCCGGTCTGTTCGACGAGCATGCGCCTAGCATGTCGTAGATTGCCTGCGAAAAGTCAAAACAATATTTCAGAGAAATCATACAAAAAACTTTTTATTCACATTTTCAACATACATTATTCATTAATTTATTTGAGAAAATACAATACCTTATGGATAAACACAGACAGAACGTCCAAAACGTCTTACAGTAATTCCAGAATTTAATAAAAATAGAAATTTAATTTTCAAGTGATATATTAGATTCATTCAAGATACAGTATACTCTCCTTATGTTGATAAATAACAATACTAAAGGGATCAGACACAGTCATTCAAGATACAGTATACTCTATTTTGTTAATAAATAATGATACTAAAGGGATCAGACACTCTTATCACTATAGAAAGATAGCTATTTAAAATTAAGAGTGGGTGGTAGTGGACGGCAAAATCAAGCCCCATAAGAACAATGTAATTTTTATCAACCTCTTGGAGCAAATATTGCCTCTATTTATGGACAGAATTTCACGTTCTTTATGTCATTGGAAAGAGAATTTAATTCTCCAGGGGCGTTACTTTTTACTTTTTCCATTTTTAGTTTATTTTAATAATTATCGTATAATTAATTAACTAAAAAAGTATTGAACTGTAATTATTGAAATGAACTAAAAATGGAAAAAGTAAAAAGTAACGCCCCTGGAGAATTAAATTCTCTTTCCAATGACATAAAGGACGTGAAATTCTGTCCATAAATAGAGGCAATATCTGCTCCAAGAGATTGATAAAAATTACATTGTTCTTATGGGGCTTGATTTTGCCGTTCGGCAGTTTGCCGTCCACTACCACCCACTCTTAAAGGCGTATAAGGAGCTTACTGTACTTACAAAACCGATTTTGGAAATTATGTTTGTCTCAGGAATGTACTCGTAGGTTTAAGAAAGAAAATTCAATAATTTGTTACCTAGGGCTACCACTGATGCACGAACGAGTATAAGAAATGAAAATTATATATCAGTGCCCTTTTTACATTTTCTATTTGAGCATGACATTTAGATGGCGAAACATGTCATGTTCCATTGTACTGTGATTTAATTTATTATACGTGTTTTAGAAAAACTCTATACCGTAATTAAATAGGACAGTTTATATCATATATAAATTGTTTACGTACAATACAAGAAAATAATGGAAACACTTTACACATTGTAAATGTTTAGGTTTTTGAGAAATATCAATTTTTCGCCATTGTTGTCTGAGTAACAAATCATTTCTGGGTGAACGTTCTATGGAACTTTTTTTCATTCCTTAGTGCATGGCATCAGTCTGGAAAGTGTCAACTTTTTCCAACTTTCAATGTTCATCCTGAAACATTTTGTATAATATACAGAGTACCTTGATGCTAACTAACTTATATATTCTAAGACAGCGGGTCATAGCCCCTCTCACAAACAACGATTTATTAAGCACTTTTTACATACTTGAAAGTTCTACTTAATGAAACAGCAATTGGCATGAATCGGAAAACAACATTTGTTTTCCATTTTTTTTTTCAATTTTATTAGTGAAATTAGGATTTTATGGAATACTGACATCCAAAAATCATTGAACGGAGTTCTTTTTTCAGTGAAGTGGACGTATACTTATTTATGTAACGTTATATTTTTGTGTAATTGTGTTTGTATATTATACTCGTACATGTGGAACGAATCGCTAACCTGTACAATCTTAGTCATTTCTTGGATGTCGATGACTCCATTGCCATCTACATCGTACATCCTAAACGCCCATTTTAGTTTTTCTTCAGGGGTGCCCGAAGATGTCACATCAATAGCAAGCAAAAATTCCTGAAAAATGAAGAATAATATTAGCTCAAGACACTAGGAATAATCAAGAATAATCACAAATATGCATGAAATTCTGAATAAAAATTGGTTCATAACCAAATATTCATTTATTTCAACTTCATTCTTATGTTCAATTTTAGGTTGAACAAGTTCTTTGTCATTAGAAGGTGTTAATTTTCCTACAGTGTGATAACACAATGTACGTAACATTCATTTTTATAAAAAGTAATCAGTAATGACTTTCTTGTACAGAATAAGAGGAACAGGATCTATTAAATTATTATATACAGGGAAATATTGAATTCAAAAATACAAAATACTTGAAATAATCTGACATTGGTTGAGGAAATGATAAAGCCGCGTATCGACAGTTCGAGACATGTGCCACGAATGCCTCGCGGTACAGTCTGTTGACGCAAAAAAAGTATGAACTCATGGCTGAGGCATATGGGTGATCTGCAATTTTTGTAACCAAAAATGCGAGCACGCGAACAAATTGACTAGCGCCATCAAGCGGGAGACAAAGCAACTAAGCTCTGACAATTGATAATTTGGACTTTGGAGGTTAGTTTGTGCTCAATTAGTAGATAAAAATTTAAGGCAATGTTTATTATTGCCTATTAGAACCTTCTGCACCCAAATAGAATTCTTAATCACAAAAATGCATAGGAATGGGGTACAATTTTAAGGTTAGTTTGTAGAATTGTTCGTTGTGCGTTGCGAGGCAACGTGCTCGCTGCGAATTGTGTGCCGCGTTTGCCTGGCTGCTAGCAAACCCGGTATCGACAGTCCGAGGCATGTATGGCACATGCCTCGGACTGTCGATACGCGGTTTTACTCCAGTCTCCAGCTCGGTCAATATTGGTTCAAAAATTATATTGATTTGGTCTTGAATTGAAGATCGAAATGTTTCCTATAATTGAAGCCAGATCAATAATGTTTGAACCAATATTGACCGAGATGGAGACTGGAGTAGATAGTAGACTAGTAGTAGTAGTAGTAGCAAGACTCTTCTTTGCGTGAACTGACTGTACCTTGAGGCATTCGCGGCACATGCCTCGGACTGTCGATACGCGGCTTAATTATAATCATTTACTACACCTACATCATTTGGTTACTTTCTCAAATGCATTAACATATCAATTACAGTACAAATAAATAATGACAATCAATACTAGGTTATTGATATCACTAAATTATTGATAGGTGATATGAGATATCACTAGGTTATTGAAAGGATGAGATATAACGTCTAACAATGTATAAACTTATAAAATTGATTATTTAAATCTAATAGATAGTTTGAATGATGGAATCTGAGCTTCAATAATCTACAACGGTAGACAATTTTAAGCCGAATTCATGCGTCCATTACCATACCAAACATTGAAAACATCTATTACAATTTCAAATTAGGATACTATTCAGAGACCGCCAACTAGTTGGAATATTATTTGAAATTTACTGAGTGGATAATTTCAGTGAAATTTACAGAGTGGATAATTTTGAACAGTCCTATCAATTTCATCTAGAAATTGGAACATCTAGAACTACCTGAGACATACCTTTCATAACATTAAGTAATAATTGGAACTGTACATTTGAATAGACAGAAAGCGATTCGTGTTAGTAGCATTGTTTTGTAGTCGAGTTGACCAGGTTTAAAATAGGATTGATAAATGAGAAAATGCTAGAAGTCAGGGCCTTTGGAAAACACTGGCACGGTGATCTCCGGTTAAAGGAAGGGCACTACCAGGCACCAATGACATTATGTGCATTTGGCAAGTTCTAGAATAAGAAGAGAGCAGAAAACAAGAAATGGAACGAATAAGTTATTGGCTCAGTGTCGATAGCATGTCAGCCCTATATAACAAATAAGATGAAAACCATCTCAACAATCAATGGAGGTAACAATTGTAGTAGACTGTATCTACAGAGCATGATTTTGGGGTGACCTCCGTCCTCCGTTGTCTCCATTGATAAATAAATAATTTATAAATAATTATACTCATATAGTACAAATTCTAATGTATAATATTGCATAGATGGATGAAATGAGTTAGAAATATATTTCAGTAGTCATATATGTCATAAACAGGTGAATTAAGTGAATAAAATCTTCGTTCAGACTGATTTCAAAGGAATTTTAGATGCAAGTTTTCAACTCTAGTGAAAAATCAAAAGAGAGAATCGAAATCAAGAATCAAAACAATCAATGTACAAAATCAAGATAGAGAATGAATGTAGTATGGATGGATTCTTTATTATCGATCTTTTTCTATATTATATCACTATTACTCATTTTTTATAACAATTCGAGATCATTTATTTCGAGAATTAAATGAATTTAAAGACAATTCAATCATCTTCTTCCATACATCAAATCTATTGGTCTAATTTTTAAATAACAATTCGAGAAAAGTTTATCTTGAAAATAAAATAAATTTGAGGAGGATTTGAATTTAAGTAAGATAACAAAGATAATTCACAAGGATTCGAGAACATTTTATTATTATTAAAAAGAAAATAATCGCTAAGACTATATAAAGATACTGTATAAAGCAGATAAGCAGTACCGGTATTTAATTCACATCGAGTGATGCTATTTAAGGAGCCATAGAGAAGTTGAAAGACTTCAAAGACAAGTTCAGTTATTCATAGCAGTTCAGAAGGAAACAGAAGTTCAGTTATTTGAAGCAAAGTATGTACTTTTTTAAAATTTAAAGATTATTATTATTCTTACTTAATGATTTATAAATCGGAATGCAGTAAGCTGGGTGATAAAATCCAATAGTTACATTATCCCCTAAAACAATTGAATCCCCCCTCACCTTGTAAATTTGTAAATGAAGGTACCAATTAATAATAAGAAAGGTACAATTCGATGGCCATTATTGTAGGATGCAGGGTAATAATCATTAGGGCTTGAACATTTTCACCTCCAATAGGATCGAAGAATCGATTATACCAACATGTAAAGAGCACCGAACAATTATTCCGCACTTTGAACCCAAGACTTGCTGCATTATTACTGATTTCCCATTTATTCGGGAAATTAATCCAAATGCCTCCTGAGGCAGTAATAATTTGCAAGGCAGAATTAGCTTCTAGGTTTGCGCTGGTTTAGGTTAAGCGGCTTTTGGATGGCATTTAAAATCAGTGGCGTTATGGAAAGATAAATCCTCTTTTACTACGCAATCTGTTGATGAGATGAATACCAAAAATGTTTTTCACCACTGAGCTTTGAACCCTTAAAAGACAGCCATGTATTTTTTTGAAAATATGGTGCGGTAGTGGGGAGTGACCTCTTAGTCTTAGGAATATTGTCAAATAAATATTTTGTATTTTTTCTGATTGAAATATCTTAGAAATGAAGTGTTTTTATTCAACGAATTACTTATCATAGAGCGAATAGGACTCGTGAACCCACAAAGGAAAAGTACAGAAATGTTGTATTTATAGAAAACATAGAAAGAGTAACTTTAAAAAAGAGATTCAAAGTCTACCGTACTGTGATTGAAATATCATATTCAATACAGTTTTTACTTGGGAACTCGAATTGTAAGTATTTTACATATGTTACTACTGTAAACTGTGTGATAAAAATCACAATAATATTCTGTGGTAGAGATTAAAATAGTATTTGCCTGGTCAATTTAAATAGATTTTTTTGTGTTACTTAAACCTCCAACCACACATCTACCAAGCTGTAAATTTTTAGATAGTTAAATTTGAAAAATGAAGAAGATTTCAATGTAATATTCTATCTATCATATTTTTTCATGGAAAATTGCATAGTTCCTTCTGTCATGATAAGAAATATGATTATTGTAACTGTTCAGAAATTCATATGAAATTCATGATCTTCATGTTGTTTTCATCAAATCTCTACTTAATAGATCCATTTTTCGATATTAAAGCACCTAACAGATGAAAATGAATGAGCTGAGTATCATTGATGAATTTATTCTCTTATTTGACTCACTTTGAAGTCGATATATCCGTTCTTGTCCATGTCGAATGTTCTGAACACGTGATCGCAGAACTCTTCTGCATTACCGCTGGGAAAGAACATTTTGTACATATCTACGAACTTGGCCGGCGTTAGTCTACCGTTTGGACAGTCTTGCTGCAAAACAACACAAAAAAATCACAAATATTAATCATCCATCTTCTTGGAAATAAAATACTACAATACGAACACATATATACAACAAATATACACATTACTATAATGTGATGAAGAAATAAATAGTTATTCATCTAAAACTGTTTCTATCTCAAATTGACTTTAAAAACTTCCATTTATTTCGATAATTCTGGGATCGCAATCCGTTTATAAAATATCAACAGTAATGCTAGAACCAGAGTGCATGAATCATCTGTGGTTTACATAGCTGAAGCCAAAAATTTAGGCGGATTCGTCTGTCTCTTGAACTTGATGGAGCCTACCAACAGCAAATGCATCTATTATCTGTTTAGACTAACAAAATCACCTCGCTCTAGATAAATGACAACATCAGCTATTGGAGCGCACAATGGGCAGAAGAAACCGTCTAAGTTTTTGGCGTCACCAGAATAGGTTAGAAGAGGGTACTCCACGTTTCTGTAGTCTGACCAAGCAAAGAAGAGCCTCTGGCAAGATGAGAAAATGACTCCAACTCGGTCAATATTGGTTCAAAAATTATTGATTTGGTCTCAAATTGTAGATCAGCATGTTTCCTACAATTAAGACAAATTCATTAATTTTTGAACTAATATTGACCGAGCTGGAGTAATTTTTCCATCTTGCCAGAGGCTCTTCTTTGTTTGGTCAGACTATACTAGAGCTGCTCTATGCTAGAAATTCTTTTCTCAGTGCACTTGCACATTCACTTGCATTGTATTCTATTCTTTAATAAAAAAATTCAAAAATTCTATTCTTTTAATAATTTCACGTTTTTGAATTAGAAATAAGAGATGTTATTGAAGGATACATTTTCATCTTGGGAGAAAGTATAGTCTGTCCAAGTAAAGAAGATCCTCTGGCAAGATGATAAAATGACTCCAGCTTGGTCAATATTGGTTCAAAAATTATCCATTTGGTCTCAATCGTAAGAAACATTATGATCTACAAATTGAGACCAAACAATATTTTTTGAACCAATATTGACTGAGCTGGAGTCATTTTCTCATATTGCCGAAGGGTCTTCTTTGCTTGGACAGTCTATACCATGGCTCTACTGTACCAGGTGTTTATGAGAACAACAAAGCGCTTAGAATCCTCTATTGCTGATATGCCACCATAGAAACTAATCAGCTGTAACAATGGCAATATGTGGTTGTCAAATGCAATACTACCCATGAACATCTCATTTGGGGCTGATCAGTTGTATAAATATATAAAATATAAGGATGCCTCATCTTTATTTTCCGAAGACAAAAATAACGTCAAAGATTTCCAAGCCTATGAGAAAATTGGGTGGTCAAGCCTGGCAAGAAACGCATCATGGCGACGAGAAGAACAAAATAGACACCAGCGTATTTTGTGACGACAACAATAAGTCTCAAATTGCACGCCATTCACTGTAAGCCTACGCAGACGGCGTTTTCATAGCAATGTATTTACGTAAAAAGGGACACAAGTCGTTTACCAAAGTCCCATTACTAGCACTAGGGGGAAAATCGTGGAGCAGAGGGAAGAGGGGAGGGGTTGAATGGCATAGAAAATTCAGGAATGGTGATGAGAGGGGGGACCAAGAAGGAGAAAAGGGATCAGACACCAATGTAGGACAGACACATTTTACGACAGGGTAAAAATGGTAGGGGAGGGTGTTTGTGGAAGGGGAAAAGGAAATGAAAAGGTGGAGGAGGAAAACAGAAGGAACCGGGACTAGGGAAGTGAGAAAAATGGAAAGGAAGGGAGAAGAGGAGAGAAAAAAAGGCATAAGTGGAAGTTGTGGAGAAAAAAATTGAATTGATTAAAAAAAGGATGAGGGATGCTGAGAATAAAAGAATGAGGAATAGAAAGGAAAAGAGATTAAGATTAGGGGAGGAAAGCAGGACAAAGTAAGATAAGTGCAAAGAGAGTAAAAAGAAGATGAAGAAGGATAGAAAATATGGAATATGACAGAACTAAAGAGTGAGAGAACAGGAAGGAAAGAGAATAAAAAAGGAGGGAGAGGTGAAGGAGGAACAGAGGTTAAGGAAAAACAAGCATTTAGGAAAACGGGGATGGGAGAATAAAAAAGTAGGAGAAGGAAAAAGGTTAGAGGCGAAGCAAGCCTATTTTCGACAATGGAAACCTATAAAAGAGCGCGACCCTGTCCTATCCGCCCAAATGTCAGAAAGAGTAGGGGGCTGTTACCCCCCTCTCAAGGGGCACCCCAGTAGCCGTTTTCGAACGAAAGGCATCATTAAGGCCAAACCGATTTCTGGCCCCCAGTGGCCCCCCTAAAAACACACGTCCACGCCCCATTTAGTACCAGCCAAGCAAATCATCATATACACACACAGTAAAACGCCCGGAAAATATCACTTAGCCACGCTCCACAGGTTTTATGAGGAAACACAATTATTTTCCTGGCGACAGAAAAAATCCCCGAGGCGAAACTGACGAAAAGAATGGTGGATAGGGACTGTCCACAATAGGGACTTTTTAAAAATGAAAAATTTCAGCTTGGACGTGATTGGAAAACTTTGTATTGGAAATTTCCTCCCAAAAAAGCAATAGGCTATACATGACTTCATTCAAAACCTATGACATGAGGGAACATAAAGAAGCTTGAAGAAGCTGTTGAAGAAGTTGAAGAAGCTTCAACACTGTTGAAGAAGCTTGAAAATAAGACAGAAGGATCGTTATCTAGCACAAGGCTAAATAAGATAAGGTCTTCTCATATGCAACTGTATATAGAGCAAAAGTTCGAAACTCAAGTTCAAAAGACTCATTGCCCTACAGACATAAGCAGTGGTATTGTATTTGAAGAATTATTGGCATCGCACTAGAATTAGTGAGAAGAGACATAATTTCAAAATTAAGTACTTCTCAAGATGAGACAGATTTAGTATTATCTAGTATAAGAGGAAATCAGATCTGAAGTGGATGAGAGAAATCCTCACTCAACCAATCCGAGGAAGATTGAAGTAAATTTATTCTCACCCAAAACAACTCATGCCCGATAAGAATGAAGCCCTGAGTTATTGACGGACAGATGAAATCTACACAAAACCAAAAATACTCGGAGTTTGTTTGGGCGAGCATACATTTGTTGAGAACAAATACAAATAAAGAGGCCTTGTTTAGCAAAAGGTCTGACTGGGGTTTTCCCCACTAGGCAGTCGGTACACAGAGAATGGAAGTTGTCTCATTGTAGAAGAAAAGGATTGCGCTGTGGGGGATTCTGCAAAATAGTTTCAGCAGAGAAAGAGAGAGAAAGTTTGCTTTTAACACAGGAGAGATGGGGAAGAATAGGAGAAAAAGAAGGAGAGGAGAGAAAAAAGGAAAGAGATGGAGCTTTCCAATCAGAAGATACGCGCTTTGCCTACTGAGCTGGCTTTGGGCTGTCTGCACTTGTTTTATTGGAAGAGCGGTCCAGGAATTGGAAAAGGCTTTGTTGAATCAATCGATTCTGGCTGCTTACTGGGGTATGAAGGGCAGTCGGAGCTTGGGGATCAATGTCCAGTGCAACTGTTGTATTCAGATCCGAAATCCCATCATCTACAGATCAACATGCATGTATTATTGCTACAGAGGTCGGATTGTTCGATATCACAATCATAAGCTTCTAGTATGCAACGTGAATTTTCAAGCTTTTTATATACTGTTCAATACTGTTCATTCGCATGTAAATATGTGTAAAGATATACAGTACTGATTTTTGAGAGCACTCCAATTTGGGAATTTTTTTTCATAAGTTTCATCCTTCGGATCTGGGCTCGAACCGTTGCCTTTAGGTGTGATCTTTGGAGACTGTATAATTCAGTCTCTATAGTGTGAACTAGCGGATGATGTTATATTAACATTGAATATATTATTATAAGGAATTATAGAGATTGGTTACAGCCATTATTAGCATCAATGATTAATTCATTTTGAATCTAAAATTATTCATATTGTAACTGATTATTAATCTTATTCAGCTATTTATATAGAAATTGAACTTTCGTTATGAAGAAAACCGAATTAGATTTGTATGAACGTGCAATCATAAAATTTTTGCTAGCTATGACGTTTGTCGTCAATTTTCTACATTTTGAAAAATATTTGGAACATGAATGCATGCAATCAATATGTATGGAGGTCCAGTAACCAATACATGGAAATACACTAATTTAAATTAGAATTGATATTTCAAAAAATTGGGATTGAAATTTGCAATTTCAAAGTACTGTATATGTGGTGGGAAGGAATGATCGAGCAGTATGAGATGATATGCCGTCAATACACATTACATTGTGACGGACTCTTTCCTCAGCCTTAGCGGCCCTTATGAAATGTAAACTCACAAAACCCATTATACTACTCTTTGATGTAGGATGACTGAATAAAAATGACTCACCTTGAAACCTTTGTACCATTCTTTAATTGTAGCTTCGTCGTATCGTGTTTGTGATTTGAGGAAGTCCATATCCTCTTTGGATAATTTGTCTTTGCTCCCGAAACACCCCATCCCTGTAACAGACCAAGAAACTAAGATTAAAGATTAGCAAGCACATCTACTCAACTTTTCAAACATGGATTGAAATTGGATAAGTTTTCAAAAAACAAAAAAATTCTTCACATATCATTCTCATGGAATAATGTAGTGAACAGTCTTCAATATCAAGCGTAAAATTTTATAATTTTTATAATAAATTATTATAATTTATAAATTGGAAAATGGTTTTAATCGAATAGTTTCAAGTTCTCTTTTTCGTTTCGTCGAGTCGAATTTAGTTTTGAGTTTCCATTCGGATGAAACACTAAACAAATTTGTTAATGAAAAATCATCATGATGCACAATAAAAATTCTTAACCACAGGCCCGATTTCACCAATAAAGAAAATCTGTTGAATATAATCGGTTTGAATATAATTTTTAGAATATAATTACTTCTATAGTTATGTTGCATTCACACCCAAACACAACACTAGAAATCCCCAGAACCACATGTTGCACTGTATTAATCTGGGTATGTGATGAATAGTAATTATTCCAATGCTAAGGCCGTCCCAATCAGTACATCAAGTCCCAATCAAGTCGCCAGGGGCGAACCCAGGAATTAATTTTGAAAGAGGGGGGTGGGGGTACATGAGATCAAGATCGAACAATTCTTTATGAAAGGGAAGTACTGTAATATTGAGAATTTCAGTATATAATTGAATTGGACGATTGTCGAACAGGACATTCTGTTCTGTTGAGTAGGAGTCGTGATTGAACGCATCCTAGGTGTCGATTTCCAAGTAACAACACATACCAAATCTAAAAACACATTCACAACGAGAAATATTTTATTGGGACAGAGAAATATATTACTGTGCGATACTTTATTCCACATTTTCTTTAACAGAGTAATCCCTGCAGTGCGGTACACGAATTGACACATCATTGAATTTTGGCGTCAAGTACGTTAGCTGAGCTCATTAAGTAGTATCAAGTCGAACGCGCTATTTCGCTGAGAAGCTTACAGCGCATAGATATCGGACTGGGGGGAACCTTGGTTGGAGGGGGAGGGGTTCGATAAGCGGATTCCTGCTGAAAGTTGAGCGCAGCGGCAAGTATATTGACACAGAATTTAGTAAAACTTCCACCGTCGAATTGCTGATGAGCAGCCAAGGGCGGGCGACAAGATGATAGAATTAGCAGACACAGTTTCGCTAACTCTGCATAAATTAATTGATAGTATAACTCCAAAAATCAACAATTGCTTTTTTGATAAGCTCAACGTTTTTCTGGGAAAGATTCGATCGAACATTTCAATGCAACTGAGGCATAAAGATAAATATGTCTAGCCTTTTTGAAACTTTCTAGAAATCGTTTTAAAATTCTTCATGAAATTCAGTTTATACTCTAGTGGAATTTTGTTCTAATTCATTCAATACAGTGCTTACAGAATTGATGACTAGCGTACTCATTGTAAGCAAACAAAAAATTATATTTTTTCTGATATGTGATGAAAAAGTGATGGCGAATGTATGAGATGGGGGAGGTTACTCCCTTATTTCCTATTTGGTAACGAGACTATACTATGAATGTTGAATGTTCTAAAGATAAACCATCCACACTCCATGGTATAGCAACCCTCCACCTACCGGCAGTGCGGCTTCAGCTTGAGGATAAGAGATAAATGGACCTTCAGCTTCAGGTGAGTTCCAATCCATCGGATTGAGCTTAGAACACTCACTAATTTTCCACAAAAAGATGAAGAATGAGTTCTGAGAGATCAGTCATTTATCATTTCATTTTCTAGTAATTCAATCATTAGAAGTCTAACAGAATAAAAGAAGCATCAAGGATTCCAATCAAGAATTCTCATGGATTTCACCTTTTTACTGGTGTTTCAGGTGGCACTAAATCGTCATTAGACGGGCTGGTTGCTGGCAGATCCTTGGCGTCATTTAATCTTCATTTGAAAGTCTTTACCGGGGCTTTTCTGTCCTGTCACCATCCCTCTTTTTTGTCTCCTCTTCCATTTACTCAGCCATTTTGCTAAGGGCAACTCGTGTCTCAGATAATGCATAATGTAGTTGCTTCGTCGTTTACACTAATAAGATTCACTCAATGTATTGAATCATACCGGGCTACTGGGTATGGTGCCTCATTTAGGTGAAGAATTCGTTTCGAGAGCAATCATCAGTTGTACGCTGCTTGAAGACATCGTTAGCGTTGCAAGATAAATCTCTCTGCTTTGCCCTTTTGCCTTCTTATTCGTCGCTCATTCACTGTAGCAGTGAGCAACTGAATAGCACCATCTAAATGTTCAACAGTGCAATTGGAAAAGGGTTTTTGAACGTTTGAATGAATGTGGTTCTTGAAAACCCTTGATAAGTTGGTCATTATTTTTATTTGCATCTGAGTAAAATTTCACAGATTTCAACTCCAATTCACAATTTCAATCTTCCGTTGAAGTAATGTGTTTTCGACTTTGAAGCATGAATTGAATGGCTCGTTGGAGTATGTGATAACGCGCCGGTCTGATAACCAAGGACCTGAGTTCAATCATTGATCAGAGGATCAGTGAGATCAAAATTCTTTGATCACAGCACAATCACATGGACACGGCCACCCCACCCCATCTTTCGAAGGAGATCATAAACCGCCTCTATTACATAAAGAATAATCGCCATCTCTCATCATCATTACTTGGGCGTCACTCTCAAAAAAGAAAGAGAGAATGAGAAAATTTAATCATAATATTTTTACGATTCTACGTTCCACGACTCGAAATTATACTTCTGATTTTTAACACACACACTAAAACTAGAATAAACTCCATTAAAACAGATTATCCAATAAATTATATTAAATCCAATAATTAAATGAGTTAATTCATCAACAGTGATTCATTCATATCAATGTACTAGCCGGCAGGCTCGCTTCGCTCTCCTTCTCCGCCTAGCCAGGGGGCTCCGCCCCCTAAACCCCCGCCAATATCGGCCGTGTGAGTCAAATAGGCTCGCTTCGCTCGCCTGCAAAACCTCTGCCAGTGTCAGCTGAGACAAACAGGCTCACTTCGCTCGCCTGCAAATTCCGTTGAGAAGGGGTTCAAAATTTATTGAACACAGCATTTATTGACCTAATCTAGACCTGTTTACCAAATTTCAACATTTTCTGACAATTTGTTTTCGGAAAATCTAAGAAAAATTCCGAAAAATAGTAAAACGCTAATATTGAGCGTAACCTTGGGAACTATATCGGACATTGTTTGAAACTTGATCAATATCTTCTTAATTACTACATCTATAATCTCGCTGAACCATTGAATTTACACTAGCAGGGGCCACACCAACGTCTGCTAGAGGTAGCGAGGCGGTAGTTTGGTTTTATGAGTTATATTCATTACTAATATACATTGTAATACATTACAATACATTGTAATATTCATTACTACGAAGGAATTATTAAACGTCTATCATTATAGTTGTATGGCATAAATCAGTCATTAAATAATTTAAAAACTCAAAAGATTTGAAAAATTTGAAATTTAATATGGTATTCAGTCATTGAATATAATATCTTTAAAGTATGTGCTTGAAGTAATTTGTCAATAATAATTCATGTGATATAATTATGTCACCCAATATATATTTATATTATAAATATATAAATATATTTATACACGGAAATATATCATTGGGTATCTGGACACGCAAGATGAATAAATTTAGTGTACAGTACCATTTTTATTACAAAAATGATGACCTGCAATGTTGATAATAATAATTCACAATGAGTCAGGTATAATCCCGCATTATTTATAAGCGTGAAATACGAAACAGAATAGTATACACATACAAAAGAATAGCATGACTAACTACAAAAGAAGAAGCATGTTATACTAAATTTTACTGTAGTAAGTGTAAGTGAAAAATATACTGAAGAACGTGTTAGTACTTTTCTGCGCATGCGTAAGGATTGGTCGTTTCAAGGCGGAAGATATGCAACCCGCAATACATCTACAATACATCTACATCTACAATACATCGCAATACATCTACTGGCGTAATCTTGAACGGATTTTAAAAATATTTCAACACAACATTTCTAGACCTTATCTGAACCTGCCCACCAAATATCAACATTTTGTACCGATTGGTTCTCAAAAAAATGAGGAAAACGCCGAAAAACACTAGAAAAACTAAAAATTTGGCGTATCCTTGAAAAGTTTTTAAAATCCTTTCTTAGCCCGCGTCTAAACGTCCAACTGAACATGCCTGCCAAATTTGAACGCATTCGCTTCAGTGGATTTTTAGTTCTGGTGATGAATGAATCAGTCAGTGCCATTTCGCTTATATAGATATAGATTCATTTATTTTTATTCATTTTACAGAAACTATTAAACTTATTGATTGAAAACACAGACAAAACGTCTTTATACCAAATTTTGATGAATAATGAAGTTCGGAGCTAGGTTACATATTTTCGTAGCACTTCAATTAAGAATTTATAGTCCAGGAGAAATACCTTGGATGTATTATTGTCAAGATGCAGTTTGTTAAAATTTTATTTTTGGAAATTTTTATTTTGATCGTTTGTTATGAACAAGACAAAGAGAATTCCTATTTCTTTTAAGCATACTCTATAATATAACATAATATATTCATAACTAACATAGTATTATTTATAATACTCTATATTATAACATAATTCTTGTTAAGACGATAACAAAACACGATTCCAGCAACTAGAATCCCAATTAATATCGGGTGAGAGTGGCAGATTGTCGTGGCGATTAAGGCGCTGTCGCCGGTCAGAGCAGCACGTTCACCAGGCCACAGATCAAATTGTGATGAGGTGCACCACAGACTGTACGTTGGCCGCAATTCCCTCCTACTCCTGGTGTAACAGACTTCAACCAAAGTGGCGGCTGGTGAACGACTTTTTTCAAAGCTCAGCTCCAAGAGAGGTCTGGAGAGAGGTCTACGAAAGCAAAACAGTTGAATGAGGTCATCCTCGACTCAATATCCTCTTACAGACTGTCCTGTTTTCACACTGTCCTGACAGAGCTGAGCAAAGATAACAGTCTTCCGCCAACCGCCAGTTTCGATGACGTGTACTAAAGGTTGCTAATTCGATAACAAACCCAGCTTGCCAAACAGGACCAGGTAGGTTTGGGAGTACAACAGACTCCTCATCAGTCTACAAACACAATGCCGCCCACCTGAATATATTACTGCAACAGCTTACTACAATGCACAATGCGCTTATTGAACATACAACAGGGTTACCTCGCTAAATTACACAACTAATATTGATGCAATTAACGACAGAGGTTAGTGTGCAATTAATTTCATTTTTTCATAATGTTTTGGGTGATAGAATATTGGTATTTGGTGTTTGAAAGCTTCATTATAATTAAGTTTGAAACTGTATACAAATCTAATTATGAGTTACATAATACACAATCAATATGTGTGCCTTGATATTTGGTGTTTAAAAGCTTAATTATGATTGAGTTTGAAAGCTATATACAAAATATAAGTATAAGGTCTATACAATCAATATATGTTTATTGATAATGAATGAATGAATGATTTTATTACCCAAAAATAAGCAAAACAAAACATAATAATACAATCACTTACAGCAAAGACAAACAATTAATGAGATATATAAACAGAGCAAAAAATATAAAACACATAATATAAATGCTTATCTATGCAAACAAGTATACTAACGTAACTAAAAGGAAATATTAATACCTGCATAGGTGATGAACCTGTGCGCAGATATGAGTCAGAAAATGTAGAAATCAATATTAAGTAAAAATGATGTTGGGAAAAATAAATGGAAAGGAGAACTCAGAATTGAATGTTAAAGAGTATGAATAGAAAGGAAAAGAAGAGAAAGAAAAAACTAAGAATGAAGAGACACGTTAATCAAGAGCATAGAAATGTTCATGTTTTAATATTGCATTTAATAAATAAGCTTTTACTTCAATTATTAGAAAAAGTATATTATTTCGATGTTCTAATAGAAGATACGAAAGGAGGACATAATATATTAATTTAGTATCAAACGTTATTGAAATAGTTTCTCATCAAGCTATTTATGAAATTTAAGAAATTTACAATAAGTTTGTAAATTTATTTATTTAAATATTATTATATTTATATAATAATATTAATGTTTAAATATGATATCATTTTTCTACCATAAATTCCACTAATATTTAGTTTATGAAATATTTTTCAACGAACTGTGAATTTTACAACGGATCACTGGAATATAATTCCATTACAACTACAGTGTCTTATCTTCATATTTGGTTTTAGATCTTTGTTGGATGGAATTATAAATAGAAGTAAGACGTTTATAAAGATTTCATTGAATGTATTACATTTTATAAAATACCTATAACGGACTTGTTTCATAGGATTTTGGATGGCTTGTAACACTTAGCACAAAGAGGATTCACACGAACATGACCTCATCAATACGGAGAATCATCATTGATTGATTGATTGACCTCATCAATAGGGAGAATCATTAGTGACCTCATCGTAAGGAACTTAGAACTAGGGTGGAATTAATTATCATTATTTATCAAATTCAAATAGACTATGAATCTAATTTGAGTACAACTACAGCTAAAAACAGATTTAAAGGCACTAAAAACCAGACACACGTGAACAAAACAATAGCCTGTAGCATGTGATGCAACAAGTGTCACATCATTGTCGCATGAGTGGCCAGAGCCGTCAGACGACAACAATAATAATCCTTACTTGGTGAGGGGATGGTGGAAACAGAATTTCCTTCTGTATAACACTATTGCTATTATTCAGGACTATTATCCACTACAAGACACAAGATATAGTTGAGATTTGCCTAACTGAATTTCCTACGCGATTACAGACGAAATAATGTATGAATAACATCAAAGGATTCATTATCAAGGGTTCACAGTTAACAGACTGGACCGTTGAGCTAGCGATTTGTACGGAGCACTTGGAGGTATTCATGGTCTATTGCGGAAGGAAATTATGAATTTTTTATCCAGAAACAGCAGAAGTTTCTTCATTGATTCTACTTCAACTGATATGAAAAAAACACTTTTTATGTAGAAATTGTACTTACATTTTGTAGACCACTACTGTAATATTATTTATTAATTTTCTACTGGTGAGTTAATGAGTTTGGCAAGAGGACAGCCCTGAGTGATTAGACAATAGGCTAACGTTGTGGATAGATAGCCTATATAAATAGATTAGATAGATGGATTGATAGTTACATAAATAAACAGATAAATAGAAAAATGACTAAATTTTTCACTTCATGCATTATACTCATCCATATTATTACACAGGCATATAAAAAGGAGTGATATTGGTTTGATTGAAAGCGGTTAGGACCACTAAAAGTGCTGAAATTCAATCATAAAATTATTCATAAGTGAAGCAATACTTTTCATGAATTTTTAAGGAATAAATTTATAAAATGGGGATAAAATCGATTTTTACATATTCTCCTAGAACTTTACAAAGTTTCATTTATAGTTCAAATTTCAAATTATCCATCTCATTAAACAATGAACCAAGAACAAATTTTTATCAATAAGGATAGTAATATTGGTAATATATCCGAAAATCTTGAGTCTTATTTCCAAATATTAATCAAATAGAATCACAAATATGTACAAACCCGCTGACATGACATGATGAAATGTGAAACCCATGTAATGTAAAGATGGAGATTGAGATACAATATCGGTAATTAGCATTATAATCACAATATGTGGGATACATAAAAATTGAATACTTTTCAGAATTATGATAGTTTGAACTATGGAGTTTCATTTCACACACAACATGAGTACAGTTTGTATTTCGGGCTAAACTTAGATTGAATGATAAAGTTTATTATACCATCCGTGCTCTGAAACTTTGAATGACTACTACCCGAATTCAGGGCTTGGGAATAGTTAGTTCAGACATAAATCGCTTTCAAAATTATCTTCGGCTACAAGAGAATTGGTTATAGAGGAGTTTGGAAAGTTCCTCCCCATGTTATAATCCTCTATAGGGTACATGAGCTAAGAATCTAAATTACAGCGTCCATAATCGATTGACCAGGAAGAAATTTAATAACAAAACGCATAAAATGGAATACCAACAATTAAACTGTAGTACTTCACTAAAGGCTGAATCTACACGGCATGAAATATAAAAACTTTATTGCTAGTTTAGGTTCATTACTTTATCAAGTTTACCTCCATTTTCTTTTCAACGATTTGATCTACTATCAAGACCACATTTATAATTCTTACAGAAATATTGACCAAGCGAGAGTCATTTTCCCATCTTGCCAGAGGGACTTCTTTGCTTGGAAAGACTATAGGTGCCCAGGAGTTTTGTTTGAATGGGCGCTTTTAGAAGTAAAGATTGTTAATAATCTCTAATAAGAAATTTCGTATTTTCTTCGAATTAGAGTTTGTTTGTTAATTGTAATCGTCTCGTCGTTTTCTTTATGAATTGAGTTGAGTGAACATGAATTAATCAGTGTTGTTGATTCCATCAATAAAACGCTCATGAAATCCTAAATTATGCTCAACAAGATCAAAAAGGCATTCGAAATACTATTGATAAGAATTTGAATCATGCTGAAAAGTATCGTCCCGACATTTTTTTCGCTACTAAATTTCAAATGATTGGAACAAATTTGACCATTCAGAATCAAATTCGATAAGAATTTGAATCGTGACAGTATCGTCCCAAAATCTAGTCCGCAACTAAACTTCAAATGATTCAAACAAATTCGACCAGTGAGAAGAAATTGTGGAGAAAATTTGGTGAATTGATTCATTTGGAATATTATATTGCTCTTAATTAGAAATTTTTATAATACGGTATTTTTCCTTGACTATAAATTCTTTATTGAAGAAAGAATTCTATTTATAACCCAATTTGAACATATTCATCAAAATTTGGTATACAGACGTTTTGGACATTAGTCTGTGTTTTCAACCAATAAGTTTACTAGTTTCTGTCAAATGAATAAATAAATAATTACCAGTAATTTTTCAATAACTATACTCTCCTTCTCCAGGTACCAATTCCCCATTACCATAACATTCTATCACCGCAACACAATGATTTCACCATTGATCAAAATGAACTGTAAATAAAAAGCCATATAAAAGCCATACAAAGCAGAACGTTGGAATCATCTTGCATCGTACAGCTTCCATTGTGCAGTTACGCCTTTTGTGTGGCAACAGAAAACCGCCAACCAAAATTGAAATTGATGGCGTCATTTCAACACAATGTTTCCATTTTCTTCCCTCCTCCATTGCTGTAAACGAGTATTCCTATCGCTTTTTAATTTCAATAGAAATCGTTGCACCCTTTTCCTCCCTTTATGGGCACACTGCAATCGATATCAGGTGTTATCAACACAGAACGTTTTCAACCCATCATAATGACATCAGAAAACGCTTAGCTATACACCACAAAATTCTGCAGATTCAATCATCACACTCGATCAGATTATGCAGATGAGCGTGATTTTGTATTATACAAAACATTGTGAACCAATTTGGATATCTGCTGTTAATAAGCTTACAGAAATAAGATTGGAAATTATTTCTGGAATCGATGATGCTTTATTTTTAAATCAGTTTTATGCTTTATGGACGCTTTTTAATACGATTGAAGCCTACAGGCATTACAATACAAAGCTGGAAAATGGGATTGACTCCAGTCAATGATTTTATTAATTCCATAATTGGGAAAATATAACCCCATTCCATATTCTATTCGATTAGCATTGTACGAGCATTCCCGTAATAAAGGTGGAGAATTGGATTGACTCCAATGAATGATTTTCTAAATTACATAATTGTGAAAAAATAACCTCATACAAAATCTTATTTCAAGAGCATTGTAGTACTTTGATAAAATTTCTGTGAAACCTAATCACATTCCATGAGATGGTATACTAGAGTGTCACTCTTATTGATTTTGCCTGTCCAAGCAAAGAACACATCTGACAAGATGAAAAAATGAATTCAGCTCTATCAATATTGGTTCAAAAATTATAGATTTATCCTCACTTCGTAGCTTCCTCACTTTGTTTATGGAATAAGTGAGTGGAATGGTATACAAGGAAAAAGGATATATTATCAATTAATTGATTGATTTGTTGGAAGGAAATCTTCAGCTAACACTGAATACATACTTTTTTCCAAGAAAAGAAGAATTCAACCTATTCAATTCTAATAAGGTATCCAACCTTGACACGAGCGTTAGCAAAGCGCATGTCTACGTCCAAGAGGATACAAAAGATCCTCGTTATCGTTAACATGGACAAAAAATAGCGAGCTCCTTTTTCACGGGAATTTCATTTAAATTAATAATGAAATTAATGATGGATAGAAAGTTTTATTCGATGTTGGCTATGGCAATAAATTTTGTCTTCATATACCAACTAGAAAAATAAGAAATATAATCAAACATAGATGACTCTTTCTTTCATTAAGCTGGGGCTCAAGGTTCATATATATTCTATACTAACCTTGGCTGGGGCTCACCACTAGGTTCAACATTTGATCACAATGAAGTAGACGAAACTATTTAATTTTGTTATTCTCTGACTTGTCTTTAGTCATGTTGATGATCACTAAACTTTGATAAACAATCCATTTTATAGTGAAACTACTACTGACTAATCTCTTAATATTCACAGTCTAGTAGATATCATTCATCTAATAAATGAAGTAACAAGTGAAAAAAACCATTGATATAATTAATATAACTTGTGTAATAAATTCAGAATTTATTACAGTAGTTATATCAATTACATGTTATTTTGTGTAGTTTCACTTGAAAACGTCTCATATGAGTATGAAACTAGTCATGTAAAAACAAAAACAAATTTGAAGGGTACTGTGATTTTTTATTTCATTCATTATACATTAGAACACTAATTACAGAGTAATAATTATTTGATTACGAACAAAATCATCCACGTACCAAAGGTAAATTCACACAAAATAATCAACCTTTTTCTACATTCAGAACATTGATTTAATCGATCCATTTCTTTCTAAATTCGGTACTTTGTTCAATGTGACACCCCACAGTATCCTAATTGGGGCAGATAATTGAATGTCCACCGCTATTCAGTAATAAATGCCAGCGGAAAACAATGGAATTCACCTGTTGTGTACCTATTAAATCGAAATAAATGCTTCTTTAAGCTTTCAATAGCGGGTCCCATAATTACTGCTATGGGTTCAGTGCAGAATAAGCTTTTAACCCTTTGAAATTGGATAAGCATTTGTTTTATACAGGTTGAAAATCGATAGTTCTACTCTTCTACTGATACAATTACAAATAAAAGTAAGGGCTGTCAGTGCGAGAAAAACATTAATTTGTTTGTGGATGACATTTCACAGTAATTTGCGATGCATGTGAACGCGTGTAAATTGATCATCAAAGAAATGTACAGGGAAGCCATGTATGTAGCCTAACATAGGCTAAGCTTACCATGGAAACATATACAACTCCACCTAAAGTGTAAACTGATCCCTATGCCTTTCAATGGTGAGGGCAATGATCAACAGGTGGTACCGTGCCCCTGAAATTGAAATTCAAGCTTCTTCCTATGATCCTACTAAATTTATCTTTCATTGCAGGGATTGGAAAATTGAATTTCTTACAATTGAGCCTGATTCTTGTGCATGATTTACATTTAAATAATACTAAACCATTTTTCTACAGGTAATAGGATCATGTACTACAGATTATAAAAGTTATACAATTTTTGTTAACTACTAGGCTATAACATATTATTACTGTACTTTCATTATATTATATTATATTACTGTACTTCTTCAGCAATTCAGAATGCGAACAGATACTCAAAGGAAGGCTTAGGCTCAAGTATGAATAAGTTTCTTTTCCAATTGGATAATCTCTTCTAAATTGGAAAAGGGACAGTTTTGGGCTGGAGCCTGTTGAACTTTACCATCAAATATTATTTGTAAATAACTAAATAAATGATGAATTCATGGAAAATTCCAAATTGAGATTAAGTTCATCAAATTAGCAATAATAGTTAAACGTAACTTCATCTAGAATAAAATTTGAATTCAATGGAGATTTTCAAAAAGTGTGAGGTACAATAATTAGAAAACATTTTGGGAGTCTATATACCAGTCAAGGCGATGCAGTTCTAGACTATGTCGAGGTGAGATAGAAATTAGTAAGCGGTTGAAATGAATTGATGGGCGTGGATAAGAATACATCATCGTCAGTTAGATGCACAAAATGTTGCTACATTTATAATCAGCGACCACAAAATACAAAATGTATTCGTATTAATTAAGTAGTCACTGAAACCGATACTGACCCAGCTCGAAAGTTATGGCCAAGTCCTTGATGCAGTTTGACGGATTTAAAATCAGTGTACCACTCATATATTCTGTCCAAGCAAAGAAGACATTATATCAAGATGGGAAAATGACTCCAGCTCGGTCAATATTGCTTTAAAATTCATTAATTTGATTGAAAATTGTAGATGAGAATGTTTACTACAATTGAGACCAATTTTATCATTTTTGAACCAATATTGACCGAGCTGGAGTCATATCCCTACCTCGCAGAATGTCTTCTTTGCATGGACAGACTATAGAAGGTTACAAAACTCTAGTAATTAAATTCGTCAATCTACGTCGAAATAAATCATAGTTTGGTTTAACCCGAATAGAAACAGGTCCACACTAGGCCACAATGTTTTAAAGTCATGGTCGAATAGACAAGTTGATACGG
Organism: Sogatella furcifera; assembly: GCA_017141385.1. Classification (NCBI taxonomy): domain Eukaryota; kingdom Metazoa; phylum Arthropoda; class Insecta; order Hemiptera; family Delphacidae; genus Sogatella; species Sogatella furcifera. The sequence continues at coordinate 10,158,422 of CM029551.1, read as the reverse complement.
TCACTATTTAGTTGTAGTTCTCGCAAGATGAGAAGACATGCTGTTATAATGTAAAGTGTATGTGACGGTGTGTCTTCTTGCTTCTATATAAGCTTGCGCGAATTAGAAGATCGATATAAGCTTTGCTACTACTCTTTGCTAGAGTTCACAGCATTCTGTACTTCCAAAACAAAGAAATTTGGATCTATTGAAATCGTAGGTGCGGATTTAGTAAAAATGTGAAACCTGTAGCTGTTTAGTTTCTGCTTGAAGAGTAAAATATCTATTGTAATAGCAGTTTCTTGTTTGATTAGGCTATAATAATAATGGCAACTCACTCATTTTCATCTCAAATTTATCAACATCAATTTTCCAGAATATTTTCAATATATTTATATTATATTTAATACGAAATATATTATAGTTTGGTATATATTTAAAACTTTGAATAATTAAAATCAAAGTACCCTTTTTTAAATATTTTTATTTTACACTACATGTTTCGGCGATGTAGCCATTTTCAAGTGTAAAAAACTGTTATTTAAGTTTTAAAGAATACAGTAGCCCTAAAAGAAAATAAGTATTTGGTATATATGTTCACTGAGTGATTGAGATAGTCTAATGAAATTCAAATATTTGCTGTTATTGTTATTTAAATTTTTATCAGATTAATCTACTGTATCAACTTGTGACGAACAATAACATGATAATATTACTTCTGAAAATGGTTGATTTGAAAAGAAGCATTTCTAGAACATAATCATAATCATGATCATTAATTCAATCAATGATAAGTATAATGAATATAGAAAGTGATAGTAGGTGAATATAAAGGTGAGTACAACAGGCATAATGCCCGAAATTGTTCCTCAACCAATTTATATTAGAACTCCAAAGCAAGGTTTATGCTAAATCTATGATTGAAGGAGAGTTACTCTTGAAGGTATATACTATAACTCTTTGGTCAAGAAAAACAAGAAGAAGATGCCAATAAACCTGTCATAAACTTGCCAATAAAAAAAAGATATAGGTACGCCATACATACAGTAAATATTTTTCATTTAGTAAGTTTCACATTGTAACATGCAGCAATGGACCAATGGCCAGAAACTGATCAATAATGTAACTTTAATACAGCTGAAGTCAAAAAGTTGGGCGGTTTCGCCGGCTCCTTGTGCGCTCCAAGAGATCATGTCAATTTAAGTTGTCATTTAGATGATGACACCTGGATGATGTTTTTCAAATCAAAAGAGACAATAGTTGCTTTACACTAGCTGTTGGTAGGTTAAATTATGTACAAGAGACAGACGAAACCGCCTAACGTTTTGTTGTCAACTACAATAGATTCTATAGTCTGTCCAAGCAAAGAAGACCTTCTGGCAAGATGAGAGAATGACTCCAGCTTCGTCAATATTGGTACAAGAAATATTGATTTAGTCTCAAATTGTAGATCAGAATGTTTTCTACGATAAAGACCAAATCAATAATTATTGAACCAATATTGAACGAGCTGGAGTCATATTCTCATCTTGCCAGAGAGTCTTCTTTGCTTTGACAGACTATAATTATCTTCTGATTATCCCTGGGCAGTGAGGCCTACCCGTAATTTGAATGAATAACAATCATGTATTAACATGAGGTGCATCATTTAGGAGATTTGCAATTTTGATTGAGCAGAACAGGTGAATGTTCAATCAGGGTAAGAAACATTTCACTGCAACAAGATGAAGTTGGCTCTAAAGCTACTTGGGAAGTGATGAGCGATTTCCATTAGGAGCCCTGCTTAGAGCTCTACCTGAATGATAAGGCTTGATACTTGGGTATTGTGTCTATAAACTTGGGGAACGATTTCCATTAAATAGGATTGCTGTTTGGAGACAAAGTGTATCGATTATCTTCGTAACAAGACTGTGTTGAACATCCTTATTGCCAATAAATTGTATCATTTTGAGCTAACTGAGTATTGAGGTATTCAGCATTGGAATGAAATTATAGAGATTTGATCGAAAGAGCTCACTATTTTAATTCACTTTCACATAATCTAACAAAGAAAACTGATCATTTGAGGAATTAACTAGCTAAAATTTAAGGTTAAGAAACAAGATTTTTACAAAGAAGGTGCTAAGAGAAGTGTTTCTACAAGTGAAACAATAACAAGAGAATATACAACTTAATTTAAACCGCGAAACAATTCAAGCCAAGTTTAACTATGTTTGTTAACTGAGAATGCTTGAAGGATTTACAGTAGCTGTAGTAGAAGAAGAGTAGTTCTTATTCCTCATATTTTGTCTCTCTTTGTGAGCTACGACCACTTCTCGGGTATTTCCAAAAGAAGTTGAAAGTTATACGTACTTCCTGGTAATCTTCTCAACCTCATTACGTGAGGAGGACGTGTTTTTTGTCCTGAACCAATTATTTAGCTGTATAAATTAAATTACTATAATTACTAGTCTATGATTCAAGTGTACTTTGATCAGATTTTGATACTCTATCGGCTGGCAGGAACTGGGTGAGTCCAATCAATGATTCTAATAGGACGAAAATTACGGACCTTAGGTATTGTCAAAGCAAAGGAGACATTCTGGCAAGATGGGAAGATGACTCCAGCTTGGTAAATATTGGTTCAAAATTAAAAATTTAGTCTCAAATTGTAGGAAACATTCTCATCTACAATTTGAGATCACATTTATAATTTCTTAACGAATATTGATTGAGATGGAGTCATTTTCCAATCTTGCCAGGAAAGTAAGTCTTCTTTGCTTGAATAGACTATACCTTCTAAACACCTTAAACCCTTAAAAAATGGCAACATCAGATATTACTAATATAAATCGAATCAAATATTTATAATATCAAAGTAGTAGGCTAGTGGGATAAAAGGTACAAATGAGTATGATATGAAGGTACAAAAGAACTGGTGAACTATGTTAGTGCATATCATCAATAACAAACCCTAAATACATTGCATAATAATCGGCCATCCTTTTAGAAAATTGTAACAAATTACTGCAGGGGTCAACCCACAAAACCAACGGTCAATTACTGGCCCAACAGGCACCGCTTTATAAAATAATGCAACCGCAGGCATAGCCTAATAATACGCGACCATTACAGCGTGGTCAAATTTCGCTGCACAAAATAATGCATGACCGCCGGCTATTGTCGAACGCTAATCAATATTTGAACATCATTACAGACGCTTTTGACACATTGATTATGTTGTGCAACGGAGACCGAGCATCAAACTACGGACGATACTTTTTGCGTGCTTCAATTAGTGTCCAGGCCGACTTTTTGCTGAATATCAAACGCTGCGAAACGAAACTGGGATGACATGATAACGGATGACAAGAAAGAGAGAGCGAGAGAGAGAGAAAGAGAGTGTGTGAGAGAGAGAGAGAATAGACGAAGCGTGAGTATGAATGGGTGCGTGTGAGAGTGAGAGATGGAATAGAGTGGAGGAAAGTATGAAATATTGTGTTTGAGAGTGAGAGAGTATGCATAAAAAAGTAAGAGAAAGGTGAAAGAGTATGAAAGCGTGTGAGAGAGGGTGAGAGAATGACTAAGAAAAAAAATGAATTACGGAGACTAACTGACGATCATTCATCTTGATTGTGATGATCTGATGATCATTGATGACACTCTTATTGAGCATAATGATGCTGGTCCTGATGTTGACACTGTTATTGAGGATAATGATGCTGATGATTGATGTTTGAAGCTTGATGTTCAATGTTTGATGATGATCATGTTGACCAATAATGACTGTTGATGGTTAATTTATTGGTTCAATGACAAACAAAAGTCATGAAATGATAAGCAAAGAAAACCACAGGCATAGTAGACTGTGTTTACTGTAACCCTAGTTACATTATAGCCCTGATAACCAACTATTTCAATCTCTAATTTTGATTGAAATTTAGTCCAAAAAAGGTTATATTTCTCCATAATTTTGACATAGGAGATGATGTTGGTGATGGCTATCATGATAATGATAACACAATAACGTTAATTATGATAATAATGATGATTAGTAAATTATATAAATTGATTGTTTGATGATTAGTAATGAATTTTAAATTATATTTTTGACAATCTTGTCGAATTATAATACTCTTGTCAACTTTCACAGGTTACGATATACAATTCCATCAATCATCATGAGCAGCTTTTAATAATGATGATTATTATCATTAACACGACTTTTATCACCAACAATCGCGTGAATCAAAGTACAGTAGCATTCTTCAAGAAAGAGATGGAACATGGAGCTTATAATGTAGTAGCTTATACAGGGGGGATAACGCACAGGATGAACGACATCGCAGAGGATGAAGGGCTCTGATCAGAGTACATCACGTACTACACACTGAAAGTATTTATAACGTATTACGTTCGTTATACACAGTACCGAGTCAACAGAGCCTGAATATTGATCGGGAAACCTATTTACCGCCTTCTACCCCCTGATTGATGAGAGGGGTTTGAAGCACCAGCCTATTCCACCGGTCAGCCTGGAATATTTCACACAACGTAACGAGGCGGTTAATGAGAATTATCATATACAAACATGTACATGATATTCAGATATCAGCTATTATTCAGATGACAAAATTAATCTAATGTTCACTGGTTGATAAATCCATGCAATTTTAAATTCTGTGTACCGTATTTAATGAGATTTTTCAAATTATTTAAATTTATTCATTCCTTGTACAATATCACAAAAAATACAAGAAAGAGTTTCTTTCACATAAAGTATCAGTAAAGTGAGCAAATCTGATTAGCGGACAGACGTATTTTTTCTTTTTGCTGATGATGCCCAGAATTCACTCAATGACAGTTTCAGCTTACTTTTAAAGTACAGTAACTAGTATACTGTACTTTTCTCAAGTAACTAGTAAATAAGAATAGTTACTTCTCCTCCTACAAATAGAATTTGTGAGATTTTACTAGTACCTTCAAAAAGTTACTCACTATTGGAGAAATTATTACTCAAAATATAATAAATTACAATAACCCTACTATAATAGTATTGTTCAATTTATGAAATTTCATTCTAAATCTACAGTATTATTGAACTTTTATCCCTTCCACTAAGATCATCTCTTATTACATCTAACATCATAATGAATAAATAAATAAAATTATTGATATCAAACTTTTAATGCCATCGGATCAATGGACAACAAACTCTTTAACGAGAAATAAATGAATACACTTCTATATCAGCACCCTATAAAATGAACCATCGTTGGACAACATGAGCCACACCTTCAGGCGATTATGATTGATATGGATGCGATATGCCGAAAAAAAATACATCGATCTAATAACAAAGATCAACTACGACCTGAAAAGAAGAATTGGATTGGGAAGTAGAATGAGAATATGATTAAGAAGGAGAAGGAGAGGAAGAAAAACGACAAGATGAAAATATTGAGAAGAAGCAGAAGAAGAAAAAGAAGAGCATGAAGAAGTAGGAGTAGAAAAAGAAGGAGTGGAAGAAGAAGAAAGAGAAAGAGTACAAGAAGAGGAAGAGAAAGGCGGAGAAGAAGGGGAAGGAGAAGAAGGGGAGAGAGGAGGAGAATGAGGATAAGAAAAAGAAGGGAAAGGGGAAGGAAAAAGAGAAGGAGAAGTGAAAAGACAAGGATGAGGAGAGGAAGAAGGAGAAGAATAGAAACAGGAAATCCTATGACATGAAAATACAGATAATGAAAAGTGTGGATAAGGAGGTAAGATGAAAAGATAGGGAATAAAGTGTGCGAGATGTAGGCAGAGGAAAATGGAGCATGTTGGAGAAATAAAGATGGAGGTATGGATAATGGAAAGCATATAAGACTTTAGTGTGATATGAAAGTGAGTGAGAGAAAAACGACCAAACAAAAGAAGGAGGAATAGCGCATTAAAAAAAGAGAAATTGAGATTTTCGAAATACAAGAGGAGATAAAGAGGAAGAATGAAGACGAAAAGAGAGCAAAGGGGAATGACAGATAACTTCGATTCAGCCCTTAGCGTGAGGCAGTCTTATCAATCACAAGAACACTGTTCTCTAATCATGACTTAATCAATCGTTCTATGAATCTTGCAAAGGCGCAGTGAATGGACAAAGGGCGTTCCTTATCTGCTTCAACGTCCCTAAAATACACAAATGCTACGTTTCAACCCTTAAACATACTATGACCCCTGGCGGCGACCTACTGTACTACATTGACCTCATATAGCCAAAGATTCTATCACAGATTCGTTAATAGTGATGGGTTGATCAAGTTTTAAACATTAACGGAGCATCAACGAAGTAGAACTACTTATGAAAACTAGTTGAACAGCCTTACTATACTAGGATAGTAATAGTTTTGAATACAGTATAAGTGGATATATTTCATTAAGCGAGTTGGATATTTATCTCAGACGACATCTTTGGAGAGTAGAGGCTTCTATATCATTTTTCATCAATTCAGTGTCGAAAACAGTGAGCTTCAAAAAGCATGTTTTCGTGACTTTTCTCAAGATTTATACCGTAAACCTTCTCCCAGGTTCCCAGATGTCAAACCATGTAAACTTTATCATAAAAGTTAATGAGAATGTAGTCATAATTCTGTATGAAGAGGTTGAAATCCTTTTAAAATTCATAGTACCGGTACTATCATACAAATAGGCCTACTAGAAATCATAATACCGTGAGGTCTAGTGAGAAACTAAAAAAATCAGTTGAATTATGAACAAAACTTCAACCGAATTCCACCCTACCTGCATAGTACAGTAAATCTGTCTACTTTGGTTAATTTCCAGGGAAATGGTTTCGTGACAGACCTGCCGTGTTGGCTAACACCCGTCCGACATGCGCATGCGCAGACACAAACTGCCACAGAAATTAGGCCAATCTAATCGTAACCTGGAAGACATTATTGGCCCAACCAAGGCAATGAATGGCTCAGCCAACCCCCAAATGGATGATCGAATCAAGATTACAAGCTGAGAAGACACGTCGTTACAATGTTAAGTGTATTGTAACGGTGTGTCTTCTCAGCTTACATCAAACACGGTTATTGTTTGGATCGTAAACCGGACTGATTTATTTATGGGATAATCATGATTCAAGTTTATAATGTGAAAGGGTCGTTAAAAGCCACTATTTATCGATAAGTAGTTAGGTTGTAAAGTGCTGATTGAACTTTATAATGTAAGGAGAAGTTCAAATGTAGACATACATATAATTCTCGTATTGATCACTATAAAATTGGATTTAAAAGCGATGTCTGTATCCCACTGGCGGCTCGTACACACAAAAAAGGTGAAGTTCCTGTATCTTTTACTGTACAGCACTTCACCTATTTCGTGGGCACGAGCCGCCAGTGCTGTATCCTTGTAACCATCAATGCAAATTATTCAAATTATATAATTATCTCCTGATATTACCAGTAAAATCTAATATAATCTGGAAGTATTTCGAGTATTGAGAGGCATTTCAAAATTTGTTGTATTCAGTTCGTATTATGAATATTTGAAATAATAGGTAATAAATACATTACGTAAATTTCAGTAGTTTTTTTACAATAATTGTAGGGTAGTTAATGGCTCTAATATGTACATTGTATCTCATTGTTACCACAGTTTTAAATCAACTGAGAGTAAGATCTGAGAGTTAATGTATGTAGGCTACTATTTCGAGGAGAATTTAAAGATATACCCAAATTTTACGAGATAGATCAGGTGAGAACCCGAAATAATTTTGGTAATTTATGATTTACCAAGTAACCTTCTGCCTAGCAAAAGTATGACTTATGACCAAGGAAGAATTTTATAAGGCTACTTACTCACTAATTAACGTACTCAATTTTTACTGCAATTCTGTCTACTGCATTTTCTTCAACAACTCACCTGCAATAAAAGAAAAATATTCATGAATTTATAAACCCAAATAAACACACAAGAATTTCAATAGTTATTCTTTGTAACAACAGTGTAGGCTCATTACAGAAATAATGGAATATAAAAGTAAAATGTTCAAGATGTAACCGATAAAATTTATGAAAAGTAAGTTTAGGTCAGCTCACAGTTATACATAAGCTTGGATGAATATTAGCTACAAATCTTCTTCAAACGTAATTTTTAGCTATACTAGTTTACTAGATAAGAAAGGATAATTTAGGTTTTTCAAAGAATAAACCTTTCAATTCAACTCGATTATAGATCGATCAACCAGGCTGAAGGAATAGTCTGAATGAAGAAGAAAATAAATGACGAAAGGGGAAGTGAAGGATTTAGGTCATTGGGCTTATAACGAAGATTGAGTGAGTACAATACGAGATACAGAATGAGATATTGGCGAAAGGAGAAAGCTCGAGGAGAATTCAATGCAACACAATCCATTAAGGAGGAGTTGAATGCGAATTCGTGGGGTGTTTGGAGAATAGAACAAGTCTCGAAGTTTGCGAGTATATAATCCTTTGCATTATAGTCCTTTCCAGTTATCGATAGTCTACGAGTATATTAGAACATTTATACAATTTTTTAGTAATTTACTCAGTGTAAGTGTACTTAGAGTTAAAATCAATAGCAGAGCTGCAAGTTGCTCATAACTGAACTTCAACCGTTAATTGAGAGAAGTCATTTCAATTGAAAAGTAGAAACTGTGTACAGTATTCAGGAAGAGCCTCGAGAGATGTAATCGAACTCATAAAATCCATCAATTTCCTTTCGTTCATTATCAATACTGCATCTCATCTATTCCCGCGCTAATAGTATGAGAAAGGAGAGCTACAACTACTGATATGTTGAATCGCATTCCTATTACAATTTAACAATAACATCGAGGATTTGATTATCATGATTATCATGGTCATTACTGTATTAACTTTGTGAAATAATAAAGCTTTCTGGAAATCTTAGAATAAGAACAGAATATCTCTCTATACAAGACAAGCCATCAAGACACGCCAATCATATAACATGTTTTCTATAAAAAACATAAAACTTGAATAAGTCTGCATATTTAATTCAAGCAACTCATAACACATGAACGTGAACTTCATAGATAGAGAAACATAAAGAATCAACAATAAGACATTACAAAATATTCAGGAGAATAATATTGAGACACTTTAAAATATTACTCAATGAAAACGAAAGCATGCGAGCAGAAACTAAAAATAAAATGGGCAGGTCTAATTTTAGACCACGAACAGTTGTTAAATCAGAAAAAGGGAAAAACGAAAGATAACGAAATTGAATGAGAGTGAGAAAGAGAGATAGCAATATGAAGAAGTAGTTATAGATAGAGAAATTTAATGAATGTGAGAGTGAGAAGAGAAATTGTGGGAGAAAGATTGAGAGTAAGAGAGAGTAAAAGATAAAGAGAGAGTGAGCGAGAGAGAGTGATCGGTGACCACAGCAAAGCAATCCATCGGAACCCGGATGACCTTGTGATAGATACAACCTTCACATCAGAGAACTGACCTCAAGATAGAGTAGTGTGTGTATCGTATCGAACGGGGTCACCCATCCAATACACTCTGTCTCAGTGTATGACAACATTTAGCTTTTGCCTCCAAACCTCTATCTTGTATTTGGCTGACAACACTCTTAACTCCTGGTAAGAATACTATAGTCTGCCCAAGCAGAGAAGATTCTCTGGCAAGATGGGAGTATAACTCAAGCTCGGTCAATATTTGTTCAAAAGTTAACAATTTGATCTCAAATTGTAGGAAACAGTTTGATCTAGTATTAAGACCACATTTATAATTCTTGAACAAATGTTGACCAAGCTGGAGTATTTTTGCCATCTTGCTAGAGGCTGTTCTTTGCTTGGGCGGACATAACTTGTTTTCATTCAAACAACGCACAGGGCACGGCTATTCACAAATAGATTCCATGGGATACGAATACAAGGCAACACAATCGAGAATAAATTATTTCATTTCTCTAATCCTCTACCATTTCAAAGTCCTTATTCTGCAGCTGAAAATGTGATGAAACATCGCCAAATGAATTGAAATTTCTATATAATGAAGCAAAAGAGCAGAAGAAAACATAATAATATTTTTTCCAAAAAACAGAATTAAGAAATGATACACAGTATCCACAATTATAATAATTTTAGAAAAATAAATTGATGCACCCCTGAGACGCAGCTCTGTGGGGTCAAATTTGAAGTAGCTTAATAATAAACTATAGAATATTATTGTACCTATGAAAGGAAAGTTTAGTGCATATTGCACTTGAAAAAAGGAAGTTGATTAGTTCAAATTCTTGAAATAAACATAATTATGAAAATTCACAAGACGTAATATAATTTCTCTTCTTCCTCTCAAAAATTAGAGAAGTAACAGCTCTTTGAATACAATTCACGATATGAATTATATTATTCTAAAATAAACAATCGTACTGATAGTAAATTATCCATTGAATTTCAAATGCATATGAATTCAAATATTTTGTCTCCCTGATAAGCACACAATTCAATTGCTTCAAGGAAATCAATACCTGAGTTGAAGAATCAAGCACAATTTTATAATGTATTTCAACCCCTAATAGTATTATTGCAGCATTAGCATAGCATGTTTCACAATACGCTCTCTATGACAATTCACGTTATCAATGTTTTCCATCACGTTTACTGCCGGATTCATACAACGTTTTAACTTCAATGATGATGGTCTACGCCTCTACGGCAAAATCATTTCGCAAGTTGTTATTATGATACTGATTAAATAGAGGTGAGAGGTACACCATAAAAACGCGCAGAATTCATAATTCAGCAGGCTAAGCAGATTTCAACGCGCATTGCCGCATGAATATAGTCTGTCCACGGAAAGAAGAGGCAAGATGACTCCAGCTTGGTCAATATTGGCTCAAATTTTTTAAATTTTACCTAAAATTGTAGGAAACATTTTGATTTACAATTTGAAAGTGAATTAATAATTTTTTAACCAATATTAACCGGGCTTGAGTCATTTTACCATCCCGCCAGAATGTCTTCTCTGCTTGAACAAACTATACCATGACACCTTGTTACAGCACGCCTGTTTGAAATTCTAAAAGCAACTCATATTTTATTATACATCATTTTATGCGGTCGTAAAAGCTAGAGTTCTGGCTTGCGGCAGAGTAACTACCACATAGACATAAAACCCTCATACAGGTAAGGGGATAGTTTGGTATGACACAAAACACTAAAATTATAGCTACAGTACTCGCTAATCCTGAAGTTTTAGTACACTTGTTGATTTTCTTGGTTGGTGGGGATTGATTTACTATGATTGAATATTCAGTGTACATTGGTAATAATGGAAAAAATAAAATAATAATTTTTAATATGTAGGGTGATTTACTATGATTGATCATTTAAAAATACATGAGTGATATTAGATAGAATAATTTGAACATAGTAAAATAATACTAGACATATTTTTCATAAGTGTGTATTTTTAGATTGAGCAGATAGGACAAATTCCGCTTATAGGCTGATATAACTTTTATAAGATTGATATTTACAGTTAAAACAGCGATGAATGTTGAGAATGATCTATTATTTTAACTGGATTGGTGAAAGGCGATAGATTCAAATTCAGTCACAAATTAGAGACACTTGTTTCAACTTTACAATGAAACGTACTATTCAGGATCTAGATCATTGGAGTTGAGAGAGAATGACATTCTTGAAATCACTAATCAACCGTGATGGAGTGTTGACTAAACATGAATGTTGAATGTTCCAATTTGAATAATAACCTTTAAGTTAAGACAGAATCAAGTATCAAAGAAAAAGAGCTATAAAATGTTCATCAAAGGCAATAACATGATTTGATTCAACGTAACTGAAATGGCTGCCAATCCGTCGAAATGGCCGGCCTCAATTGAATAGAGTGCTGCGATTGGCTGTCACTATCAGAGTCCCGCCCACTGGGAGGGAGGAGCTAAAAATGGAGGAAACCAATAGAGGGGGAGAGCCAACAAAATAGACAACTAGACATACAACAAATAAGTCAAGTGATGTTATCGAACTTTCTGGAGCTTTTCCCAGACGTAGTTTTTGTTTTTCAAATAATATAGTCATTTTTTCACATACTCATCATTCGAAAAATAACTCAAAAAATTATATCTCAGCCATTCGAAGCCATAGAACAAAAATGTACTCGGAAAAGATCGTGTCTAAAAATTGAATAGCTGTATTACAGGGAGTCAGCCGCGCTATTTCTATCCCATCACGTGAATCTGTCTCTCTTCTGTGAAAATGATGCTGATACGTATCCTGTAATTGTCTGGAGCATTTACCTTGATTTGGACAAATTTAATGATAAAAGTTGCAGCACCCACGTGTACAGTGCATTGTTCAGTTAACGGCATTCAATTCGATTTGGCATTTGACAGGCTGCACAGCTGCACTCACCTTCAAGCTTCAACTCAATTCTCCCTCAATTTATATGAAATGAAGAACGAGAAGTCTTCCATTTTTTGAACAATGGATGAATAAGAGCAAGGTTTCTTCAATACTTTTTGAATCTTGTTTTCCTAAAATGATATTGGCTACCATCTTGAACGACTATGTTTTTATAATGAACCGTTGAAACAGTTTTAACTTCATTTTAGGTTTCTTTGATGATGTATTTATTTCGGGATCGGCATTTGAGGCTGCGGTTACATGCAGCTCAAAACACCACAACATAACACAAAAAACCCAACAAAATGGCTTCAAACGAATGGAAAGGACTTATAACATTGATGTATGAGCAAAAGTTACGTTTATTGATTATTGAAGTTTAGTTGTTGTTAAGAATATTGTACAGTACAATATTTGTCATACTGGACACTGATACAAAACCTTATAGAATGGATCGAAAAATAAATAATCACTCACTGAAGTAAAATAAATATCATGTATACATAGGTTCTGTATATGGTCCTATATAGGTTCTACATCAACATTTCATATTCATATCGCAGAGTAGTATTGAGGGGACGTAGTACCTGTAGTACTGGATGTATTTTCATCTCAACGTACTATACTGTAGGCTACAATATCGTAAATAAAACTGTAAATCTCAACGTTCTATATTACGCAATATCGTAAATTAACGAGCTGTAACACAGTATAAGGATAGGATATGCTATCTTCAATGTCTAGCCTTAAAACGTACTCAATGTACTCACAGTGAAGGGATAGGATATAACAAACCTAACTTATTGGCTTACAGTCGGGAACCCTCGGCACGACATTGGCTCAGTTAATTTGGCCTGATGCACTCTCCAAGTAAAGCAGACTCCAACGAAATTGGCGAGTACCAAACTGCTGTTATCAATTCTCAGCTCTGTCAGGACAGTCGGCGAGTGGTCTCTTAGATCATTTCAAGTCAAGAGTGACCAACATCATTACTTATTCGCTCTCGCAGACAGCTTCAGACTGTCCTAACAGAGCTGAGAATTGATAAAAGGCATTTGTCAACCGCCTGTTTTTTGGCGTTTGCTATACTCAAGATAAAACAGTTTGCATTCGTGACTGCAGCCGATAACAAGTGAGTTTAATTGCAATGTATCCATTATGTTACGTGCCTAGAACGGATAAATAACCTACATTTCAGTTCAACTGTTAGTGTTGAAGACTGGAAATAAGGTGATTTTATTTTGGAACTAGCTATAAACTTTCAATATAGGTGTAAACAGATAATTATTGAAACAAAACATCGGAGTATTAAAAGTAATAATTATGTCATCGATGTATCGATATATTTGTAAGATAATAAGAGCTCCGATTCAATTTCGTTCTCAGTTTCTAAATTCAATCCTAAATTTCTTATAAATTTTTGGTGGCATAGTTGTTAATACATAATAAGAAATCAACGTTTAAAGATCCATATGGATATGAATGGAAGGATCAGACAATTTCTGTGATCGACTTTGAAGTTTTGTAGAGCATTGTGATAATAGGCATTTTCCAACAACCATTGTTTTTGGCTTTTGATGTACTCAAGAAAACGGCTTTATTAGATAAAACGAGAACCTAGATTACAATAAATTCACAATAAATTACCTAGGTAGATTTTTCTCCAGAATCTTCAGGAAAACTAGCAGAATTCCAAAACAACCAAGAAATAGTTACAAAAATACTACGAATTTGATCTAGAAATCAGTTTATATTATAGAATTTAGTTACATTGAATAGACGAAATAGGAAAAAGAGAAGTAGTACGAGAGACTTATCTCAGAAAATTGATCATATTTGTAAGAATAAACTCAATTTTCTCAATCAAACCATTTTCCATTCTCATATCGTTCGTATATATTACAGCGTACAGGTTTATTTTTCCCGGAATCAAAATCCAATATTATATTCTCTCTTTGTTATCTGAGATGTTTACAGACTTCAACTTGTTTTGAAAAAATAGTACTTTGAGTGGAACTACCATCAAAATTGATCATTCAAGTTGTTTACTATTCTCAATCATGTTGAAATTGGTTAGTTCAACATCAAGTTCGAGGCATCAATGTTAAAGGAAATAGAAGAAAATTTGTACTCTTAATTCTCTGGATACAAGAACAATATTGTTTCAATCTTCAGAGAGAAGTTGAGGATCTCATTTCCTTCCTTAAATATTCATCTTCAATAAATCCGATAAATATTTCCTCATCTGAACAACATGATAGTAATTAGGAGAGCAATGGTGCAACTTCTTTTCAATGGGAATTGATTCGATTAAAAGATTGAGTTAAACTTTGCACTATGCACTACTACTCGTTTCGTAATCAACCTTGATAAGGATCACACGATAAGTTTGATATGAGACTGGAATTTCCTCCACTAGTTGTGAATGGGACAAACTTGGATTTCGAAACAAACCGGTACTGTCGTCCTTGCTTGACAATAATGTTACCTGGATTCCAAATAAATTCTATGACGTCTTATTGGTTTCATGAAATTCTAGTCCTATATCTTAGCGGAAATGCTTCACGTCACAAATACCGTTAAAACTAATTTTCTGTGCTAATCAATGGGCACTCTGTGATCATTAGTTGAGAAAGATATTGTCATCAGTTCACGTAAGATGGAGAATTGCTTTAATGCAATGTCAATTCGTAAGAATGATATTGATGTCATACATTGTTTCTTATTTCTTAAAAGCAGTTGAGTAACTGTATACTATAAGGAAAATTGGGAAGCTTATAGAGAAAAACTAAACACCGGCCTGTTTGGCGCAGTGGGCTAGGGCGTCACAATCTTCAGTCCACTAGAACTGCCAGGTCTGGGTTCGAATCCCAGCAGTGTCATGGCTGTTTTTCACCTCATCAATCACCTTCGCACATACAAGCTTTAAAAAAACATAATTATGTACTCTTATACAAATTATGTACAACTTATGTACTACTCAAGTACAACTTACGTACTCTTAAACAAATAATGTTCTTTATCTATTATTAAAAGACCTATGTTCAGATCTATTCTATACATTAGATTAAAACCTAACGGAAAGAGTTTAGTTGAGCTGGGTTTCAAAAAGATTAGAGAGGATGAATAGAAAACTACGAATGTGTTATATGAAGAGCCATGATTCATTGTATCCACTCCAGGCCTAGAAAATGCTCTTGAGCAGTTGGCTCCAATAGTAATAAAACACTTTTTCCAAGTATGTTATTGAAATACAACACCAAAGCAGTACTGTGCGAGTTACATGCGAAATCGCATATTAAAATGGCGTATGAATGAATTATTATCAAGCACTCCAAGTCAGACATTTAAGGCAGTGAGTATTTATTTACACTTCAATGCCTTCGTAATATTATTCACAGCTTAAGAGAGAGTGAGTAAGAGCAAAAGAGAAGGAAGAAAACGGGAGAAAGAGAAAAAGGAGAGGAAAAAAGAGTGAGTTGAGTTTGAGAGTCAAGAGATAAGAAGAAAGGAAGAGAATGAGTGAGTAAGAGAGGAAAGAAGTGTGACTAAAAGAGGGAAGGAAGGAAGATACAGTGAGTGAGAGAGAGAGAGAGAGGAAAGAAGAGAAAGATAGAGAGAGAGAGAGAAAGAGAGGGAGTGATAGAAAGAGAAAAGAAAGGAAAATAGTGGTAAGAAAAACGAGATTGATAACAGAATGGGAGTGAATATGAAATTGCTAGATGGGAAATGGAGATAAATCGAAAGAAAACGAGCAATGAGGGACTAGAAGAAAAAAGAAATAGTAAAAGAGAGAGAGAGAGAGAGCGTGATTTCGATTGCCGCCCCTCTACTTGGCAGTTGACTTCACGCGATATGCACGTTTCCACCCCAAAGCTCTGGCTCTGGAAATGTGGAAATGTTGCCATCCAGCTTTGAAGTAGTATGAGGGCGGAATGTTGAATCGCCTAAACCCCCCACCACCACCCTCACCAATGGCAAATGACAGCGACGATCCTGGTAAACCTCATCCCAGTCGGCGCGCATTCTATGAATACTGCGGTAAAATCAGGCGAATCTTGTGCTACACCGATGATATTCCCCCTCTAGACAGCGTTTTACCGGCTATGTTTCTAATTCGAATTTATAATGATCCTGCTCGTTCATGCAGTCTACTTAGCGGATCTACTCGGAGTAGGAATAACTGACGTATTTCGAACATTAATTCAATATTTCACAAAAAGCAACCATGTAACTGAATATTAAAAAACTATTCAATGAATCAAGATGGTTTTACTCGAGTGGGTTATTCTATTTTCTGATTATTCATGTATCATATAATTTTTTATCCTAAATGTTCACTTTGTTATAAGGGCTATTTATTGTTTATCTTGTTCAATTTCAAATTACTTAAAAGTTTTAAACTAGTTGTGAGGAAAAATGAACTCTCAAGGGTACTGTGATTATTTATTGATTATTCTTGTATGATTATTCGCAATGAAAGTATATTGTATTCTTTCAAATAAATAAATGAATGTATAGTTTTCAGTAATCTGAGTTTCTTTGAAATGGATGTCTCTTTGAAAGTTCTTTGAAAGCTTCTCTTTGTCAATGGAATTCAAAAGCAGGTGACAAGTGTCTCAATATTAATGAGAGCTTATCGAGCTCTCAATAGATTACCTTCAACAAAATATATTACTGTAATAAACTGTAATTATTTTTCAAATAGCCATCGTATATCAACCATCATACCACTCAAGGTTATTACGAGTCGAAAAAAACGTGCATCCCACCAGAGTATTATCTCAGAAATTTCGGTCCACACCAATATAAAGTTTTCATGCAAATATGACATGTATCGTCAATCCAAGGCATAATATACATAGATAAATAAATTAAAGATTGACATATAATTTGCATTAAGCTTGATATGTGATACAACAAAGATTTTCAATAAAATGAAAATATTCATATTTATTCGTGCACACATCCAAGAACAGTCCACGCATTGTTCGCGACTCAACTTCTTGATCACACAGCAACCACCTTCACCGAGAGGTGAGGGAAAACCCAGTACAGATCACTGGCGGCTCGTACCCACGGAACAGGTGAAGTTCCTGTATCTTTTACTGTACAGCACTTCACCTGTTTCGTGGGCACGAGCCGCCAGTGGTATAGATTTTTCACTAATGTTGTTGAGAAAACAAAATCAACCAATCAACATTTTTACACAATATTTCAAGTGCTTATCCACGTGGTCTCAAGCTCGTCCTGTTATCTCAACAACCAATAACGATAGAAGAATTAGTTGGTGGATAGTAACTACAATGTAACAGCGATCATTATCAAAACGAATAATTTTTTATTAGAACATCATTTCAGCACTCTCAACGTCAAGGCATGTGTAAAATAAACTATAGTTCGCGAAAGCTGAGAAGACACACCATAACAATACATTTCACATTGTAACGGCGTGTCTTCTCAGTTTGCGCCAACTATTCTCAGATCCGAAACCAGCATTCGGCTTTGAAGTTTGCGAGCTGTTTCGTTGTAACAAACGGCACTAGAGAAAGAACAACACTACAACCAGCAAGTTATAACACTGAATGCTAACTTGATTTTTCTAGGTTAATAACGAGAGCTGCAGGCATCATGCCAAACATTTGGCGAGCAGTTAGCTTGCTCAGTGGTTCAGTCCGGGTCTGTTTAAATCACCCTGGGACATTAGCAATGAACACAAAGTTTTTCTGAGATCTTTCTTCCATTCTTTCCCTTCTACTTCTTCTTCAACTTTTTCCTTGTTCTGGATATTCTTCTTCTTCTTCTTCCATCATCATCACCATTATCACGATCACCTGTTCTTCTCCTTCTTTCTGTTTAGCTTCTTATTCCGCATCTTGATCTCCTCCTTCACCACCTCCTCTTTTTTTCTTCCTCTTCATCCAATTATTTTACTTCTTCATCTTCTCCTTTTCTTGTTTAAATTTTTTTCTTGATGATCTTCTTCTTGTGCTCCTCCTTGTCTCCATCTTTTGTCTCCTTCTTCCCGTCATCCTTCTTCTTCATCTTCTAGTTCGTCTTCTTAATCTTCCCATTCTTTCTTTTATAATTCTATACTATTCCTAAATTTTCTTTCATGATATTCATCTTCTGCTTCACAGTCATTATTATCAACTGTCTTCTTTCTCCTACTTCTTCATTTTTTTCCTATATCTTCTATTTATTCTACATCTCCTTCCTTTTCCATCAATTCTTCCTTCTTCTTCTTCTTCTTCTTCTTCTTCTTCTTCTCCTCCTCCTTCTTCTTCTTCTTCTTCTTCTTCTTCTTCTTTTTCTTTCTCTCCTCCTCCTTCTCCAACTTATTCTTCAACATTTCCCTACCAGAAAGACTTTCTTTTTCTTCATCATCAACATCATCTTATTTTTCTGCTGTCAAAGTTTGTTTCTCAGTAAGTTTCTTCTTTTTTTCTTCCAATGAGAGAAATAAAAGACAAGCGAAAAAGTTAATCTTCGACGTTCAACGATTTCGACACGCGGCAAAAGTTTGGGGTAGCCTTCAACTTCCACTTTAGTTATATTGTCTGCCGAGTATCTGATACAGAGAACCATAGCAATTGACTTCTGAAAAGTGTACTCTTTTTGCTGTTATGAGCCTGATGATTGATCTTTTGTAGCCCATACCATGAGGACGGATCATCGTAAATACGATTTGAAAAGCTAATAAATCGAAATCATGAGGGAAGAATATTGCTTTAGTATTTTATTAGGAATAAATACGAGAAATATTACAGTGGAAGAGCATTATCATATTATAAAAATAATCTCAAAATAAAGATATGAAAAATAGTAAATTTTATTTGAAAAAGCAAGGAATTATTGGCAAAGAATCGTGACAAATAATAAAATACAATCGTAATTGAGGAATTTAATTTCTTATGTCATTAATTATATCTAATAAATGTAGTAGATCTAATTGGTTCCAACAATTTGAGATCAAATTCATGATTTTTTAACCAATACTCATCAAGCAAGTCATTTTCCCATGTTGTCTTCTTGGACAGACTATACGAATGTCAGGTACTGACATTACTGTCAGGTAATGTAATATCTCGTATTATTAAAGCCTAATCAACAGTTAGTTGTTCATCGAAAACCCTGAACGACTAGTCTAATCGAAAAAAGAATTTATTGAAATCTTTAGAAAATTTCAATTCCAATCGAAATCCATTGTCTCATGTTGTAACGTTAGGTAGAATTAAATCTGAAGGGAATAATTCAATTTCTTTTCATGTAAACTGAAACAGACATTGCGAAGTCAGACAAAAGTCAGTTGAATGAAATAAATTTAGAATAGAATTGAGCAATTGGAGTTTACTAACAAAAACAATAGATATCAGTAAAAATGTTGTCGATGTATCTCTAAGCATATTTTTATTGTAAATAACAATCAACTGCTACCTAGTCAGTGTTTAAATTGATGAGCAATTTCTCTTTCATATTACAGAGCATGTTGAAAGTGTAGACTTCAAAGTAAAATAGTTCAAGATAGTGAAATGGTAATTGAATTTGTAATGAAGAAAACAAGAAACAACAATTCCACGAAAAGTAGTTGGTGTTTAGTTATTGGAAGAAATTGAGGAAGTTGGATTCACAGTAACAAAAAAGCAATCTTATGAAAAGTTGGTAGCATTTTGTGTCTGATAGAAATTGAGGTAATAGAATAGTACAGTTGAATTATTCAGAGGAAAAAAGCAATCAAAGCAGAACCTGTAATCAGGACACCCTACAGATACAGAGACAGAAAGAGGGTGAAAACATGCAAGATTTTAAATAGCTGCAAAGCACTGGAAATCGAAAAAGAGAAACGCCGCAGGGTTGTGGCTCTTCATCCCTTTGTACAGGGCATCTCCTCCCCCACCTTGTCTTTTCAGCGGCGAGTTTTTTCCGGGAGGTTGTTCATTATTTATTAATGAAGCGGTGGCTGTGTATTAAATACTGCACTATCGGCTGCGCGCCAGTCACGCTCATCTCATTTACGATTCCGGTTCATTTTCAGTGGCGAGTGAGCGAGCCTCTCCACTTGGCCAAAGGTCCCTCTCCATGCTCCCAGATCCTCTCAAGAGTAACCTACACCCTTGGCTCTTACTCTTACTTCCACTCCCTCTTCTTCTTCTTCTTCTTCTTCAAAAACTTCTATTATTTCTTTTATTCATGCTTCTTGCTCTTTGAGCAGCTTTTTCTTCTTCATCAAGCTTCCCCTGTTCATATTTCTTCTTTTTCCTTACGCTACTTTTGTTAATGCTCCTCTTTTTTCTCCTCTATATTCTACTTCTACTTTTTATTCGATTTCTATTTAAATTTTCTCTCATCCTCATTCTACTTCTACTTATTCATTCACATCTACTATATCTCTTCTTCTTCTTCTTTATCAAGCTTCTCCTGTTCATATTTCTTCTTCTTCCTTATGCTACTTTTGTTAATGCTCCTCTTTTTTCTCCTCTGTATTATTCTACTTCTACTTTTTATTCGATTTATAGTTTAATTTTCTCTCATCTTCATTCCACTTCTACTTATTCATTCACTTCTTTTCTATCCCATCTTCTTCTTCTCCCACTTCTTCATCATCATCTTGTTCTCAACCTTCTCCTTCATCTCCTCTTTCCTTCTTGCCTCCCTTCACCTCCTCCTTCTCTTGTCAAGAAACGCAGTAGTTTTTTTCTGTTATGATCAATTTTTAAATTATTGTATTTATCATATTATGATATTCTACTCTTCCTCCTTGTTCTACTCTTTCTTCTCTCACTACAACTTTCACTTCTTCTTTTCCTTTTCCTCTTCATCTTCTCTCCTTCCTCTCCTCTTGCGCCTCCCTAATGTTTTTCCTACATCTTCTTATTCTTTCCTTTCTTCACCTTCTTCTCACTATTCTCCTCCCATAATTTCATCATTCTCCTTCATATATCCTCCCTCCTCCTTCTCCTCGTTTTCTCACCCTATTCCTCATCCTTCTCCTTCTTTTCAACCTACAATTTTTCCCTCTTCATCGCCTTCTTCTCCTCCTACTATTCTTTTCTCATAATTATTCATCCTTCTTTTTCATATTTTTCCTCTATTCTCCTTCTCTTCTTTTTCTCACCACATTCCTTCTTCTTCCCCTCCACTTCTCTTTTTCTTCTCCACCACTCGTCACTTCTCCATCCGCTCTCAACCACCCTCATCCACTCCCAGTCTTTCCCACTTTCATCAGATCCCCTTTCCACCAACTGGATCTTTTTCGTGAACGGCGACGAGGCAGAGAAAACTCGGCTTCAAGTGGAAATAAGTTTTCTTGTGGAAAAGCATCACCAACTCTTCCTATCCCTCTCTCTCCCACCCCTACTCTCTTTCCTCTCACACTCTCACTCTCTCTCTCCTCTCAACTTTATCTCTTGGCAAGTTTCCCCTTCACTGTATCCATAGTATAAGAAGGGTACTCTTGGCTGGAAGCTGCTTGTATATACAATACTGATAGCGCTATTCCAGGCAGTTGGCAGGGTGAGTCGATAGGCTCTCTCACTCCTCTTTGTCTCTTTCTCTCACACTGACACACAATCACATTTCATACCCGGCACACAGGCCTCCACGGTTTGTTTCTATCTTCCAACGTATGTACCCTCCTACTTCATACATAAGCCTATAAGTTTCTGTATGCTAAGTAAGGACGCGTTGGTATCTTTCTGCTTCCACAACGCTACCTTTGAATAAGTTTTTCTTTGATGTATAAATCATTTTTAAATACATTTGGAGAAACTTGCTGGCATTCTGAAGTGAATGAAGCTCACAAACACAGTAAGTAAGGTAGGCTACACAAAAAGTGAATGAAGAAGTTGGACGATGATAATAGTGAAAATGATGAAAAAATGGGAGGTGAAAGAATGATGTAGTAAAAAGTGAATAGTGATAAGTGAAAAGTGAACAGTGAGTAGTGAATAGTGGAAAGATAAAATATTAAAAAATATTCTTATGGTTTTTATTGGTGGGGGAAACCCTTGCGGGTAGTTCCACCTCGCCAATGTGTACTTGGCCAAATACCGGTCACCCATCCAAGAGCAGCCCACAGTGTTCGTGACTCAACATCACGTTCACCGATAGATCACCCTCCGATGAGATACTCCAGACATGATATAAAGTAGCTCCAAAAATTGTGAAAACAACTAAACTGCCAAAACTAATCTATTCTTGATAGAAGATGGAACCTGTTCCAGATGATTTATTACCGGAAGGTGATACAATAGTGTTGAAAGTTCTAAGTTGTCAGTTGCTGTAAACAACATTGTAACTCAAGAAGCAATGAATTATTGGGAGGCGATTATTTATACTGTACTAGAAAATCAACAGAAAAAGATTTTAAATCAACAAGAAGAACACTAGTAATATGAAATTAGTAGTTCAGAGATCGATTATATGATAGGCAATATGATGGCTATTGAAAAGATCATGCGTTATAAATAGGTAGAACAGCTTTAGAAATACATTTTCGATTTTCACATTATTGTTATTACAATCACAGACTCGACTTTGACAAAATATTGTCGTTTGAACCAAACCAAACATTGAATTCAGTTGAAAACCGAACCCCAAAAGTTTATCATTAGCTTTCACGATATTTTACCAGCACGTGAAATAATATTTCACTTGAAATAGAAGCAACATTTTATAATGGAAAAAATACTCATCACCCGAAAACGATTGGACCATTGTTTATTCTGTATCATGATGCATAAAAAATCAACCCGTGTATTTTTGTTGGCTCTGGATTTAAATTAACGGCATATTGATTTGAAAAACAGTCATTGCAAACATTGAAAATTTGCATGTGGAAAAGCATCCAGTCATAGGCCGAATAAAACCAATGGTGCCGTTAATTACAGTTCCTGGTCACGTGATAAAACGAAATAGGGATGGGGGAGGGGGAGAGTTCGAACTCATTTAGAAGGGAGTTTCAGGTCAGGCAGCTTATCTAAACAACGTTGAGAGGCGAATTCAACAAGGTGGAGCCCCTTCAATGGATGGATGGAAAGGGGGTGACTCCAGTCTGTATTGATTAGCAACGAATTTTCCCAAAATCATAATATCATGACAAGGAAAGCATTTATTAAAATATTTTTCATTTGTCACTCGTTCATAAGTCACAAGTGATTGTGCTGTCTGGTTGACTGGTTGATCATTAATGATTTTGATGTTGATTTTCCATAAAAATACAGTGACTTTATCTGTAGTAGAAATTCAGCAAAAACACTATCATCCACTAAAACTCTATTCATCCGGATTCCACTTCTATTCATGACATAGCCCCATAACAACCGTACTATTCGGTCTGTAATCAGTTCTAATGAACGGTTTTTAAATTATTTCTGGGCTGGGGGATCGTATATGGCCGTGTTCTGAATAAACGTATCATGCAATTTCGGATAAAAACTGATTCTAGTGCTAGTGGTCGGCCAGTAATGATCCGATAATAAAACAAATAAATTCAATGATAGTTTAATTTTGGTAGAGTTATTATTCTAAAAAAACATAACTAGAACCCCATACTTCAAAAGAGTATTTCTATACGCTGGAAAGTTGATATGAAATATGTTCATATAAAGGAAAATACAACCTTGATATTTATCAGATCTTGAAATAATAATCTTTGATATTAACCTTCCCTCGTTTAATAGGAAGCAACAGTTTCATAAGTAGCAGCGAATTCAGAAAAATATTCATAGTAATTATTGTTAACACTGGAATATATTCATAGATTGAATGGTATCAATGAGTAGACAATAAATTTGTATACATACCATAATAATTCATTCGAGGTAATGAATAAACTGAATGAGCTGAAAATTTTGTAATAAACGAGATATTCAATGCAAGTAGTGATGTACATGTAGATAGATGATTGTACTGTTTAATGAACTGGGGAAAATGTGAAATAAGCAAAGTATGTTTGCATATATTTGAAATATTATACAAGATATATATTGTCACAATCAATTTTATTATATCCGAATGGAGTGATGTGGAAGAAATTCTCTCTCAACTTATTTGATTAATTATTAATATTGAGGAATATTATTCAACCTCTCTTCCAGCGATTTAATTAATAGAACTCATCAAGCTAATGAATTCAGAATTTCTAGTAACAAACAAAATATTCCAAATTGCAAATTTGTTCTGTACCTTAATTAGAGTGAACGATGACGAAAGCTGATGTGTGATTTGATCAGGTCAGTTCCTCTCCAAAATAAAGTTTTATCACACGTGAAACAAAGCCAGAGCAATCGCTTTGATTAATCAACGATTCGAAAAAAGAACAAGCGTTTTGTTTTATTTCGTTGATAAAACGATGGATGACAGACATGGAGGTTCAACAATTGCTTTTCATCATTCAAATTAATAAAACTAGGAATGGATTTAAGAGGATGATGGAGAGAAAAAAGGGAGCAATCTATCATTCGAATCAATAGTATTCAAACTGTTTTTAAGAAGGGGGAAATTGAAAGAAAAATTGCACAAATCAATAGAAGTCAAACTGTTCGTGAGAGGGGAAAATATAAAACTGAGCACATGGTATTCTGAACGCGTCATAAATGTTTTGAGCAAAATTAAGCTAAATGACTCAAAACTGAGTTTGCTACAGTTGGAATTCAGATATGCTCTTTCCAAGCAAGAAGACATTCTGGCAAGATGGTAAAATAACTCCAGCTCAGTCAATATTGGTTCAATAATTATTGATTTAGTCTTTATCGTAGAAAACATTTTGCTCTACAATTTGAGACCAAATTTTTAATTTTTGAACCAATATTGACTGAGCTGGAGTAATTTCATCTTGCCAGGATGTCTTCTTTGCTTGAACAGGACTAGACGACAAAAATCTAAAAGTAGACTACTGTGTGTAAGGCGGAAAAATTGGAAAAGGATGGAATACAATGTATGTATTGGAAAGATCTATTTTCATTCGCTGTGCTGGCTAGGGTTGATCGCGGATCCATTTTTAAACCTAACCAACCATTTCCTATAGTTGAGATTTTAATGGTCCTGAACAATAGCAGACGAGAATATTTTTAACCCAGACAGCTCAAAATGCTTAGATCGACTTCATAAAAAACCATACAACTTGGATAAGTTCTGAATATGAACTTAAAATATGAAGTCTTAAAACTTTACTAATGAGGAAAACATAATATGATTTGAGTTCCCAAGACAGACAGCTATCACTGTAAAACTTTAATTTTGTTGTTATTCGTGATTGGCATTTAAAGTGCAGAATTTCATCGAATTGTTCAATAGAACTATTTAATCGAAGTATAAATTAGAGCAAGTAAAAGGAATCTTGAAGAAATTTTTTACTACTTGTGAAACTCCAGTGTTAATGGTGTCCACGCTCTTAATCTCAGGGTTCCTTTTTTATATAATTCAATAGCAGATGTACATGCTCTATCTAGTGAGTATATTTCCATAAAGCATAAGCTCTGAAATCGGAATTCCAAAGAAATTTGGAGACTAACTCCTCCTATTCTTGCCAAAATATCATAAATATTGTAAGTTATCCAGAGAATAATAGGGTTTTTAAATAATAAGACTGTAACCCAATTTAGGCCAACAATAAACATATATTTTTTGAATCTCAATAGAACAGATTAAAAGAAATATATCACACAATAATTCATAAATTTTGACTTCAAGGCTTGTACATAGCTGACAAATAAAATGTTCCATGCGGTTCGGCTATTAGTCTAGGCAGTTTGAGACATGCTTTCCTATACTAAATTTCTTAATTGAAAGTACTTGCAAGATTTTTTATTAAATTGGTGTAAACCTATTATTTGAATAAATTCCCCCACTTTCAGCCTATTAGCTGTACTATTTGATTTTTAACCAGAGCTCTGGGGTATACGCGCACTTGAGATCTCATTTAATAAATTTTACGACTCACTGTATACCGGCGAATGTGGCGTGGACCCTCAGGTGGAAAATTTGGTCATCGTCTCGACTCGTTCATCAATTTGGCTTCTGGGCTTTCATCTCCAATAAATTGTTACGTATTTTAATTTAGTTTATACCTTTTTGAATAAATTTAGAAAATTACGCAACAAGAATAAAAGAGAAGTACTTGACCAACTACTTGCTAGGTGTAGAGGAAACTTGGAAATCAGAACGAAAATGCTAGAGAGAGAGAATCCTGGCTTTAATGACAATACTTTTAGTCATAGCAATACAGAAATGGTTGGCGGAGCTGACCACTGTTACACGCTCCCAAGTTACATTCCTTCTCAAACATGAGAAAAGACATATATCATAGTCAACATAACGTACCAAGATAACCTAAAAGAAAATGTTTTTCAGATATTAACATACATTTCAACTTGAACTCTTGTAAACTAAGGTGCAGTTTTATGGGAATAATTTATGTAAAAGAAGACTAGAGTAATCCTGAAAATAGAACGTTTGAAAGGACAAATTTTAGTCCATTAGAAATAAACATGACATTACCAACATTATATTCATTCAGAAGGAATCAAAATTTAAAAAGGTATTTAAGGCCAACCAGTCCAACATGGCATAACGAAAACAAGGAGTCAAGCTCCTGAATTTACATGAGTTCAAAGCACAATTATTCAAATGTAGAAAGACAAAATTTGAGTTCTGGTGTTCCAGAGCGTTCCTTGAACTTCGATGTACCCTTCCCAATCTAAGACAGATTGCATGAGGGTGATTGAAAAATCTTTGTGATTTCCATCCACACCAAAAGCAATCCCAAATGAAAGAGTTCGCAAATGATTTTCACTCGTCGCTCCAAGAATTCAATAGAAAATATTCTCCTACCTCAATGTTCATCCTATTACCCTTGTACCGACGGCTTAAGCATTTGTCACTCGCAACCACACTTAGGCGCGTACATCGCATAGACGTAAACGAATCGTAGCATCGTGTAGGCCTACGTACATAGGTCTCGACCGGAATACGTCACCAAGACACCAATAGTTCGAGATTTCGGGTCGTCTGATCGTGGAGACATCGAAACGCCGAGACGTCAAGTCGCCCCAATCGTTGACCGCTGTTTAAAATAAAACGAAACGAAATAATGTCTGTGTCCTAGCCAAATATCTCTAGTAAAGCAACACTACAATATATCAATCTTAAAACAAGTATCTTTACCTACGTTTTCACAGGAGAAAATAAGTTTTCTTTTAAAGGAACTAGTGGTTTGTAAAACCAAGAAAATAATCAGAAACCAGTGCAATCCGAGCCTTGCTCAATTTTCAAAATAATAGAATCGAGCACCAAATGCTAGGTTCAAACATTCCAAATACGTTGTTTCAAGAACAAAATTAAGCTTGAATTAAATTAATTAATTCTGTCCATTCAATGAACAGATATTGTTTCATCTAAAAACTGAAATTGTTCAGGAATTTAAAGAAAATTTAATATAGTTAAATCTTATTATTTCTTTAGTTCAAATATAAGTTCCCAAGTTCTCAATAATTACACCCTAACAGGAAATAACTTCTCAAATCAGGCATCCCAAAATTTGAAAGGTTACAAGATAAAAATCCAAATAAAATAGTTATTTTCGTACAACAAGTGTACAGACACATATGATGAAATTACCAAATTTATATATTCCTAAAATAGGTACATACCATAATGCGGTTATTTGCCAACCAAAAATGTTGTCCGTGGCAAGAAATCTCTCTCTCTCTTGTTAATTATTACTATTACTTAATAGCACTTTATACTGAGCAGAGGGCTCCTCAAACAAGTCACCAAACTAACATCTTGAATCAAAAATGGCGGAAAACCTACGAAACTATAATTTATAGCGTCGTGAACCCGTATAGAGCAGAGAGAAGAGCAAAAGTGAAGCCTTCCTTTTCGAGCTACTCTGGTCCGTACAACAAAGTAACTAACATAATTATGAAAGAGCCCATCTCATTGGTCAACTAAGTAGAAGGCCAGTTTTCCTCCAATCAGAAAGCAATACCCATTGATGGTCAGTGCTGCCAGACCGATATTGGGACAAAAGGTTTCCCCATATTTTGCCAAATTGCAATAAATTTTCCCTCTTGGATTCTCACGCTCAGAATTTTCTCTCTCAACAAGTAAGTGAGATGGAGAATCGAGTTTATCGCAGCCAGGCTAATAATAGAATGGAAAATAAGCAAGTTGATTGTAATATAATAAAGCATGTTCATTAGCTAGACAACACAGACTTGAATTATGAGAAAGGAATGTAATGTGATTACCATTACAAAATGGTACAAAGGTTGGTTCATCAGGATGGGAATTCAACACCAGTTTAAGATAGTTCAAATTTTCAATTTACATGACTTGCATTCAAGATGCTTCAAGCAAGAGGGTTACAGGAAGAAGAAATTGATCTTCAATTTTTGAAAATCAGTCTTTTTGCTATGACGTAAATCATCTATCTGGTCTGTGATTGGTTAACAGAGTCTTTAGCAGTGGCGGGTTTCAAATTTGAATTATATTTATCACCAATGACCAGTCCATAAATACTTCAAGCATTATAAATTGAGGAATCAAAAACTTAAATCTAAGGTATTCAATAACATTTAATATCATACATGAACCAATAGGCCTAGTTTGGTTGATTTTTAACATATAATTTTTATTAATTTGCATTAAATAGATTCATGCATAAAGATCCTGACGTCACATCTGAGTCAGGTGAACCATGCTTGCAATTATGAATAAATATTTCTAATGATAAATCAATGAATATACATAAATAATACGAAAATATGCCAATATAACATGAAATATTAAACAAATATATTATATTCAAGGTGATAGGTAGGCTTACTGTATTGCAGGTATGAGCCAGCAAAACTCTCAATTAATAATAAATAATACTCATTTAATTTGTATAAAAGGTGATAAAAATTAAATTTCTATATAATACAGGCTAGTGTTAACTTTTTTATTTATTTATTTGATATAGAGACATGGGTAGGATGTTACATCAAGTACGTTCAAGTGGATGAACAATCAGCTGATTTTTAACAATTTAAGCCGGCAGGCAGTTTCGTTATTTCAGAGGTTAGAAAACACTCCAAATAAATAATATTGTTGATGTAGGATCATTTATTATTCTATCAAAAAATGAATAAAATTATTTATGATCGAGCTATAATGATTCTTATCACTCAGGATAACGGCATTTTATCATAGATAAGCGGCTGTAGTTTGTCAAGTGAGTACTAGAGTTTTCACTTTCAATAATATTAAATTATGGACTAGGTGATTTTTTGATTTGTTGTGTCACATACTATGCATCGAGTATTCAACCTCAAGTTAACAAATATTGCTTCTATGATAGAGAAAAAGAAACAAGAAACTTGAGGAAATAAAATTACGACTACACAAAAATCAATTGGTTAGTGAGAATAACAACCCTGACAAGCCTTATCACATGAAAACAATTTTTCATGTAAGAAAAAATGAAACTGGCAGAAAATATACTCTCAAATGGATATTGTAAAAATGTATTTCTGTTGATAGCCTGTTAGCCTGTCATTAATGAAAAATTAATGAGAAAAATAAAAACCGAATCAAGAATAATAATTGATGAACCACGACGAAATGAAGAAATTTATGAGAATTACAAGTTGCAGAATGTGAAATGTTCTGTATTGGAGAGACTGAACGAGAGTAACACAATTCGAATAAAGCCTTTCAAAACTTTGCGCTACCAGCATTCAAAGCAGCTACAGTAACAAGACGAAGTTGAAATCTCATCTTGAGCATCCAGTCTATGAATACCATGCGAAATGTATGAATAAATAGTCAGTCTTCTGATATCTCGATGCTGATGATTATCATTATTTTAGTATTAGTCTTTTGATGGAGCTTCAAAGTTCACTGCTTCGACAACGCCCCCATTGCTCATTCCAGCACTTTCTATTTCATTATGTCAGTTGCCAAATCCATTCCGACAAAAATCATGCACGAAATAGCTCTGAATGTTATTCATGTTTCCGAATGTTGTACGATCTTTTATTTTTAATAACAGTAATAGTTAAAACTGAGGCTAAAACTAAAAATGACTCAATAAATCTTCAAGAACTATCAATAGTAGTGAAATTTTATTTTAGGGTATATAATCAATTCTTTTACATCTAAAGTAGAACGCCGATTACCCGAACTAATTGGGACCGGGATCAATTCGGATAAGCAAAAATTCTAATAATTGGGCATGTAATTGTATTGAAGAATAGCAATGTATTAAACTTTGAATAAACGTTATTACTTTTGAAAAGTACAGTGTAGTGATGTTAAATTAATATGGAAAGCAAAACAAATACTGTATTAAACTACAGTATAGTAAGTACAATTTGAAGAAAAGTAAGAAAAGCTACAATCACGTCGTAAACGCTGGTTTTTAATTTATTACTTCGCTTCGGATAATTGGCAATTCGGTTAATCGGCGTTCGGAAGCTTTGGATAATCGGCGTTCTACTGTATTTTCATCAGACTGTAACGCTCCGATGTAGCTGGAACCTAGACATGAAGTTCTTTTACAAATTGATTTTTAAAAACTATTTTAAAACTATTCTTATGCAAAAACTATTGATTGTCATTGAATTTTTCATTGCAATCATTGATTTGAAGTAATATGATAACGTACATTGATTGCATCAGGCCAAGAGTAAACTATGATCATTGATTAAATGACTTAGTATTTTCATTCTTTAGGTTTAGGCTACCATATTTTTTTACTCTACCAAAACAATATATTTTACACACAATTCATCCATTCATTTAGTGAAATACAATAAATTTATTTGATAAACAGACAATGGAGCTCAAAAGTATTCCAAATATTGATAAATATTTGAAAAAAAGGTTATGATTACTTGTTGCAGATTTACTATTACTTTTACAATCTCCCATGGACAAGATGTGGTTTCTTATCTTCCAGTACTTTAGAATGATGTTCTATATTTAAATATTTGAAAATATAAGTAAATATTTTCAACTTTGATGATGTCTCTCGGAAACTGTATCAAAGTTGAGATTTTAAAAGGCCACTGAGAAAATTCTAGAGAATTCATTCAAGATTTAAAAAGGTTACACATTAAAAAACACCGATTCCAAGTACATTGAACTGAATCAATAGAAATTCAATCCTGTAATTCTCATGTCAATCAGATTCAGACTTACGACATGCGATAAGGATGTAATACTATCCCATCAAAGTAACTAAAGGTAATCGTATTCAGAATACATGCATAAAAAGTTGGGAGCTGTATCTCTTCTATTTGGAGATTATGTATTGGGGTCATTTGAGAGCACCTCGGTCCCTGATCGAATCTGAATAAAACATTACTTGCCTTGGTCCTCTCAAAATTCAAGCATCAACAACATGTTCATCTTTGCTCACTTTATATCCAACTCTGTAGCGGGAATAAACAGGGTTCTATGTGGAAACGGAGCACGTGCTTTTATCCATTCCTCATGCCAAAACCAACTGGAGGCCTTTTAACATTATTCAACTCACATGTACACTTCAATATACTGTATTTTGAAAGAAATCGATCAATTTAAAGTGTCTCCACCTATAACGATATACGATATTCTTACACGATATAATATTGTGTAAGAAAATCTATGAATTTAACTTCCTAGCTATATAAGATATAGTAGCAATAATATTTTCATTTAAAATCATTTTAATTGCACTTTCACACCGACCATATTTACTGGATATAATGTAGAGGCTGGATTTAGTGACCAAGTTACTTCCCAAGTTATTTTTAAATGATGATTTGTATTATATTCTTATGGAAATGATAACTCATTGTTAATCATTCATGAATAGAGCAAACTCAAAAATGTTTGTATTCAATTTTATTGTCAATAATATTCAAAGTATAAATATTTAGTTGAAAACTAAAGAGCTTTTACAATCGTAGACTATTGATGTGAATAATTGCTCACTATATATTTAACGAGTCTAACCTTGTGATTCTGTAGAAAAGTTATTTGTTTGTCTAGTATTTCTAAGAAAACTACTCATTCATAAAGATATTTAAGTATTTTGAATGTCACTATACAAAACTGTACAAATTTAGTTCCTCCTGAATTTGAAATTCATTAGAGTAATATTTGTATCTATTATACTACAGACTACAGTATATTCAGCATTCTATTCATAATAAAGACAATGTACATGCACAAATGTGACAGCCCATATATTTAGCATGTAATTGAAAAAACTCATCTAGAAGGATCAAGGTATAAAAATAAATAAATTGTGTTTAAACACGGGTATTCCAAATAGATACTACATAAGACAATAATTATATCGTTAGTATAGTCTGTTCAAGCAAAAAAGACGCTCTGGCAAGATGAGAAAATGACTCCAGCTCTGTCAATATTGGTTAAAAAATTATTGATTTGGTCTCAATCGTAGGAAACATTCTAATCTACAATTTGAGACCAATTCAATAATTTTTGAACCTATATTGACCGAGCTGGAATCATTACCTCATCTTACCAGAGGGTCTTCTTTGCTTGGACAGACTATACCTAACCAGTGTGATGGAATCACATACTGTATTCATAAATAATAATTAAATACGTTGTTATACTCTATTCTATTACTAAATCACTGTTATTACTATTTTTTTCATTTCGATTCTACATGAATCAGAATCTAGAATTTAAGCCATCATATTTTGTAATCGACACTACTAAACAATATCTCTCTCACTGTTTTTCTCTCACCCCCATCCTTTCTCACTCACTTCATTACTCTATCTTTCTCCCTACCAATCTCTCTCACTCTATCTTTCCAATCTTATCAATTTCTCTTTCTCCTACCTCTCTATGTCCAACCTGTCTACACCCATAAACATTTGAAATCAAAGTTCTGAGTCGGCCCTTATACAGCCATAGCTAGCTCTAGGAGGTGTTTATTTGTCGGATTACCATAAAATCGATGGCCCGATTCTGTCTGGCAGCATTTTATGAATAATTGCTTTCGTATTGCAACAGCAGAGCGAGCAGGTCGTTTGGTGGTGCCATTCAAGTTGGAACCGTGCGCCATTCTTCTGTTCCTCAGCTTAGAACTGTATTACATTGTCTTTCATTACTGACATGAACTGAATTCACTTCCTACATACCTACCTTACTTTCTTCCTTCATACCTACATCATTACAGAATTAATAATCAAAAGTTGATCAATAGTTGAATTCTAGTAGATTTTGAAAGTAATTTGCACAAAGATGTAGTTAATCGATGGTTAAATTCTATTAGTTTTATTAATTCAAAGAGTTTTTAATATCTCCTTCTTGTTTAACTTTCATCATATACACAAACTTTTCAAGTGAGTCTATCAATATGTGGAGAACTGCATCAGTTCGGTATTATTCATTATTATTTTCTAAATCTGTTTCCTCTGAAATAATATTTTTAAAATGAAATTTTAAGCTAATGTGAATGTGGCGAATACAAATCCAACAAAATACCAAATCAATACTCACAGTTGATATCAATTAGATATTACGGATAGCATCTTCCTCTTACCTGTAACATAAAAATAAACAATAATTAGCAACTGAAACACCATCGAAATGGAAATTTTTCAACTCCATAAAAGTAGAGGTAGCATTCCCAAGCTACTGGAGCTGTTCGGCTCTAGCTGCGCTGCTCTAGTCATCACAACTATTCACATAACTATATTATCAATGTTCACTTTGTTATCAGGGCTACTAATGTATAATATAACAATTAATAATCTAAGTACACTTTTAAAGTCATTGTAAGTGAATTTCACTCGATTACTTATCGGCTGATTATACATTAGTAGCCCTGATAACAAAGTGAACATAGTTATATGAATAGAGTTGTGATTGCTAGAGCAGCGCAGCTCGAGCTGCCGCTTGGGAATACTACCTCAACATACTTCTACTCATCATACCTGAATGTAGGTACCTTATATTTTTAAATTTCATGGAGAATACACTGTAAATTAAATACAAACTCATCATAATTATGAGTTTATTGATCGGAGAGTATAGAATAACAAAAGAGATTTAGTTCTATTCTCTCTGGTATAAATTTATCAACGTAATATGAATAAATTTTCCCAATCATCCATAAATCCATTCATAAACTGTCTCAATGCAGTATTATGATTCCATCCATGAATAAAAATTAATAAATATAGTATTTCACAGCAAGTTATTTCTCAATGAAAACATTCATAGAATTATTTGTCGATCAATCATAATCATACAGAATAACTGCAACCGACTCAGTAAAATTTTCTACTCAAACATGGTTAGCAAAATTATGCAGTAAATATTAATTCACAATATCATTACTTGCTAACTCATATTCATACAATAAATACTTTAACCAATTAAGTCAACCCACTGAAATTTATTAGACAGAATCAGTTAGCAAACACAATATCAAAAACCAATTCAAAGAAAATATTAGTATGCGTGAATTTTATGATTCTCAGAGAAGACCATTGAGCAGTAATACAACTCTATTCGTATGTAAATGCACGGCTGGTCAGTAGACGTTTAGCACGATTTATTAGTGGTAATCAGTTAGCATTTCTAAAGCTGGTGAACCTGATCCACCTGATCCATGAATAATGCTGTCCTCACAATACCGTGAACGAAGGTTGCAGTAGCCTAGTATGCGTTTAGAATCCTTTATGATGTTTTGCAATAAGTTTGGTCGCCACGATGTAAACACGAATTCGGAGGTGAAAGAGAGAGGAATTACTTTGGGCGTATTACCAGAATACAAATTGATACACACATTATTGTATCATTACAAAAGTGAATCCAATTTAATCAATCTACACTGATACACTTATGTTTGTATCATTACAAAAATGAATCCAATTTAATTCAATCTCCAGCGACCACAGATCACAAAAATGTGTTTGGTTTTTATTCTATGATTGCTGGATTGAATTAATAAATTTGATATACTTTATTCAAGTAGATTACAAGTACATCAAAACTAGTATATCAGCTTCCAATCTATTTATTGTACAATCAATATTTTTATAAAACTCATTATTTTGAATATTTACAAATCGAAAGTATTCTATGCGGAAGTATTAAACAATGGGAATGAGCTAATGAATAATGTTTCTTCAACAGAGAATGTAAGAGAATTTATTAGAATAGAAAGAGAAAGAAGATTTACGAAAATACTTTTACTGGGAGACGTTTTTAGAATTTACATAGGAGAGAGTGAGATGGACAATGCTGTCCTCACAAATGTAAGCGTAATATCTGAATGAGTTTTTGTTGAGCGTTATTTTCACCCCGTATTTCTTCAGTGGTGTCCAACAGAATACCAACGACCCTGTTCTCGAATGTCTAGCACCTGTTTAGCATTTTGATCGCGTGTCATCATTGATCGGACATCTTTCGTTAACCGTTAACCTTCTTCGCCGCATCGGGAACAGAGGAACCTTAAGGTAACCTTACCAAGTCGACCTTTGGCTAGTGTTCATCACCTGACACCTCCATACTTTCCCCAAGGGAGACATTCAATGCTGACATTTCGCAATGCTCCAGAAAAGTTATTTCAGTATACAGGTCCCTGTGACAAGTTCCAGCATTGAATTTGATGATTTTCAACAAACTAAGCGATAGGATACAGAGCAACCTAGAATACAAATGATTCACGAGGAATTATGATTATAAAAGAAGTATAATTAAAATCAAAAGAAGTGGTTAAATTATAAATACTACAAAGCTAACTAATAGGATCATTATTCAACATTGGAAAGACTCTTCCATCTCAAGGATGGGATTCTCAGCAATGAAAAAATAGCGAGAAAATATTTTTTCACTATTGTTTGTAGAAAAAAACTACCTTCAGAAACAATTTCACGAATTCATGCTAATCAATTTCCCTATTTGAGAGAATAATGCATCAATATTCCAAGAGCAATGGATTAAATTGAATCATTCTCCTCCATGTAATGGCCGTTATTCAAACCAGTAAGGGAAAATAAATTGGAATATTAGCTATTCACTACCTATTCACCGATCGAAGCCGGGTGGCGATCGTAGCCAATCGTTCAGGTGTTACAAGTGTTTGCAGCCATGGTTTGGGGGTTTGGTTTCAGCATTTTTATTAATCTATATCTATATAAGCGAAATGGCACTGACTGACTGACTGACTGACTGATTCATCACCAGAACTAAAAATCCACTGAAGCGAATGCGTTCAAATTTGGCAGGCATGTTCAGTTAGACGTTAAGACGCGTGCTAAGAAAGGATTTTGAAAACTTTTCAAGGAAACGTAAAATATTTTAGTTTTTCTAGAGTTTTTCGGCGTTTTCCTCATTTTTTCGAGAACCAATCGGTAGAAAATGTTGATATTTGGTGGGCAGGTTCAGATGAGGTCTAGAAATTTTGTGTTGAAATATTTTGCAATCCGTTCAAGATTACGCCAGTAATAAAGTTTTCAAACTTGTAGATGTGTTGCCGGTTGCATATCTTCCGCCTTGCTACGACCAATCCTAACTGAAAATTGAATGGTTCAGCGAGATTATAGATGAATTAATTTGGTAGATATTCAAACTTTGTCCGATATACTTTCCAAGGCAACGCTTAATATTAGCGGTTTACTATTTTTATTGAATTTTCGGAGTTTTTCTTAGATTTTTCTAGAACAAATTGGCAGAAAATGTTGAAATTTGGTAAATAAGTCCAGATTAGGTGTAGAAATGCTGTGCTCAATAAATTTCAAATCCCTACTGAACGGAATTTGCAGGCGAGCGAATCGAGCCTGTTTGTCTCAGCTGACACTGACAGAGGTTTTGCAGGCGAGCGAAGCGAGCCTGTTCGACTCACTTACACTGCCTATACTGTCGGGGGTCCAGGGGGCGGAGTGTATGATAGTCTTCCTAAAAAATATGAAATCCCAAACAAAGCAGTGTACAAAGAATCATAGCAGATTGACGAGGATTAGTTGTAGTTCAAAAACTTGGTAAACTGATTAGGTCCAGACAAAAGGCAAAATATAGATACAGTATACTTGATATATGATACTGGTCAATGGATAACATTGATATTTCATCAAAATATGTTTTTTATCTGCTGGAAAATATATTTTCTGGAAAGATAACAGACTATAAAATCTTCAACTACTATAAACTTCAATGTGAACTACAGGTCAATGAAGACTCAAGAAACTACATTACCATTTTAGTATTTATTGTTCAGCCGCATAACGACTTCAGACAAGTCACGATAATATTGTAGGCTAAACGTCTGAACAAATAAAATTGGTAAAACAAATAATGAATATTTGATATTATACACGAAATGATAGACATTGTCGAAGGTTCATCATGAATCATTTATGAGAGAAATCGTCATTGATCAATGCCATGCGATTGTTAAGTAGCTCAGGAAACAATAAAATATCGCGGAAATGGAGAATGTTCATCATAAATTTCTGGTGAACCCAAGAAGAATGTGAAAATAATTCAAGAGTTTCAAAATTGAACATTCATGTGTCAAGTCTTGAGAAATTGTCATGAAAATACAGATCAGATACTGATAAGACAACAATGATATATAGACATAACGAACAAGGAAATCAATTTCTTCAACAGGTCAAGATTTCAACATTGAATGATAAATTAATGTCTACGATAAAAATGATAGATTTAATAAATGATTATCCCTCATATTGCACTGAAGAGGATTCTCATCATTGTAACTGACTAAACCCAGAAACAAATTCAGCCAACAATTCTGTACAACGTACAGCTAACAATAGTATTCGTACAACTTGCATTTTATCGGATAAAGCCAATCGACTACAAAATACAAGTTGTTATTAAGTGGTCGATGGATAGGAATGAATGTTTTCCCTTCAATATGTCCGAATAACTCTGCTCTATTTGAATATATGGATAAATAAAATATTTATTCTCAGTCAAATAGAATAAAATACATATAACACTTTCATACAAACAAAAATAAAAGTTTTAGACTGAAAAATAATAAACATATGCAAAGCTCAAGGAGCTTGTCCGCATATGGGAGTTGAAGGATTTGCAGTGTAGATCAGTGAACTTTATGAATTAAAAGAATGATTATTAAACAAGTAGACCAGTAGACCACCAAATAAGTCAGTGTTTTTTGAACTTGCAAGCTTGTTCTAGCCGTTTAAAGAAGAGAAGCTTGCAATATAAAATTCTACCAGAAAAAGACTACTGTTGAAATACGGTATATTGTGTTGGTCAATAAGAGGAGACTTCAGCAACAGGTAGGTATTTAATAATTGAACGGGGAAGACTATCTAGGTGGACGATTCTACTGACGCTACTAATCAATAGAATAGTCCCCGACCTTACATACAAGGCCACAAGTAATTGCAGAATGATAGTAATACTATGTATTTTCAGAGAGAAGATAATAGAAATTTCTATTCTCTCCAATTTCTATTTTATTCTCTTCAATTGTCATTCTATTCTTTTCAGTTTCTGTTCTATTCTCTCAGATTTTAAAACATTGGTATAGTTCCACTAATGATTGTGAAAATCATTGTGAAATATGAATCCATAGCAGAACTTTCTGTCAAGCACATAATTATATTAAGATTTGTCACCCATCAAACACACATTCGTAAGAAGATGTCTTAATCGAGTATTGAATTTAGTTCTGGATTTGATATTACACTCTTCGAGTTATCCAAAATATAAATTTCTATCGAGTGAGAGACAAGAAAGGCGTAAATGAAAGGCGTACGAAAAGTATGTAAATTACACTTAAGATTAAATGAAAGAATACATTTTTAAATGTGTTAATTTCTCTGTGAACAAATTCACTGCATTATATGACAATATTCATCTAACTGTTTTGAAATAAAAAATCATGTTTTCAAATGAACTTTTAGAAA
Source organism: Sogatella furcifera (assembly GCA_017141385.1). Taxonomy (NCBI): domain Eukaryota; kingdom Metazoa; phylum Arthropoda; class Insecta; order Hemiptera; family Delphacidae; genus Sogatella; species Sogatella furcifera. The sequence continues at coordinate 10,119,131 of CM029551.1, read as the reverse complement.
TAACTATAATCGAGTCTCCGTTTGTGGAAAATGAGGTTATCTGGCGAAGTGGAACAACCCTTGGGACTCCCCACTATTAAAATCCATACGCAAATAAAATAATAAATTCATCTAACTATCGTTGAGTAATATTAAAGAAGAGAGTTTTAAAAACTAACAAATTAAAATTTAAGTTAAGTATAACTTGAGATGGACGCTGAAAGAACAAAAGAATATTGAAGAATAATAAAATTTAAGGATGCTTTCGTCAGAAGGAAGAAGATGAAAGAATGGTCCACATTATGAAAAATTGGAAAAGTTCCAGGTACAAGAGTGAAAGCAGGGGCCACAAACTCTTTTACGTACAGTGTCCAACCATTTTGACTGAGTGGGTGTTCATTAATTGAAAAACTTTACGAAACTTTTTTGAGCGGGTAGCCCTGAGACAGCTTGTCAACAAAGAGGTCAAACATTGAACCGTAATTCAATTTAACCCAAATTTGCAAACTCTTTAGCACTTATTTTAACACAAAAAATGCTGTTAGAGTTTTAAGAGGTATCTAATTTATAATGCATAAATTCTATAAATAATTTATAAATTAATAATATTTCATAATATTACTTTATTATATATTTTATTTCAATTTTGATTTGAATTTATAATTTTATTTATTTTTATAATCTATACAATTTTATAATTTATAGTTTCGAGGTATCTTCAAGAATAATTATTTCCTTCAACACCAGAGATTTTTCAAATTTGGGAGGAATCGTTAAGATAATGGAGGAAAACTTCGTGAAACCCATGAACAATCCAGTACTGTAATAATTAGAAACTAAATATAGACATTGATCATCACACCGTTAATTTTCAGCGTCAACAGGAAAATACTGAAACGGGTGTATTTCAAAGCACGATGAATAAATTCATAAGTTGTGTATATAAGGCATTATATATAATAAGGCAAAATCCAAACTGAATCTCCGTCTACAATTATTATACACAAGCTAAGCTTTGATGATCAAGTATTGACGTACAGTATCTAGTTACAGTGAAACTTTGAATGCATATATGCTATGGAAATATTCAGTAATACTATTTAGGGTTATTTAATATTCATACTTGAATAAAATGTTCTCTATATTCCACAAATTATCATCAAATTTGAAAGTTAGTAAAATTCTGTCGTGGGCGGCTACTTCGCCCCTAACATGTGAACTGACGTGAATAATAACAGTATTCTCGTATATGCTGTAATGTTTACCTTGGTAACGTTTACCTTGCCAATTATTTTATTTCAATTTCCTAACCCTAATTGCCCTTGTTTTCAAGGTCAAGTTTACTTTGCCAATTTCATTTGTACAAAATTCATTGGACAAATAGAAGCACCCCGAGGGCGAATGTGATATTCACAGGTAGGATGAGTGAGCTAAGAAAAGTAAATAGTTCAAATCAAGGTTTTTTCAATTTAATAAAATAGGACAGAAAATTAAGATTAAACCTCAACTACTCATAAATGATGGTGAGAATTTCATTTCATTCCTTATACTGATTGTCATTATATGTATTGTCAATATCAACTCAATGCTAATCGAGGCTAGTGAGAAGTTCAGAATATTCAACAGCTCTCAAATCGCTAAGATATGGAAATGAAATTTTCAGGTGATATCAGTTCTATTGAATAGAACCGTCAGATAGGAAAAACCTCTCTGGTAGTTGTGATGGGAATCCATATAGCTATCCTTCTCTATTCCAATTATAATGTTTGTAATTAATCATCAAATAATTTTATTTTATTATTCAAAAATAACGATTAGGTTTAGATGTAAATCGAAGGAGCAAACTTTCAACGTAGTAAAGTGATCATCAGAGTACGACAGTGTCAAACACTAGATGAAAAAAATCAGTATTACAATGTGAGAGGTTCTTCCATAATTAGTGGAGAAAAATTACAAGGTAATTACAAGGTAATCAAGTTATTCAAAGTTGGGTGAAATAGTACCATAAACCATAATATGGGGAAACCCGAACAAGGATTCTCAAGAACAATGAAAGCAGTTTGAGTGATGGTGAAAACTGAGCAGAAGGTGATTAAGAAACGTCTGAAGTTACTTGAAAGATAAGTAGGTAATTTCCCAAAGGAGTGATGCTGCGCTAATTGAAAATATAGTCTATGAGAAGAGCGTTGATGATGGTAGAATGCCTGTGCTAACAATATTACGGCCGTTGGTTGTAAACATTTCCTTATTGGGACAATAATGAAAAATTTGTGAGACTAGAAATTTGTGAGAGAGAAATTTGTGTCAGAGAGGGAACAGTCGTCTCTTTCCATTTTTGACGACGATACAACTACATTTCTACAAACTTGATTTGAATTTTGTTGGAAACACAACAATCATTCACCCTACAAAAACAATATCATAGCCTGGTCGAGCAAAGATGGAAAAATGACTCCAGCTCGGTCAATATTGGTTCAAAATTTATAAATTTGGCCTCAAATTGAAGATTTATAATTTATAATTTCTAAAACAATATTGACCAAGCTTGAGTCATTATTGCATCTTGCAAGAATGTCTTCTTTGTTTGACCAGACTATACCAAGGTCCATGAAACTATAAATAAGGTAACTCTGAAGTAAGAAATTTCTGGAATAGAAGATATTATTTTTTTGCACTTTTACTATACTGCATTGAAAACAATACGACTAAATATTGCTAACTTCCATCAAACCATGCAAAGTTTGCATCTAAATCTATTCATTCAGATCTACTTATCCATCTAAGGCCGGTATTACACGATAATAGTTCTATGATCATAGTTGATCATATGAAAAGAGATGGAAATATGGTTTCGTAAGGCCAGTATTACATGTTAATAGTTCTATGATCATATCATCTGATCATATGGAAAACAGATGAAAATACGAAATCCTATTTTCAGGATCACATATGATCACAGATCTATTATATCATTCTATTATCGTGTAATACCGGTCTAAGGAGTGCCCATCCAATTAAATTCCAGTCTTCATCCTTACTACTCTCACAATAAAATTTAACCTAAATTTTTTTTACTACATCCTATACCTCACTATAAATTCTCACCACTCCATTCCATCTCATTCAATCTTATTCCTTCAAACTCTCCTAACCTCCAACCTGATTTCCAACTTGCTAATGGATCAGCCTCAACACCTACAAACTAAATAGCAAACGTTCCCTCCATTTCGATTTCTATCTTGGTCGCCAGATACGAATCCAACACGCTCTGTTCTGGTATTTTAATACAGAGCTGAATGTATATTTGTTATTGGGATGACGAACGCACGCAGGCAGACACAGAAGACACGTTCAGGTCGCGAGCCAAATGACGCGGGTCTCTGCACATGCCAGACTTTTTGACGGCACCGCATACTATATTACTGTAACTATATACGTATACATTTATATAAATATATTTCAATGTTTAATACCTATTTGACGGCGCCGCATAACCATAGTACTATGTACATATATTTTTCTATATATATTATAATAAATATGTATTTCTAAGGGAATAGCACACATAATTTTGGCATCTTCCAGGCTCACATCTGTCACGAGACGACATTCCTACTGTATAAACACGTCTCCAATGTTTGCACTTTCATCCATCCCATTTCTTCCAACAAATACAACTGAGACATGCAGGAAAGTGTGGGCAAGTGAAGGAGGTCACAATGTGGAACACGTGGGAAGCAAGGTGTCACTGTCTGTAGAAGTTTATTGAGATGAGTAAGTATGAGTTTATAATTGTGTTAAAAGTTGTATGAATAGCATGGATTTCACTAGAATTCTTTCTATTATTCTATCCACGTAGAACATCTATCTATCCATCCACTTACTGTAGAATATTTTTGAATCAAAGAAGAGAACATAGTAAATTATATTTACATTTTTCCATTGCTCTCACTATGTTTTTACTATCATTATGTTATTATTTTTTGGATTAGGTTTCCCATGTCTTTTGTATTAATTTTATTATTTATTCTAAGATTGCTTTACTTTTTTCTGCCAATAAAACAATTTCAATATTCAATATTAAGACATCATGATTGAAATAGTTCAAATTTGGGGTGCATGATAGTGACTTTTTTGTTTCTATTGTACTCCTTATCAATGCAGAAGAATAGAAAAAACCATTACAAATGAAGAGGACTGATATGCATTTCTGTATTCACAGACTTTTTCGTTATTATTATTAGCGTATGGCTTTATTTGGTGGGGAGACCATTTCGTTATGCTTGAGTAAGTGAGTAATTGAATGAATAATATGTGTTCAAAAATATGATGCTGAGACCACTGTCTACATAAAAATATTACAGGATCAACAATCCTTGTAAATCTAAATCAATGTCAACGTATTCACCAAATTGTTTAGATTTTTCAAGCACAGATCATAAACTAGAAAAATAAATTTTTCATAAACTCTCCAAGCACAGAGAGCAATGTACTGTACTAAGAAGTGCCACCAACTAGCTAATTGTTAGACTAATAGATGATAGAGGCTTGAAACTAATTGGCGTTGAAAGCCAAAGTCAAACAATACGTTTAATGCCATTAAAACAACCTGTGGCTGTAATAAGCTTTTCCTTTCAGAGTTCCTAAGTTCTCCCTCCACTCTTTCATTCACACAACTACTGAAAAGCAAACTTTCAACGTAACTTTTTGCTGTTATTAATTCTTTATTGCATGTTTGTACTAGGTGGTTCTAGAAATAAATTAGTTAGTGGATGACAGTTGGTGAAAATATATGGGAAGAAAAAAATAAGCAGTTGCTGGTATGATTAATTGCCTCTTGAAGAAAAGGTACGTGGAAACTATCTCTTCCGGGATGGGGAGGGATTTTGTTACTGTTTTTATGGAGGGGATTATTTCCCTGTTTCCAAGATAACCTATCATTTCGATTGAAGTTTTGACAATGATATACTCTATTATAGGACCTGATTTTAGTATTGTGTTATAGTTCTTTTTTGAACCAACACTACAAAGAAGCATTATTGAGAAGCTCTATTGTATTGTAGTAATAGTAGTTGTATTTTGGACATAAGCCTGTGTTTTAAACCAATAAGTTTAATAGTTTCTGTAAAATGAATAAATAAATTTAAGTAGCTCCTTCAAAAAGCTCTATTGTATTGTAGTTGTATTGTAAAGTAACTTTTCTTCATATTATTAACAACCTAGAAGGAATCACAGGTCCGAAAAAAATTACAGGATTCAAGTTTCAATTCGGGTATCTTCTAACCAATAGCAATCTCATTTCAGAGTATATTACCCAAAATACACCACTTTTACTGGTCAGTTAAACTTTTAGGGGTTCTTTAGAGTGTTGTTGACGCAGAATGAGAGAGAATGGGCTTCTGTGTTTATCAGCAGGCAAAATTCAAAGATAACAAAGTGGAATAAGTTACAGCTAACAACATAAAACAGATAACTAGTTCAACTAAATCCTGAAAGGAGTGGACTACAAAACAGCTTGAACAAACTCCTTGAGCCCTAAAATTTAAGCAGAGTTCAACATTAAGGCATTCTAAAACACAAATTTACTGTTTTGATCAACTATATCAAACCTGGGTTGATGTTTCAAATAACGATGATGATACAAACAACAACTCAAAAAATGTTTATCCATTTGGAATTGGTAGGCCTGTATCAAGTTATTTCTAGGTGTATTGACGTTTAGTCATTCTAATCAGCTCAAATACTCAAACATCAAACAATGATGCTACAGTATTTGCCAACAAAATAGAAGGCTGTGATTGGTTGAGCGGGCTTAGTTTCAAGTATATAATTGACTAACAGGAGAATGAAATCTACTGTATAAAGTAATACATGCAGATAAATGCCAGATTCAAACAAAACCAATGAACATACAATACAAGTATGTGAAACATGGTATAACGAAATAATTGACAAGTGAGATAGTTAAGAAAGTAACCAAACTGGACGATAAAAGTTTACAATTCAGCGAAACTCAACAGAGTAATTGTTAATTATAACAATACAATTCAATACAACAGGCCATGAGAAAGGATAATATCATTGTCTTTTGTTGCTCAGAAGGTACGCCAATCTCCAATTTTCAACGATTCAGGTAATCAACAATCCTGTTCACATTGTTTCGTGGAATGATGCAAATTTTTAAAATTAATTTAGCATACTATAATCACGATATTATCATGGGAGGAAAACATAGGCTGAGCTTAAACAATTACTCTCCAAAATTTTTATGAAAAGGTAATGTGCTAGATTAGGTTATAAAATCACATCACTGCTTCATCACATAATTTTCCGTATATGGAGGGAAGTTTTTCAAATAGATAGGCCTAACTCATTATTCAATTTCAACTATCGATCAATTTCATTCTGTCATAGGAGCTTGGAGGGTTCAAATGAAATCATTCTCTTTTTAAATGATATTCAAGATATTGAATCACAAACCATAATCAGTTATAGTTGTAACTCAAGTGATAAAGTACTCAATAATCAGGTGATATCACAATTAATAAGTATTAATCACTTGAAAACCGAATATTGTTAACCTATTCAATGGTATCAAAAGTAGGCTATTGAAATTTCACGCCTCCACCTGCAAATCAAACTACTGTTCTCATTCAATTTACTGATTGAGACATAGCTCATTGGCCTAATGCAGCAGCCAAAGCTCACTTCAATCTCAATATGCTTGCTACCGATTGCGTCATACCACCGAGTCCATCATTAATCAATGTATGATTGAAAGTTATCTTCGTTCTAATCCATCTGGCTGGGTGCCTACATTTATGAATAGGGAGAGAAGAAAAATGGTAGATGAATCAGCGAGTAGCAAGAGAAAGAATGAGAGAGAGAGAGAGTGACGAAGAAAGACAGTTGAGACATGAAAAATGAATTCACTGTTGGCATGATGAAGAGTATCTTTTTATTCTTTAAAGAGTCATTTCACTATGAAAACGTTCATCAATTACCAAACTTTTATTTTATTTTTCTTATCTTATTTTTCTATTTGAAATTTGATCATGTATCATGCTTATTAGGATACGCTTCAATAATCTGTCTTCTATTATCATATTGTATGAAGTATCATTAATGTATGTTGTATCATTTAATGACATGAGTGGTAGCTTATAAGAAACATTGAATTGTAATATTCGGCTATTTTCAAGATTTTCCACGCTGAAAAACAATAATTGAAGTTTTTAGTGGACAGGGCTTCCAACAAGTACCTAAATAGGATAGGCCTACTTCAAAATATTATGTAAAGAAATGAAAACACTTGAATTGGAAATACGAAAAAGACGGATTCCTATAATTATACTCAATGTCTATCTGACAAAATGTGTACAGTACATTATTTTAATCTCTATGAAACATGGTTCTCATAGATCATCTACGCCACCCATCAAATTTTAAATAGATGGAGTTGTAAATCTAAAAAGAAAAACGATATTGGTGATGATTCAGCGGTTATTCAAGTTCTAATTTCCAGTCAAATTTAAAATCAACTGTAGTTTAAGAAAACTCAAGCTAATTAAATTATGATTCTATAGAGAACCGATTACTCACAGTTAATTTGTTGTGAATCAGGCGATTTGATAGTCATTGACATTGAAAATTGTAATCGTAACCGATTGATATGAAATTGAAAATCATTCCGTAGTAGTTACAATCAGTAGAAAAAAGGTTACAAGTTCATTAATGACGGTGAAGATTGTAATGATTGAGCAATGTATGTTGTTTGAAAACGATGAATCAATAAAAATAAATGTAATTATCAAAAATACAGTACTCAACTCAGATATAAATAGATTTGTAGTTTAATAGTTTTTCAATGCATCATCAGAAATCTAAATTCAAATCATAACAGAATAGATTTGGAACAGTACTAGTTATCAGTTGAAACAACTTGAATTTTCATTTCTCAGTTTCAACTGGTGAATAAACAATACGTTGATTTTTAATAAGAAAAACATTTAAATGTTTATAGTGATTAATAGTTTATTTCACCTCGAGAGCAATACTCTGAGTCTCTGACTGTTGTCAAATTTGTGTTCCCGAAAACTGAGAAACTGTTGATTGAGCCTCATTAGCCAATTCAAAGGAATAGTTGATAATCATATCTTATATCTCATAACTTAGATATAAAAAAACTCCTACCAAATGCCCTAAAAACATCTACTGAATGAGTTTTGTGTTTTGAATTAATTTATGATGGAAAATGATTTTTCTTGTACATCAATGAATCGCCAGATTTTTTCGATTACCTATTTTTCGATTACCTATCGATAGGATAGTCAGAGCTGAGTTTGAGAATGGACTGAGATGGTAAGTGATTAATACATTAGAGTGATTCTAAAAGTCCTCAGTCATCAATAGAACAGTAAGGCTTGTGAACCAATCCAGGAAAAAATTTTTTTTTTACCTTTTGGAAGGATTTATTCAAATTGAGATAATTGGTGAGGTTTCATCAGACAATCTACTTCATGTTTTAGATGTAGATTGAATAATTGTCTTTGGTTCCATTACATTGTACCTTGTTACCTAACATCCACTTATAATACTCAATTGAAGACCATCTTAAGTATTACAAGGTAAATCAGGGACTATAGAGGTTCACAGTAAGAGAGACCACATAAGGTTCCATGAATGAAAAAATCAATATACATGGCAAACAATTAGTTAGATTTCAATTCTCAAAATAGCAAAACTATTTCAAAACGATTGTCTTGTGCTATCCTATCACTACCATTCGAAAAACCACATTCTTAAAAGTAATGCACAAGAAAGGAAGGTACGCTAATGTACGTGATGAACCAATACTTTATAGTGAACTTTACAATTCTAATTTTTCAATTAGTCGTTGAACTAATCGTTTAGTATTCCACCGAACTAAAGACACAATCTAGCATTACATGCGGACATGCAACGCACATTCTGTGATAAGATTTTGATAAGAAATGAAACTCACTTACCGATCAAGTGTGGTTAGCCGGTGAGGGCCTGCTACTCCACTAGATAAAACAACAACTATGCAACTTCACACAAAGCCGATCGAACCGGAGCACACACAATAGCCAATCGCACAACAACGATTTCCGTTCGTTCAATTCCAATGAGATCAACTTCAGTCGATTCCAGTCACACACAAAAGAATGCTAGATTGAGAGCTAATAGCGAAGCACAAAATGACAAACAATGTTCGGCCGATCATACATGTTGGCACACACTACCCGAAGGAGTTTCGTAGATTTGACGAAAGCGTTTGACCACTGCCGAGTAAGTAGGGTTGGCGTGCTACAGGGTTCGGAGCTGTCTCTGCGCCTCCTCTTTCTCCACTCAGCGCTCAGGTTCACACTGGCCGGGGTGTCCTGTCCCGTTCGAATAAGGCCCGGTCGATACTGCGAGGAGCAGCAGCACTCTACAACTCCCCTTCCCTTCCTCACAACCAACCACAGCAGCCCAGTCCACCGCTAACGACACCTATCGCGCGGAGGCTCCACGCCGCTCCACTCTGATAACACTGCGCACAGAACTGTTCCGTTGCAACGTGATACGCTGCGCAACGCAGAACGCAACGTAGACGGGTTTTCCGAAAATTCGTTAGCAAGGCTATACGTTCAGAGTAATCTTGAAATGGAAGTGGTAATTGTAGTAGGATACGAGATCTCCGTAGATATCGAATACAAGTAGATTTGAGTTTCGGAGTTCTTTGCATTTCCTCTCTCACATACCACCTTACGTTATATCTCATAATGCACTACTGTGCAATACAAAAGCTATATCTATAGCTATATTAAACTATAGTTGGAAATTGATTTAGATATATTCTTGAAAAAATCAATTCTTACAAATGTTACAAATGACCTTATTTCAAAAGAAAGAAAGAGAGAGGGAGAGAGAGAGAGAGATTCAGATTCAATCACTTTATTCATGTAGATTACATAATACAATAATTCGAATCCTATACTTTACGAATAAAAATAAATTAGAATTAGACTAATTACATTATGGTTCGCTTGAGTTGGCTAATTGTAAACTATGAAAACTTTCAAAATAAGACAGATGTAGGATTCAATAAGCTAACGGTAATATGAATTTGTACTGTATCTACATAAAATGGCGGAGTTTAGACATATAAATGGGTGGCTTGTTGGAGGAGTGATAAAGCGCCGGTCTGATAACCAGGTGGACCCTGGTTCAAGTCCCAAGCGGGGGAACAATTTTTGACCACAGCACAATCACATAAATACGGCCACCCGTCTTTCGGAGGAGACGATAAGCCGTCGGTCCCGACTACTTCAAAGTAGTCGTCATCTATCATCCATATCATTACCCACGCACAAGCCTATGAGCTCATGTGGGCTTCACCCTCATAACAAACAAACAAACAAACAAATGTCCATTCTTGGAGAGGGATGTTCAAAGACATCTCTCCCATTAACACTCAACCATGAGATTAGATTAGATTAGATTTCTTTATTCATTTAGATAGCAAAAAAATATTTATGCTTAGTTTCTAGATTACAAGAGTTATTATTAAATCCAATTATTCTATTACTTTTACAAGTTACACACTAATTTCGATAATTTACACTACAATTTTTACGGGTTATTCTATAATCTATTCAATGAGAGAGGTTACATGTGAATGCGAAAATCATAGAACAATTATCCAAACAATATGCTTATGCTTGCAATCTTACTTGTTGTACATTAGAATATCTAATGGAAATTAGAATATCTAATGTACATTAGAATATCTAATATTAATGAAAAGGCGAAGTTTGGACATAAAAATGTCCATTCTTGGGAAAGGATAAGTATATCCTTTCCATTAACACTTGGCCTGTGTGTGAGAGAGAGAGAGAGAGAGAGAGAGAGAGAGAGAGAGAGAGAGAGATTAGATTAGATTAGATTAGATTAGATTACTTTATTCAAATAGATAACAAAATTCGGCTTAGATTCTACATTGTAATATAATATATGAGTAAGACAAAATTATCCTATAAATTTCACAAAATAGAAACTTCTAGTAAAATACAATAAAACGGTGAAGTAATGAATGCAAAATTTATACAAAATTTTAATTCGAGGTTCTGCAAAATGGATAAGGAGTGTAAGTTATCTAAGTGAAAAGGCGAAGTTTAGACATATATATGTCCATTCTTGGGAAAGGATAATAAGGATATCCTTTCCATTAACACTTGGCCTTGAGACAGAGAGAGAGAGAGGGACAGAGAGAGAGAGAGACAGAGAGAGAGATAGAGAGAGAGAGAGAGAGAGAGATAGAGAGACAGAGAGAGATCTCCCCTGAGAGATAATATAGGACCTGTTGATTGAGAATGAAGATGATTGACAAGTAATTAATAGAATCCTATTTGCTGGTAAGAGGCTGTTTGAGATTTTGCAATGGAGCAACAACAAAGAGAACAGTAAATTATTGTGAGAGTTAATAATTTTGGAATGTTATGTATGAATCAATGTACAATGAAATATTCATATTCTTTATCAAGTACTAATGTTAAAGCACCTTATCTCGTGTGTATTTCCATAATATGTGGCTGTTCTATGTTGTTTTGTTTCGCATTTGCATTTATCTATTGTGAGCATTGAACAGAGTAAGCAATGAGTTGCAGTTAAAACGTCAACTGTAAGCAATGAATTGCGTGCTTTATTACGAGAAATCGTATCTTGAAAATATAAATCATAAGAAAAGATGAAGCACCAAGATTGTTCAGTTAGATGATGGAAGGCAAAGAGTATAGAATAATAATACGCGCTTTTGATGAAGGGGAGTGAAGATTTCAAGTAGAAATGAAAAATTATAAAACTATCTGCCTATCATACATCCTATTGAGTTTTCTCAATTGCTCCAATCTGTCTTTCTTAATTGCGCCAATCTGAAAATTCATTGTATCGTGAAAAATCGCTTCCTAACGGTTTTGTTTGAGAGTATTAATGAGGATAAACTTAAACGCAAGCCTCAACATGATTAGCAATTTCACCGTAACTATTTTGCGTCGAAACAAGAACCGCGCCCCAGATTATACTTGTAAATTACAAACCAACATCAACAAGCTGTCCTCGGTAATTTCCCTTTCATGATACTGCCCTACCTACGACGGTAATTCCAATCCTACCCCGACGTTCATTCTAAATTACTGGGCAAACATTAACTTGGCGAAACTCATCTTTCTGACTCGTCAACTGGGACATGGAAAGAAAGATAAGTTTCACATCTGTTGACTCGCTCTTAAATGACTTTAGTAGAACGCAAACTATGCTGTTTACTTCGCCATGTACATTCAAACTTTATGAGTTCAGCAGAAATGAGACGTTTTAAAAAGTTACCTGCCACAAAAAGTATGAACAACTATGTTATCTTGGGAGGATATTGTGTGAGAAATGGTGCTGGAAACTCATACTCTAGTTGAGAATGTAACATCTAGTAAAGGCATAAAATATATTATTGTGAAAATACCTACCAAGATGTTCAAGAAAAAGGAAGCCCTTGGAGCTTCCATGGAAAGGTTTACATGAAACTAACGGTGAGTCTAACAGAGGACAACAGAATTGTGAGTCAACAATAATAGAGATGTGATAGAACTATTTTAAAGGAAAAACAATGAATCTAGTCAAATATTAAAAACTCAAGATGAAATAAGATAGAACACTATTCAATCGGGTTTCGTCCACATAGTGGTGAAACCCTTTAAATTTGAATAAGCAAGCAGAGGGTTTATAATAGAACCCATATAAGGAAGTTACAATGGACTGGAAACGACTCAGTACTCTGTCTGACGTAGCCTACTCTAAAGCTAAACGGACTCGGTACTCGAGTACTAGAACTAACAATTTTTCAGTCGTACATCTCACACAAAACAAATGGCAGCATCCTGAATTGCAGTTCTGCTAGTCAAAAACCAAATTGGACTCTCAAGATTGAGTTTTCCAACTAGATTTCAATCGCAGCTCATTAATTAGCTGGCGAACTTGTTTGGAATTAACAAGAGCACAGTGCTTCTCCTGCAGAACAGCTTGAAGCATGGCGAAGTTCCTACAGATGAGAGTCATTACGCATGAGAACGAAACGAGAACAGGGCGGCTGAGTGGTGAATCGACAAAGAAAATTCGATCCCATTATTTCGTGACCGGCAAAATAATTCGCTTAGAAGCGGTTGAACAGCTGGTTGGTCGATTAATGTGGGCGGGGCAGGGAGAGGGGGAGAAGTTTCTCCCTGGTCTGATGTCGAATTACAATTATTCTACTCCCCCAAACCCCCCAACCCCTAACACCTCCTACGGTTAGCTCAATTTCGAAGGGGCGGTCCAGTTTGGAATACTTGGCACAAGGTTGGTTTGCATTGGAAACCCAGTTGAGACTCGAGGAGTAATTGGACTGACATTGTTTCCACTGGCGGCTCGAGCCCACAAAACGTGTGAAGTGCCCGTATCTTTTACTGTACAGCATTTCACCTGTTTCGTGGGCACGAGCCGCCAGTGATTGTTTCTCTCTAGGCTCGTTCATTGGTTTGTAACAAATTGCTTCACAGAATATCAATAGTATTACTACCAATTTGAAATGAAAATATTATCCAAAATTTTCATCAACAACTGTTCTAGAGTTTGGAGTGATACATAGAGATACATAAAGGACATAAAGATGCATAAAGTCCTCCATGGTGATACATGAAGGACGTAACAACGAAAATTTTCAATAGCAATAGTAGGCTACATCTCTAAACCAGGAGCTTAAATGATGTGTTACAACAAGCTACTTTATAACCTTTCTAAGTAAAAAAATTGGAAAGTTATGAATCGCTAATTTATTAGGTAATTGTTATGGTGATTCCATATATTCGACAAAAGTACTCACTATATCATTCAGAAGGTCTGAAGAACGATAGAAAAACTTTAAAAAGCAATGGCACATTTCAAATCCAGGTGCCTAAATCCTAAGTAGGGGAAAAATTAATAAATAAAATTATTGATTGGAAAGACACAGAAAAAATGTTATCAATCGATAATTATCGATTTAGCGATTATCGATGAATTTATAAAAAAATGTTCTTCCTGCTAATCATCAATTGTAAATATTTGAGAGAAGTACTCACCATATCATACTCAAAGAGAAAAATCAATACACCAATCGAGAATATGACCCAACCACCCAACTAGAGCAGAAAGGATGAAGACAATATTGAAAATAAATGATGCTAAAAGACATTTGCCACCTTTCGAACTGATTCCCCCATTTATTTAACGGCTCTCATAGACTTCACTCTTACAACAAGAAACACTTTCTTTCTAATGCTAGTAGGACAGCAAGTCTCCTCTGTCTCTTTCTCCACTTACCGGCACTTCGCCGATAATAAATGACTGGGAAAAAATAAATTGTAGAAGCTATCCTTTGGGAGACTTTGCTGGCACTTAGGAGGCAAAAAAGGTCATTGAGCTATATTGAAGACCACGAAGCTCTATTTGTATGCCAGTATAGTTGAAATTTTTGAGGATTGTTGTAAGACAGAGGCAAAAATTGTTGGAATAAATAGTCATTTGAATGCTGCATCTTGATTTCTATTCTCATCATGTTTCTATTCTCCGATAAACATGATGAGAATAGAAATCAAGATGCAGCATTCAAATGACTATTTATCTCAATAATTTTTGCCTCTGTCTTACAACAAAAAAGTTTTGAAAAACCCTATTAGAACTGTTAATATAGAAACATCATATTTTTTAATTTTTCATCTTCTTTAAAATTCTTCCTTAACAGTTTAGTACTGCGCTAATTTCTGGTTTTCAATACTAATTATGTTTTGAAATATCGATGTTTTGTCTTTCGATACTACTGATTATTACTGATAGTTAATGAGATTCCTGATGGATCTCTTGTATACTGGAAGTTGGAAATTTGTATAAGAAAATCTTAAAGAAAGAAATGCAAGGAATTTCCAGTATTTACGAGTATATGATCCGTTAGGAACACTGTATTAAATAAATCCCCAGCATAAAGGTCATGAGTAGGTATAATTGAAAAGAACCAATTCTATACAGAAGAAAATTCAATAGAAAATAAGATGAAAAATGATTGGACAAACAAGAAGAAACCGATGTAGTAATTAGAGGGGAATTAATCATCTCTCAAGTCCTATTCAAACACAACGATCTCTGATTTATTTCTATAGTCTAACCAAGCAAAGAAGACATTCTGGCAAGATGGGAAAAGGACTCCAGCTTGGTCATTTTAGTTCAAAAATTACAAATTTGGTCTCAAATCGTAGATTGGAATGTTATCTACAATTTGAGATGAAATTTGTAAATGTTGAACCAATATTGACCGAGCTGGAGTCATTTTCCCATCTTGCTAGAATGTCTTTTTTGCTTGGACAGACTATACAACTCTTTATAGCGTAATGCCTTTTCAATAGACGATGAATCTCGACAAGAGGGTATTTGAGCCGCTGCAATCAGAACTGCTGGCTTTTCCAAGAAATACATCCATTTTCTCTGCGGTAATCTTTTTTTTCTTATCAGACAAAACAACTGGACAGAAGCAATCTGGAGGGGTTTTCCGATACTCGTGCAGGAATCCCTGCAAAGACTACTGAGACAAAACTCATGAAATAATCATGGCAACAGAGATTGATAGCTGAACAACGAACAAGCTTAACCAAGCGTTTATATTCGATAAAAACGTTTTTATTCAAACGTTTGTTGACCGAACGTAAGTGAGACGACGATTTTGCATTTCTCTTTATGTTTGTTTGTATGTATGTATATATGTTTGTTTGTTCCGCATTTACGACAAAACGCGGCAATAGATTCTGATGAAATTTGACAGGAATGTTCCTCTTGAAATTGCGCGTCGATGTATATGTAAGGTTTCTTGAAAAATTGCATTTTAAGGATAATATAAAAGGAAAAGAAATTACCTCCATACTAAAATATTACTATATACATCTAATAATAGGAGAATTCACACTATAGAATTATTTATGCTAGAACCAGCTGTCGAGTTTATTATCAACTAGCCGGCAGGCTAGCTTCGCTCGCCTTCTCCGCCTAGCCAGGGGCTCCGCCCCCTGGACCCCCGACAGTATAGGCGGTGTAAGTGAGTCAAACAGGCTCGCTTCGCTCGCCTGCAAAACCTCTGTCAGTGTCAGCTAAGACAAACAGGCTCGCTTCGCTCACCTGCAAACTCCGTTCAGAGAGGATTCGAAATTTATTGAGCACAGCATTTCTACACCTAATATGGACCTGTTTACCTAATTTCAACATTTTATGTCAATTTGTTCTAGAAAAATCCAAGAAAAACTCCGAAAATTCCAAAAATAGTAAAACGCTAATATTAAGCGTAAGCTTGGGAAGTATATCGTACGTACTTAGTTTGGAACTTGATTCAATATCTTCCAAATTAGTTCATCTATAATCTCGCTGAACCATTGAATTTACAGTAAGGATTGGTCGTATCAAGGCGGAAGAAATGCAACCCGCAACACATCTAAAATTTTGAAAACCTGATTACTGGCGTAAACTTGAACGGATTGCAAAAATATTTTAACACAACATTTCTAGACCTTATCAGAACCTGCCCACTAAATATCAACATTTTCCCCCGATTGGTTTTCGAAAAAATGAGGAAAATGCCAAAAAACTCTAGAAAAACTAAAATATTTGGCGTATCCTCGAAAAGTTTTTAAAATCCGTTCTTAGCGCGCGTCTAAACGTCCAACTGAACATGCCTGCCAAATTTGAACGCTTTCGGTTCAGTGGATTTTTAGTTCTGGTGATAATGAATGAATGAATAAATCAGTCAGTCAGTCAGTCAGTGCCATTTCGCTTTTATACATATAGATTGCATGCAATTAATGAAACTCAACATAACTAATTATTCCCTTCATGAATAATGGTTGCCCCATCTATAAGCGACTTCGTTAGGTCTACTGTTCACAGAACTACTAGTATTGTATATTGTATTATCTATAACTTTAGTAGCTTTCGATTGTGTTAGCTAATCTCGAAAAACTGTTAAAATTTACCAGTCTACTTGTTGATTTAATTTATTAAACGATCAATTTAGGTGGACGTTTGAAATCAGGACCATCAAAACAAGTTTCATCTGGAGATTAAAAAAATTACACTTTCACATTAATCTATATTAATGAGTATCATTAATAAATACCAATATTAATATTTTTTCACATTAATATATTAGTGAGATCAATACTAGATTTCTGTAATATAAGGCGACATAACGATGCTATTTCAATGAAATAAAGAGTGGGTAACACGTTTCAACATTTTAAAAGTATTTGGCATGTTTCTTCAAAATTAGATACATATTCAATCACTGGTCGTGAAGTTATTATTGTATTTATAATCGACTGATTAAATGTTAACTTCAAATTACGCTTCTTGGGTCAATTGTATTTTGAGGAATCTATATGAGTTGGAAGAGTTTTGTTTCTAGAAACTAATAAAATGAGAGCGATATATTTGATGTTGAAGGAACTTAATTGGATTGGTCTTTCTGGAAAAGACAAGGATGTTTTTCAATAGTCAACTACTATATACGTTTACGAGGAATCTAACTTGCCAACGCTGCTGGTAAAGTGTAGACAAAGTTAGAATATAACGTAGAGAGGGTGGAAAACAGCCAAAGACATTCAAGTCCCCAAGTCTCAGACAATGGTGCAGCAGAAAACTCAGGACCCCACATTACTGCAGACAATGTGGAGGGAGATAAAAGGCAACAGGGTGGAGAGGGTTGCCAACATAAAGTTGCAATTTCAACATTTAAAGCTAAATTTACGATTTCATGAGTACAGAAATAAAAACGGAAGTCCATAGTATTTTGTTTCACAATTTCTACCCCACTGTACAATTTACGCAACACAATTCACAGTAAAAATAGAGAGGATTTTTATTTTAGTTCAATTTCTAGTAAATTCGGTGAAAATCTAATGACAATAAATTATTTTGAACTTTTAATAAGTAGAATAAAACAGTACAAAAGTAAAACTACGAAACTACAAAAGTTTATCAGTGACATCATTTTCTTCCTCAAGGGAGTTTTTTACTTTTTCATAGTATAACAACAACAGTTCTACAGTTCTAACAACATTGGTTGGTCTACGCTTCATAGCTGGGCTGCGATTGGCTAACGGGTTAGCCTGAACACGTCCCCAGAGTGGGGGTAATAGAATAATGGCGGAATACGTCACAATAATAAGATGAAGTGAGAAAAGAAGATAGTATTACAAACTGAAATAGAGAAAATCTTCAACTAAAAGAACAAAAATTGACAAAAATCGAATGAAAACGCCATAGGAATAGCATAAACGATTTATTATAAGCACAAAAAATATAAGTCTGCATTCTATTAACAAGTTAACCAAATCTGAAAAGAAACCAAATTTGTTTTCATCTATTCATCTAGTCGCAGCTCAAGAACTTGAACATTCTCAAATTAAGAGGCGATAAGGAACAACAAACTCAATCGAAGTCGATATTATCAATCACTTTGAATCTTTCCTCCAATTTATCAAAATAAATCAATAGAAATATTGTAGAGGGTCACTTCTAACTCGTAGGCTATATGAGTAACAATGGATTGATGAAAATAAATAAATCATCATTCATAATTCCACTTTTCTACGAATGAACACATTGCATTGGGAACTGCACTACACAACAGTACAATCATTAAATTACAATACATTTCATTACGATGATGAAATCAATGCAGGCACACAATATACGAACTTTACCCAACAGCTGCAATGCTAATAGCATTCACTATATTAATTTATTGCCTTCGCTGAAAGAGCCTGACAAATAGTTCAAGGCTTATTTGGATGAATTGTTCCAATACATTATTGCACCATGTGATGCATATAGGTCATGGTACAATACATACAGACCATGATTCAATGCATACAGACCATGATACAATACATATAGACCTTTATACAACAGATATAGGCCATGATCAAATACATATAGGCTATAATGTAGTGGTGTTGTCCAAACATTCAATATGACACACAGGTAGAATAATGGTTTGAATTCCATCCATCATCCATATTCAGCGTGTGAAATTGATCATTGTACGATGACACTAGATTGGCGAGAGAAAGAAATGTCAATTGGAGTGCAGTACATCATCACGGCAGATGACGGTTTTAGGCTGTAGCTTTCCGCAACTTCTATACTGCTTTTGACAGCTTCTCATTCATATCATCAACGCGTATGTATGCCAATACATACATTACTAATCCTGTCTACAGTGTTCCTGCGAGTACTTAAAGCTGAGGCCGCACTGCCGGTGGGTTGATAGTAGCATGGTGGGTGGATAGTTTATCTATAGAACATCCAGAGTAATACATCATATTAATGTTAGTAAATAGAGTTACTAACATACATGATAGTAGCCAAAGACAAACAAAAAACATCATATGAATGGTAAGACGTCATGTTGTCCATATTTGAGAATTTCAAGATGGTGGCTGAACACTATCCAGACCATTCAGCTTATCCACCCACTACCCAACCTTAAACTTAGCTACAAAACGATGTAGTACCCCTTAGATTACAGTTGAACAATAACTGTGCGAAGTACGCTAGTGATACAAAAAATATATTACAAATATTTTTCTCATATTGTAACGAAAGGTTATATTTTTTTCATTTTCATAACAATTATACTCTGTCCACGGAGTGTTCGGACCTAAGCCCCTCCCCCTTAGCTTAGGTTATATAGGCCTACTATTTGTAATAGTGTGTAGTTGAATGAGTTTGAAATTCCCGGCTTGAACTGAGCAGTCAAAATAACAAAAATATTCTCATGAAATATGATGTTCGTCAATCAACTATAATTATATCAAATGATATTGATAATGATCGTTCTCATGTTAGATGTAAATTTTCCCGAACAACCATAAAATATCAATATTTCTAAGGCCACTCAAAAATTCGATATTAAAGTTTCAATATCGATTAGAAGTTTTTACGTTCCTGGCAATTACGACCGCTTGTGAGCTGGTCGGATCATGACGTCAGAACCTCGGAGGAGGAGCTTAGGTCCGAACACTCAGTGGACGGAATGTAGTAATTAAATTGAATAGGTTATTACAACCTCTTGATAGGTGAAGTAGCTCTTAGATTACAGTTAAACAATAATTGTGCGAAGTAAACCAGTAATACAAAAATATATTAGAAATATTTTTTGTTATATTGTAACGAAAGGTTATAATTTTTTAATTTTCATAACAACTAGTCATTAAATTGAATAGTTTATTACGATATTTATGCAATATTTTTGTGTGTGTGAATAAATAAAATTGAAATTGAAATTTTACATGATAAATGCAATCGAAACCAATTTTTGTAATTTGATTACTGCTCAATTGTCCAAAATTATTTGGTTGAGGAATAAGATTAATGATACTTATTATTTGAAGAATCTATCCTAAAGAAATCATGTACCAGTGATGAAAAACTCAACAATTGATCAAACAAACATCTACAGTTGAGTAAGCAGGATTCAGGCAGTGAAAATCATTTGATGCCAACCAATCAGTAACAGAGAAAGCCCTCATCATTCGACAAAGACACCCTTGCCGCGCTACAAATGGCGAAACGTTGAAAAAACGCTGGTCGGTCTCAGCTGAAACTTCACATTATCCTCTAGAATACAACTGATGGTGGCAATTTTTCAGACGGATAGTGTTGGTGTGATCCTTTTCTTCAGCGAGTAATTCTCCTCCAGCCGGGCTGGTCTCATTTTTACAAACCCAGACTTCTAACGCGCGCCATCAATCATAACAATTGTTCAATTTTAACCGAATTCCGGCCGGAATTGAATCCCCTCGCGCCTCCTGCTGGCACAACTTGAAACCCTGGCCTGGCTTGCGGATCAATCATGCTTTCACAAAAATGTCTCTCAACCAATTCAGTATATAAGAGGACTACGATTATTTCAATCACTGTCCTAATTGTTTAGAGTGTTATATCATTTCTGTTATCATTTTAACAAATTGATGCTACTGTATTTTATAGTAATCAAATTTATAACGATTAATACTCAAATATAATTGATATTGGGATCATTTCCTTATTGTTTAGGATATGTCCTTATTGTTTAGGGTTAAATTATTACTGTTATAGTGACACGAATTGAGACTATACTGTATTCTATAGTAATTCCGACTAAATTAAGATGTCAGTTGTTTCGATTTCCAATTTAGGTGCACAATTAATAACGGAGAATTGATGGGGAAGCTTTTGTTAAATTTGAGTTTTCAATTTGGGTATGACACTGCTTTTTAATTACAGAATTGATGGGAAAAATATTGATAAATATATATGTTTATTAGTAAGACTATAATAGCCTACTATTGATGGATGATTTGTCCGATTGATGTCCGATAATGATAATGATGAATGAATGAATGAATGAATGATGATAATTGATGTCCGATTTGTTTCATAACCGATTATCATAATGAGATTTCTAGAAAGTGGATTCAGTTTTTATTAGTACTCACATTATGATGGCCAGACTGTTTGAAAGACTCTGATTAAACTCACCTTAAACAGAAAAGACAAACGATTAGGTAAGGTAAGACAAAAAGCATTTTACAAATTCAACATCCTCATCAACAACATAATTTCATAATTCAACATCAGATACACTTCAAGTGGCAAGTGTCAACTACAAAGCAAGCAATCTACCCGAGTAATTTCAGCGCAAGTACGCCTGCCTGCCGCCTATGCCTCCGAACCGAACCGCTTTTCAAAAGCTATTAGACTAATGGCTTGGAGAGCAAGAGAGATGATAGAGAGCGAGAGAAAGAGAAATAGAAGAAGGAAGAGAGATAACAGATGATAAAAAGAGAAAGAGGTGAGAAAGAAAGGAAGGGAGGTTACAGATGATAAGGAGAGGAAGAAAAAAAAGAGATAACAGATAATAAAGAGTGAAAGAGAGTGAGGAAGTGAGAAATAAAGAGAAGTTACAGATGATAGACAAAGAAAGAGAGAGATAACAGATAATAAAAGGAGAAAGAGTGAGAGAGGATGAAAGAAAGGAAGAGGTTACAGATGATAGTAAGAGAAAGAGAAAAAAAGAAAGAGAGAGAAAGCAAATGAGAATTTGTAGCAATTAACAAGGGAGTCAGAGTAAGTGAGATGGAAATTTGATTAGATATAGGATAGAAAAAGAGAGATTAGATTAGATTATATAACTTTATTCAAATAGATAACAATGTTCATCTTAGATTTCACATAACAATATAAATGAGTAGAACAAATAATTCACAACATAAATTTCACAAAATATAAACTTCTAGTAAAAAAAATCTAGGAAAACTTCTGAAATTCTAGGAAAAACGGTAATGAATGCAAAATTTATACAAATCTAAAATCAAGGTTCTGCAAAATGGATAAAAAGTGTAAGTTATCTAGATAAAAAGGCGAAGTTTAGACATATATATGTCCATTCTTGGGAAAGGATATCAAAGATATCCTTTCCATTAACACTTGGCCTTGCCAGAGAGTGAGAGAGAGAGAGCGATTTCAATGAAAAAAGAGAGAAAGAGATAATATAAGAGATTAATATAATAGAGATAGTATAATATATTAGGTATAATAGAGAGATACAGTATTTGAATGGGAATTTCGATGATGAAAATTTAGATGTGGAAGATGAAATACATGTATATTATGTATTTGAGAGTGCTTGAGGTGGAGATTCGACTGGAAATGAGATAGAGAGAGAAATAAAGATGGTAGTTGGAGGAAATAAAAACATGAGAGTGAAAGGGAAATTGACTGAAAAATGATAGAGAGAGAAAATCGAAGTTTAGGGAGTAAAAACAAGGGAGTAGAATAGAGTGAGACAGAAAATTGACTAAAATGAAGGGACGACAAAGATGGACTGAAAAAATGAAGAGACGGAGAGTTCGTAGTGAAGAGAAATGGAAGATTTGCGCTAAAAAGACCGAAATGAGATGAAAATTTGACGGCAAAAAGACAATCTGAGGTCGCCTACGCACTCAACGAATTTCAATGGCGCCTCAGAATACTGCTGACACGTACTTCCTTCCACTAAGCAATTTTCGAGCCATCATTCATTCTTGTATTACAGGTCGGAGCCAGGGCCAGACTGCTATCAATATTGATCAGCAGGATGCTGTTAGTGAGCTGAGAAATCGACTTCGGAATTTCAACACAGTGTTTGTAGTTACTCTGCAGCTACTCCGGTGTAGTAGCACTATGTAGCAACAGCTACATTAGTATAATGGGTCTTTACTAACCAAGAATGTCAAATGAAATTGTGATTGATAATCACACTGAAATCAAGCACGATCATCTACCTACTATTATTTTTTATCTACTATAGATATCTCTACACTAAAAATTTTAGAATTTCTAGCGTTGGAAAATAACAAAAATGTATTATATATTATATAATATAACAATGAATAATATAATGTACCTATATGATTATATTCCAGGTCGCAAAATTATATGTTGAATGTTTGCTTCCCTATAAAGAAGAATAGTTTCTGAAAACCTTACAAATCATTCAAGAAACAGCGTCATTTAAAAGATTCTAGTTCGTGGCCAATATTATGAAATAATATTAAACCAAGATGAACAATATTGGGTTTGTTAGGAATACCATCAACGGGATTCATTAAGCATGTTCTTTTCCAACTAGTTGAATTCTTCATTTTCAATGTTTTGGTTCAAACCAGAACCAAATTTCCAGAGTATATAGGAACTTTCATTAGAATATTATTAAGATTCATTGGATATCCTATCTTAAATTTTTAATGCCTTAATAATCGAACTTTCGCTTAATACAATTGGCTAGTGTGGATGTCGATAGAGCCAATCTATCTCTACAGTTATCCCATCTTCAATACAGTGATAATAATAATAATTTAAATTATCCAAAATATTTCATTTCTTCCAAAGCAGTTTCACCAGTAACTCATATGCAATCTTGATATAGTTTAGGTCATTTCCGCATCAGTTCCTCCAATAACTCAAATCCAATACAGATTCATTCTTTTATTCCCAAACTACTAATAAAACAGTATTCCTTATTACTACTATAACTCTACAACTGTAAGCATACCTAGAGAAGAGATTAAAGATTTTTATGAAGGGGTTTTGTTGGGGTTGGGGGGTGGATTTGGTTGGTTTTGATATACGCCAAAACCACCCAGAAAAATCCGACCCACCCAAAAAGTCACCCCTATTTTTTATAAACCGCGAAAATTTGGGGTAGTTTTTGGTGAATTTTTTAAAATTTTTTTATTGTTTCATTTTGTAGAGGACTTTGAGCTGCACAGGTTGGTATATTTATTTTTGTTCCGGGGGGTCATTTTAGGGGTGAAATTTAGGGGTTGAAAAAATGAACTTTTTCATTGTTGAGATATTTGAAAAATTCTTTTTTCCATTCGATTTGTTTCCTTGAGAGGAATTTTTTCGTTTTTTAAAAATTGGTCTATCTCTGCTAGATACAGGGTGACGCCAGAAATAGTGGTCATTTTTGGAAAATTTTTGTTTTCAAGCAAATTTCGACTTTTCTTATTGAAAATGGTAGCTGAAAGTGAGTGGATTTAGATTTTTTGGGTCTCAACTCTGTAGGGGTGGTATTGCGCAAGCGCATATGAGGGTGGAAAATATCGACTTTTTCATCTTTGGAATTTTTGAGAAAATTTTTTTTCCATCATATAGAGTGTTGAAAGACGATTCAGAATTCATATACAAAAGTTGATTTTGATCAAAATTGAAGACGCCATATTGGAAAATGGCCGATTTTTTCATAAACCATTGAATAAATTTTTTCCTCTTGGATTTAGCTCTGTTTTGACTAAATTAGGTGAAAGTAGACAATTTTTTGATGGGATCTTGAGAAAATCAAAATTCCAACTTCAAAATGGCGGATTCCAGGGTGGGGGTAAAAAAAGGGTAAAAATTTAAATTTTGAGATTTTTGAAAACTTTTTTCTCTCATGAGATGGAGCTCAAAAAAATGTGTTGAACACCGTTTGAACGGTATTTGTAACATTTTTCAAAAAAAAGTTATGGTCAAAAAACATGTTTTTCAAAAAAAAATTAAAAAATTTGGGTTTTTGGGGAAAATCAAAATTTTTGTTTGATGGAAATTTCGACTTTTTTCTGCTGCATATCAACTATAATGTGAGTCTCGTTATGAAATTGTGGGAAAAATCAATAAATAATTTTTTTGCATTATACAGAGTGTGCTAAAAAACCTCAATTTTTATTTTTATTTTTTATGTGGGATTTATCACCGCCAATCGAAAGAGCTATAGAAACTGAGTGAAAAACGTATTTGAAGTTTTTTTCTATGATCATCCCCTACTGAGTTATTAGGAAATAAATGAATTTTAAAAACCACCCCTAAAATTGAATTTTTTGTTGAATGAAAATTTCTGTTTTTATGATTGAAAGTGATAGTTAACTGAGGGGCATGGACAATTTTTTTTCTAATGAATGTCATTGAAACTTGTCTTAGAGACAAACCATCAATTTTCAGTTCACTTTTCTTAACTATAACACAACTAAAAACTTCAGTTCATCCAACGACGACTAAAGCAGTTCTGAGAGCAGCACTGAAACTGTATGCACTCACTATCACCAGTAGGTTTTAAACTAATTCAAAAGGCTTCGTTCTCTTAAGCCTCCTGATAATATCTTGATTTTGGAGTAGTAGGCCTGCCTCGGGGTTGACATGATGATGGAGTCTGGACTCATGGCGCATGGCAAATCGTCTTATCTCACTAGACACAAACGGTATACGTAGATCTCTGTGCAAATCACTGTTTCTAATGTACCAAGGAGCGTTGACCATATTCCTCAATACTTTATTTTGAAATTTCTGTATCAAATTGACATTACTCTTACAGGCACAACCCCAGAGCTGAATCCCATACACCCAAATTGGTTTTAATATCTGGTTGTATAGAATTATCTTGTTCTTTAGAGATAAGCTGGATTGACGACCAATCAACCAATACATTTGTCCATATTTAATATCAAGCTGTTTCCTTTTTATTTTTATATGTTCCTTCCACTTCAATTTGACATCTAATGTCATTCCTAGATATTTAGCAGTATTTTCACATGGAATTCTATGGCCATTCAGGCTGATATCAATTGTTTCTATTACTTTTTTGTTGGTGAAATTTATTATTGATGATTTCGATTCATTTAGCTTTATCTTCCATTTCTTAGTCCATTGGCATAGTCGATCTGCAGCTACTTGGAGAGTGGTGGATGTTTCTTGTATAGTGGCGCCTGTAGTCAGAAGCGCAGTGTCGTCGGCAAATGTTGCAACAGTGATGCCATCACAATGTGGAATATTGCATGTGTACAAAAGGTACAAAATTGGCCCCATTACACTACCTTGAGGTACTCCTGCCCCAATATCTTTCAAGTTTGAGTAGTCATCATTCTGCTTTACTCTGAATGTTCTATTTGTTATGTAAGACGAAATCAGTTCTACATATTTTTTTGGCAAAAGTGAATCAAGTTTTTTTATCAGTCCTTCATGCCAAACTTTATCAAAGGCTTGGGCTACATCAAGGAAAATAGCAGAGCAAATTTTCTTCTCCTCCAAACACTTCTCTCTGTTCGATTGTAGAGTGCTTCCTCCTGAATCCAAACTGATGTGATGGTATGAGCTCTCTCTCCTCAATTATTGGAAGTAATCGTTTGAGAAAGAGTTTTTCAAACAACTTTGAAATGACAGGTAGTAATGATATTGGCCTATAGGATTTGAGTTCATGTGGTGGTTTTCCTGGTTTTTGTAACATTATTATTTCAGCGACTTTCCATGAATCAGGGACATGCTTTAATCTAAATGCTGCATTGAATAAATAAGTGAGCAGAGTTATTGCTTTTCTTGGCAATTTCTTCATAATATTCCCTGTAATTAGATCGAAACCAGGTGCTTTCCTTGTACTTAGATTGGTAAGGATTTCTTTTGATACTTCATTTGCACTGACAGGCTGTATATCAGAAATATCTGTATTTTCCCTGGTCTCAATAACTTCGTTTGTAATTACATTGGGCTGAAAAGTTCTAGCTAAATATTCTGCAAATTCTTCCACTTTTTCACTGTCTTTACGAGCCCATGATCCATCTGTCTTTCTCAGTGGTGGGATATGGGATGTTGACATTTTCAATTTTTCGTGGTCTTCCAAAGTGCAAAGTCTGTCTCCTCATCTGCTGTCAAGTTTTGAAGATAGGTGTTGAAAGTTTCTTCTTTCCAGATTTTGATCTCCTTCTCAATTGTTGAGTTTTATTGTTGAGAATTCTTTTATCTTCTGGATCACGTGAATGCTGCCATCTTCTTCTTGCTCTTCTTTTTTCAATTACTAGATCTTTTATTTCTCTTGGATAGTTGATTCCTGCTGTCTGATATGTACGTTCTTTTGTATTTTGCCAGGCTGCTTTTTGTATTAGCTTGAAAAACTTTTCTGCTTCTTCTTCTAACTGCTGTTTGCTTCTTAATTGAACATTTAGGTCAATTTCATCATCTAAAAACAACTGAAAGCTTCGCCAATCTGTAGTTTTATTGACAAGTGTGGGCTTAGCTTGTCTTTTTATTATTCTCTCGCTGAGTGTGAGAATTACAGCAGAATGATCTGAACTTAAGTCGAAATTTTCCTCAATATGAGTAAAATTGGTAGATATTCTCTTTGATATGAAAAAATCTAGGAGGTCAGGGATTTTATTTGTGTCTGTTGGCCAATAAGTCGGACTCATTGAAGAATGAAAAATGCATCCTAATTCATTGATAGCATCTCTTAATTCTCTTCCTTTTGTGGATGACAATCGGGAACCCCAGTCAATATGCTTAGCATTAAAATCTCCACCTAAAATGAATCTATCACCCAAGTGCTCTAATATTATTTTATATTGATTCTTTTTCAAATTGTATCTAGGAGGACAATAGATTGCTCCAACTCTAAGATTTTGTGCGAGTGTTTCAATTCCTATTACTGTAACCTGTGCTTCTGGCAATTGTAGATTGCATTCTTCATAATGATTTATGTTGTCTTTAACTATTATTGCACTGCCCCCATGAGCTTTATTGTCCGGGTGTATTGTTTGATATATTCTATAGCCTTTTATTTTCAAACATGAATGAGTTGTTGAGTGAGTCTCTGACACTAAGCATACGTCAACTTTATTTGTTTCTAAAAATATTTCTAATTCAAGTTTTCTATTTATAATTCCGTTAGCATTCCAAGTTACTATTCTAAGTTCCCTCTGATTCATTTCCTTATTTGAGATTTGTTTGACAAAGTACTTCTAGATTCTAAAGTTTCTAACCTTTCAGAGAAATTATCCAACTTCTTCATTATCTCGTGCAACATAAATGTAATATTTGACTCATTCATACTATTTGGCTTGAGTGTTTTCATCTGTTCGTTATTACTACTTGTTTTGGTTACTTGTGCATACGATACATTGTTCACTACTTCACTACTTGTGTTGACTCTAGTTGGAACACTTTTTGTTCTATCTTTATACAAATTATCCCTTCTTTTTTGAAGTTCTTTAGCTACTAAACAGCCACGATAGTTTGCGGGGTGAGCTTCACCACAGTTGTAGCACTTAGGTGGAGTACTCTTTTCCTTACTACAATCTTTGGTTAGGTGTTTTCCGGCACACAGCTTCATGTTGACAAAAATTAAAAGTATGAAAAAATTGCTGACATTTCCGACACTGGGGGATGATTTTGTTACTTCGGAGAGCCTCTATTTTTACTTTCATGTAGCATATGTGCTGAATATTATATATTTTTTTAATGTCCTCTGTGTTCTCAAACGTAAGCATGAAGAGTGGAAGGCGAATTATGTTATCTTTACCATCGACTTTATTTTTCTTTATTTTATTAACTACATCAATAATTTTGAACCCCTTATCCAAGAGATCAGGGCCCTGGCTTATAAAGATTTACAGCTTGTTTTTCTGATGAAAAACAAGCAATTGGGATTGTAGATTCACCAATAAAACTCTCGGAATACAATGTTCCAATTTTTGGAAAGGATCAGCTGTTGAATCAACGATCAGCCAAAACTCACTAGAAGACCTAACATTTGAATCCAAAATGGCCGCGATGGTTTGAGTGAAATAGGAAATACCATGTATTCTTTATTCTTTCTTTACAATTGCGACTTGGTTTCCAAGTATTTTAAGCAAAGGATGAATGAGTGATGATGAATAATGAAGGTTTAAGATGTAGGTTATATGTCTATGTAAATTGGTTCAGACGAAAAATTCACGATATCGCTGTTCAAACTCAAATCATTGCGGCCATTTTAGATTACAAGGCTAGGGTCTTCTGACTTGGTTTGTTTACGATTTTCTTTGTAGGTTATGATAATATTTTAGCAACAATAATGATTCCTGTTCAAATCTCACTATAAAAATAATGATTGATATTTATTATTAAATATATTCATAATAATAAATCAATTTCTATATCAAAATCATTAAATTAGGAGCAAAGTTCTGGTTTTAAAGGAATAGCATTGGACTATTCCAATATTCTATTCACTTGAGGTAAATTCGTTTCATGTCATTTTTTTAATCAGCTGAAACTGTAGAATTTACATTTTATTGGAAACGTTTATGAGACAGAAACGCCCATAAAATCAACAAATTATGAGTAATGTGGATTGTAAAATGTTTATAAGCCAGGGCCCTGTTTTGACTTCTTCTGGATCACAAGAAGGATGAAGATCTCTAGCCATGACTCTTATAGGCCTAGATTGCTTATTTTCATAAGTGTGCCAATCTAGCTTATTAGTATTCATTATTTTGGTGACTTCTCTGTATTCCTGATCAGTTTCTACATTTATTTTCAGCTGTTTGTTGTTCATTATTGATGCTCTATATTTCAAATTGGCCTGTAGCATGATTTCCTTCACTTTATTGTAATCATCTACATTACTCAGAATGATAGGTGGTGGTTTAAGATTCTTGACTATTTGCTTATTTGATGATTGGTTATCTCCTACCTTGTTTGACGATTTGCCTGTAGTTTCTGTCGGAGGTGGCACTGTTGGGGATTGGCTTGCCTTTCTCTTGTTAGGTCTTTTATTCTTCTTGAGGATCCATTCAGTTTCCTCCCTCAGCTTGTCTTCTTCTGTTTCGTATCCTCCTGTCGCTGATGCTGTTGCTGCTGGCTCGGTGGACACAATACCGCGGTTTTTCTCAACATTTGTTTTTTCTGTCGTTGCTTTAGTTTCTAAAGCAAGAAGTCGTTCCTGTAATAGTTCTAATTGATTTTTTAATTCGGCATTATTTTTAACTGCATTTTCAAATTTTGTTGCTAAGCACTTCCATGCTTTTGCTAGGAATTTTTCTGTCTCTGATTTAAGTAGTTCAGTCTTTACTTCATACGTCACGATCTCTCCGTTTTCCTCTATCGGTATTTTTAACGATTTTTCACTATCTGCCATACTGCTTAACATTGACGGGCATGGACAATGACACCCAAAAACCACCCTCAAGGACCACATGGGTGTGTTTTTAAGGGGGTTGAAAATATAAAAAAATCAAAAATTTCAAATTTTTGGAAAATTGAAATCATAACCTTGAAAAGCATGAAAAACTGAACTTTTTTTGCATGTGAACATTTTTTCTCAAACCACCCCATGGAAAGTTATTAGGGAATTTAGATAATTCAAAATTGAAAAAATGTCTTTTTAGGGGTGAAGAATAGAATTTCCAGAGAAAATATTCTGATCATCTTGTAGAGGATGGAAAACTGAACAAAAAACTCCATTGGACCAAACTTCCAAAATTAATCCCTAAGACACTACAGAGGCAAAAATGATTGTGAAAAACACAAAAGCATGAAAAATCTGTAATTTAGGGGTTGTAAACCATGAGAAAATCGATTAATTCGCGAGCGAAGCGAGCATGCCGGTCACATCCCACTCACTAAAGACAAGCTTGGGGGGCGCAGCCCCCTTCTGAGCGAGCGTAGCGAGCTATCAGGAAACAACTCCATGCTGAGTGGGGACAGTACCTGGTGAGATCAAGCTCCATTGAACGCCATATACTTAATTGACTTTGAGGTTCATTGAATGCCATATAATCAATTAACACAATTCTCACACAGAAAACACAATTTTCTAGAACCAACTCTATTGGACTTTATTAAACTTCACCAACCTCCACCAAACCATCAACAAACCTCTCTATCAAGCTCCATTGAACACTATTCAGCTCTAATGAGTTTATACAACTCCCATCCATTCAAAAATCCATTTCCTGGAACTCTATTGAACTGCATCAAACTTCATCAAATGCCATTAAACTGATTACTTGTTACTAGTAAACTAATTATTTACTTAATTGATCTTCATCTGAATGGATAAAATTTTTACAATTTTGTTTTGAACTAGAAAATAAATTTTCCCTGAACTTAATTAAACTAGAGTTCTTTGAACTGTATTGGAATTATTAAATTGCATTGAACTCAATCAAACAATACCATTGAATGTCATCAAACTCTAATGAACTTCATCAATCACTCAAATCAATCAAACGCCATTATTTAACATTATTGAGCCCTATTGAACGCCATTCCACCTCTAAAAAAACTCTATTGAATTTCATACTTCCAAAATTTAACTTAAGGATGAACATTCATACTAAGATCAACTATTAAAATAGAAATCAACCACATTTCCATCAATTCAAATCAAACGCCATCAGACAACATTAAAAAAACAAAACTTAGAGCTCTATTGAATTCATCAAACTCCATTAAATGCCATTGAACTAACAAAACCTGTATTGCTTATAGACTTTATTGAACTCTATCAGAATAAATACATATGAATTTACAATCCTCATTGAACTGGAGAACATATTATTATAGAACACAATTGAAATTATTCAATTAAATGCCAACAAACTCAATTGAACTTCATTGATATTACTCAAATCAGTGAAATGCCATTTTTGTGAATAAATGCCAACAAACTCAATTGAACTTCATTGATATTACTCAAATCAGTGAAATGCCATTTTTGAACACTATTGACTTCAATTGAACGCCATTTTACTACTGAGAAACTTCATTGAACTTCATACTACCAAAAGTTGACTTGAAGATGAACATCCATACCAAGATCAGCACTATTAAAATATACTTCAACTCCATTTCCATCAACTCAAATCGAATACCCTCAGACACCCTAAGAATTGGAGAAGAATCTTTAAAGCATACTTTCATCCCTACCTCAATAAGCATTAAAGTTAGAAACTTACAAATGGTTCCATTGAATTTCTCAGCTAATTTTACATTGGAGAAGATAGTTTTGGCACCTACATTGACATCTCAAAAAAAACTTCATCCCAAAACTAAAGCTGATCAGAACAAGCAATTGTAACTTTCAACCACGGACTTGTCCAACGGGGGTGCAGGGGGTGCTAACCCCCTGCCGAGCACGCGAAGCGCGAGTCTAACAAAGCTATAGATCTATGGAGATGAAAATGAACAATCATAGCACACAAAAGCAAACAAACAGTTTCTCAGGGGAGCTCAGTTGACAAGCGAAAGGCATCGAGTTTTTCAAAGCCCAATGGAATGGAACAGTACTGGCTGCCGCGGTCAGAATCCGACAAAACAGCGGAAGATGCATTTCGAATGTGCGCAAACTATATACAAAGTTGAGAAAAACTCGACGGCCGAGTTAATCTCGAAGGAATTTGAATTGACATCGGGTTTTATTCTATTCCTAAGAGTAGTGGTAAGAGAAGAAAAAGAAGAAGAAGAAGAAGAAGAGGAGGAGGA
The DNA here is from genome assembly GCA_017141385.1 of Sogatella furcifera. Classification (NCBI taxonomy): domain Eukaryota; kingdom Metazoa; phylum Arthropoda; class Insecta; order Hemiptera; family Delphacidae; genus Sogatella; species Sogatella furcifera. Next base: position 10,086,251 of record CM029551.1, on the reverse strand, counting down.
GGAGAAAAGCTGACTTTTCTCCAGCTTTGTTTCCACTCTGCCTTTTCCTAGAATTTATCTCTTTGTTCTTTTCTTCTTCTCTCACCTCTTCAAGTTTTGTGAAACTTAGTACTTCTTGCACGGCTTATTAGGCAACTGCTTCAAGTTTTCGCAGTCTGTCAAGTCGCAGGCTTCCGAGACGCGAGTTTTTTTGTCGTTGGTGGATTAGAATAGAGGTGGTAGAGAAGGAAGGAAAAACTGAGGTGTTGAGAAAGAACAAAGATGGGAAGAATAAAGGAAAATGTTTGAGAAGATCAAGAAAAATAGAGGAAAAAGAATGGAGATAGAAGGAAGAGAGTGTGAGAGGAAATAGGAGAACGCACGGAAAAGCGAGAGCAGAAAGGAATAATGTACATCAGGATTAATAAAAAAGAATAAGGGATAAAAAATTGAAGAATGAAGGAAAAAAGGAAAAGAGAAATATAATACAAAAGGGTTGAAGAAGAATGAAGGATAATGGGGAAATAATTGAGGAAGGAATATTGAAATATAAATGAGATTGGAATGATAATGAGTAGAAGAATTCGATTCAATTTTCTGGATATTATTATTATTAGAATATAAATACAGTGATAGATGATGAGAGAGAAAAATTCGGTCTTCCTTATTCTGTAAGAGCAACAGGATGTGGGAAAGAAGAGGAGAAAAAAGGTAGTGAAGATAAGAGAAAAACATAAATAAAAAAAACAAGAATGAGAATAGAAGAGACACTGAGATTACGGCAAAAGAGAGGAAAAATTAAACATGTGTAATAACGGAAAGAAAAATGAGGGAATAAGATAGTGGAGTAAGATGAAGAGAAAACAGGAGCAGAGAAAACGGTAAAACAGAGAAAGTCATAGGAGATGGCAATAAAAGAAAGAAGTAAAGGTGGAACTACAAATCAAGAAAACGAATAAAAAAGTGAATAGAGAACGAAAAAGAAGAATAAGAAGCAGGCTTCCGTCCTTGAAGTGAAAGTTTTGTCTCCAAAGAAAGGACACAAGCCGACGTTCTCTCTAATCCCCAAGTCCTTTTCGCTCCCTCTCTCTTCAAGTTTCTTCAAATCTTTCTCTGCTGCTTCAAGTTTCAACAGCGAATAAAAGCGACAAAAGAAACGATCTGAATGCAGGAAAAGGCCCGCCGATTGGAGCCATCTATACAGATAATCTGTCAGGCGGAAATTCCTATTGAGTTTGACGATTGATTGTAGGCTGACGCTTTGACAACGCAATAAAAAGAAGGAAGGGGGTGAGAAAACAGGATAAAAGAATGACGAGGGGGTAAGAAAACGCAATAAGGGGAAGAGAAAGTTACACCTTCGGTCGGAAGCCACCTTTTTGTGAAAAGGGAAACTTCTTAAAAGTAATAATTCATTCATACAATCTTTAAATGACAACGAAAATTATATCTGTTTGCTGCTGACAATAATTAAATAATCATAATTAATTAGAGGGAGAAAAGTTTTGATTTCTCTTATAATAATTCCATTGAAAACGTTTTAGGATAAATGGAAAATAATTAGAGGCGCAGGATGAGTTTGGTTTTGAGTGGCATTAGAATCGAAATATCAATGAAAATGACAAAGTTTTGATTTTATATTCTCTGAAGAGGACGCTTATAACCACAGCTCTTCCAGTGTAAGGACTCGATTACAGTTCATTTTCTATTGAATTTGAAACTAAAATGATTTAATCAGTTTCAAATAGAAAAATCATTCTAAATAGATGAAATCATCGTTATTTGCCAAGAGTAAATACATATTATGTTGGTAGAAACTAGAATTGATGATGATATTGTGGAATCTCTACGTGATAAGAAGACAAAAATATTGTCAAATTCCACTTATTCAACTACATAATATGTTACTCATTATGTACATATTATATTACTGACTTTCTGTATACGGGAAAGAGATGAAATACAAGAAAAGGATGAAAGTCATGAGAAGATGGAGTGAAATACGGATATTTAAGGTTTTATCAACTTGCAATGTTATGATAAAATTTTCTTGTATTGAAAGTAGCATGTCTTTAAAAAAGTCTAAAATTGAATTTTAATTCAATAAACAATATTAAAAGTTAGTTGAGTAATACAATAGCAATCGAATACAACTTAATGAATTAAAAGTGAACTTCAAAGCCTTTTACAAGGCTATAAATTAATAAGGCAACACATATTAGGAATTCATCAATTGGTTACTTGAGTAAATCGCTTTACCAGCAAGAAAATTAAGAAATCAAGAAAATTAATTGCACTAATTATTAAGCTTCAATTTCTACCTCCCAAACATACAAATACACCGACAAGTTGCAAGGTATAGCCACCTGGATCTAAACAAAGGATCCAGTTGTAAACACGATCTATCAATCTATCTAAAGTAAAATGAATGAGATTAACACGATGGACACAAACTCAAACTGACATTCATGTTGATTGATGAACAATTCCAGGAATTCCGCGCTTTGGAGTCAATGTGAACCGATCTGACAATTTTATCTTGCATGAGAGTACGGTACGCGAAAGCTGGTCGAAATACATGCAATGCATGGCACTAATAACCTTAGTGCAACGTTATAGCCTGTTCAAGCAAAGAAGACAATCAGGCAAGATGGGAAGATGACTCCAGCTCTGTCAATATTGGCTAAAAAATTATAAATCTGGTTTCAAATTGTAGTAAACGTTTCGATCTACAATTTGAGACCAGATTTATAATTTTCGAACCAGTATTGATAGAGCTGGAGTCATTTTCCCATCTTGTCAGAATGTCTTCTTTGCTTTGACAGACTTTAGTTGTATAACGATGTATTATGTGAATGCTATTTTAACGTGCCGCTTATCTGAACAGAAACATGGGCTCGACCCGACATTGACCCAGAATAAAGTCAGTAATTTGCAAATAAACAACCCATATGACCAACTTTACTTTGCGAAAGCCACGCTTAATTACACACATTAAAAGATGTCGCCGCTATAGCTGAAGTCATCAATTCACTATTTTTTCCAATGCGAAATTTTGCGGTATGGGAGATTTCTGAGACAATCCAATGACAAATTTAAGGAATTGAATAATGGAGTAATACTTCATTGCCAAAATGAATTACTGTATAATGATGTGCATTGAGATAGATACTTTTTTAATCACTAATATAGCACCTAGTAAAAGACTAATAAGCTATTCTATTTCAAATTAAATTGATACAAGTAATTAGAGAAGTTATGACCCATTTGTTTAGCCTTCTGTATTGGTTGATCACTAATAAATTTTTCTTCACATATTCACATAGTAGAAAAGGATACTCTGCTTTTGAACACTGCTTTGAGATAGATGCTGAGAATGATTAAATACAAACAATTTAAGCCCATATTATTGGGTTGTTGATTCATTCATTTATATTTTACAGTAGTTTTCAACAGTGATTAAGACAGAAAACTGATTTAAAAAATCAGCGCCAATCAAATCATGAAGATTGGAATGAATTTTTGATAGAAATAATTTTCCAAGCCTAGTCTGTACGATACTACAGTACTGTTTCCGTAAGAATCTTTCAAACTTTTATCACGTAAACCCACGCACACATGAGCCAAATTTTTGCGAGACGACAAAAGTTTAAACTGGTTTTACGAAAAACATGGCGTTAATTCAGTAAATTTTGCAAGACAACTTCCTTCCTTTCCTCTAACATGTAAATCTTCAGGACGAATAATTTGTTCCAAACAATAGCTAGCTTCAAGTTGGGCTAGGTTTTGAATCTTTGCCAAGAAGTATGCATTCACCTGGAGCAACGGATAGAGTCACTATGACCTACTTTCCATGTCCATAACAATATAAAGGCAACCATGCAGGCCAGATTGAGCTAAAAGATCAAGCATTATGAAGCTACTATGGTGCTAATCGATATGAATGAACTACTTATTAGTAATTGGCCGAGAGAGAGAGATAAGACCTTTGAACGTTAAAAACATGGAGCTGAAAGACCACTAGAATAACTATATAATAAAACTAGGATTTCTAGACCTAATCTGGAATTGTTTACCAAATTTCAACATTTTCTGCCAATTTGTTCTCGAAAAATCTCCGAAAAACTCCAAAAATTCCGGAAAATAGTAAAACGCTAATATCGAGCGTAACCTTGGGAAGTATATCGGCTTGAAACTTGATTCAATATCTTCTGAATTAGTTCATCTATAATCTGGCTGAACCATTGAATTGACAATAAGGGTTGGTCGTATCAAGCAAGGCAGAAGATATGCAACCCGCAATACATCTACAATTTTGAAAACCTGATTACTAGCGTAATCTTGAACGGATTTCAAAAGTATTCAAACACATTTCTAGACCTTATCTGAACCTGCTCACCAAATATCAACATTTTATACCGATTGGTTCTTGGGAAAATGAAGAAAACGCCGAAAAACTATAGAAAAACTAAAATATTTTGCTTATCCTTGAAAAGTTTTTAAAATCCGTTCTTAGCGCGCGTCTAAATGTCCAACTGGATATGCCTGCCAAATTTGAACGCATTCGGTTCAGTGGATTTTTAGTTTAATGAATGAATGAATGAATCGGTGCCATTTCGCTTTTATATATAGAGATAGCCACTATACGAATTAAGTCAGATCATTAATTCTTCAAACTTTAGTTCTTCAATTGGCACTTCTCTTCTATTGTAGATTCTTCATCTGTGACAGCATTCTGGAGAACCGATTACAATGTCAATACTTTTTCTGGTTAATTTACTAACATTGTTACCATTCTATATTTCCTACCTTCACGATCATCATCATCTTCGTCGTCGACTTAATCTTTCGTTTTTCTTCTTAATTTATTCCCCTTTTCACCAACTTTCTTCAATCAGTTCTCTTCTCTTCCTTTCCACTACTTTCAACCTCTCCTTCCTCTTTCATCTACAAAAAGGTAGAATTGAGAAGAATAGTTCAGTGAGACCTGATGCAACATTGCCAAACCAGCTGGTTATAAATAAAATTCATTATTTTTAAAATACATCTGACGAATTGCCAAACATTTCGAGCAGGTGAGATGGACTCTGCTGGTCCAGTTCTCATTGGACCACTTTCATGCATTCTACTCTGGTTCACACCTACATTTCTTTGAAGCCGTTAAGTTTTCTTTGCAGCTTCAGTAACGCTAATTACCTTATAACTTAATTATTTGAGACCACCCTTACCGTGCTTCTTCAGCCACCTTCCAACCATACCCGATGTCAACTTTCTACAAACTTTCAGAGCACGTTGATGCTGCTATTGCTGCTGCAGATTCTGCTGCTGCTGCTTCTTCTGCTGATCCTGTTCCTGATGATTTTACTGCTGCTAAAAATTCTTCTACTCCTGCTGATGCTGCTATTTTTGAAGAAATTCCTGCTGCTACTGCTGTTTCTACTTAAGTTACTGCTGATGTCACTGATGCTACTTCTAGTGCTACTGCTACTTTTACTACTGGTTAAACCTTCCAGTAAATCACATCTCAAGGTCCTACGAAAATTACTCTCAACTTCTTTGTAGCTCATCGATTCACAAGTATACCTTCGAGTTGCAAAGTTCAAAGAGTTATCAACTAATAAATTTTTGAAATATTAGGAACAAAACAGAACATGGAAACAAGTCTAATGTCTATTGATTTCAAGTAATGATTGTAGCATTCCACTATACTCACGTAGATATAAATGGGAAGAATGGAAGGTGTAAAAGCGCTGAAAAAGTTGAAAATCTAAGTGGTCTGTCCTGATTGGAACTCTAAAGTTCAGTTGCTAGAGAATCCGATTGAATTTAACTACAAAAGTTCCATCAATTGGTTCTTCTAGATGACATCCTCATACGGCAGTTAATGCAATTATATTTTCAAGTAACTGGTCAAAGTTATCAAGCTGCTATCTTTTTCTAAATATTCATCAGATTGGCACTTGAATAAACATTGTTTTCAAATCAAATCTGTTTATTTCCTCATCACTTTATTTCTTTGTTACCATGAATGTTAGTGAAAATCATTTACAATTGGAAAAATAACAAAAAATAAAATTTTAAAAATGAAAAGCCTACTTTCTAATTTGCAATATTTCAGAAAATAGCTAAAATTTGCAAATGTTTCTCATTTTTCTAAGATTTTTCAATAATTACAAGATATAAAAGGCCTTCTTTTGTGAACTATCAATATAATCATCCAAGTATTGTAATCGCGCCTCTTTTCTTTCCATTTTCAAGTCGAGATGATTAAAAAGTCTTGTTAATATCCAATGGCAGACCACCGGACGGGTCTTACAAACCCTTGAGGGATTCTATTGAGAAAGGATCGACAAAAGACAAAGAAATGACGACTAACTGGCTTTGTCAGCCGGCCTTCTTTCGTTTCTCCCTGCAGGCGCCATTTTTTTATTTCTCGCGTTTTGTCGAGAAGCGGGTCCTTTAAACGCGACATTAAATATTCATTGTTACCCCTCTACTCAACTTGCGCCAAAAACTTTCGTCCTAATTAGTAAGCAGATTCTTTCAGAATCTCATTTCAGGGGTGTTCCTTTTCCATTCAGCCGGTATATAACCCATCACTTCCAATATCGGTATACAGAATAACAGTAAAGAGATTGCAAGAAAGTTCTCTCTTAATTTTGGAATAGACAGAAAATGCGGTCAGCTGACCTGCAGTTATTCATTCCGATTGACAATGTTGATTACAATATTCATGGAATAGTATATTTCGTACCTAGGGCCGAAAATGTGCGTTTACCGGCTCGAAATCGGTTTTCAAGTCCGAGGCCGTAGGCCGAGGACTAGAAAAGATTGAGAGACGGAATATTACATTTTCGACCCGTGGTGTCGAACTTTATTTTTCGGCACACAACATCAATGAAAACAAAACAAAATAAAAAATTAGTTAATCAGTTCCAAGAACAGCTAGACCAGTAACCTTATTATGCTATCTTCGCCTATACTGAATTTGGAGTAGGTACCATCTGCTTGCTATTGGAACTTCGCGTCAATAGTTTATTCATTTACCGACTGAATATTACTTTATAACTATCAGTGTATTCGATTTTCTTAGTCAAGAAACGTTTAAGCCCAAGATAATTTTTGTACGATCATCCTAAATTGTACAATATCAATTCAAAGTTGTTGATTTTCGACAAATATTGGCTAACAGAGACGCTTAGTCTAGATGCATTATCACCCGCTAGATGGCGCTGGCTAACCTGCTAGACAAAGTAACACAGAGTCTGACAACAATAATATTGTTCAAACATGGATTTCACGTTAATCATTATTATTCAACTACTGATTAATGTGAAAACTTTCAACGTTCAGTTCTCTTGACAAGGGATCTTACCAATCAAAATAACAGATGAGAAATACAGATAATCAAATACATTGAAATACAGATATGTCGACATTGACTCCCAAAACAGCTGACATTTAATGCAATCAAACCGGGATGCTACCTATTGATCGACTAACCCTTACATCGACAACGACCTTCAGTCAGCTGACATTCAAGGTTATTTTACCGCCCTAGGGCCGAAAACCGCATTTTCCCGGCGAGTTGCTGGCGACCTCGCCTGAAAACGAGCGTTTTCGGCCTCCGTATAAAGCATGTAAAACAGTCCATTTCATACCAGTGTGGCGAAAAGATAATTTTTTGTAGAAGAATGTCACAAAATAACGTAATTTTGAACCAAATTATTCATTGAATTTCAAAATAAATAGGCTGAGCCTTTCACTTCTCTCATCGTTATAGTTTGTATTTTTCGGATTTTATACTGATTACAACATTAGACTAATCACTTGTATTCGCTGGTAGTTGGTAGATGAGTCCACGAACATGAATCGTGAACTCTCGTAATAGAAAATACAAAATACCATCGAATTTCAACGATCTAGAAAGGTCTTCATTTAAGTATTACGAGACGATCTAAAGAGATCAGAATCAGACTGGTTGCGATTGATTTGACTTATTGTTATATTTTTTTACTTATTGTTATATGCTCAGGATTATTATACATAATTTTTCAATTCGATCATTGAATATTCAAAATACAATAAACGGCAAAAACCGATAAAAACCATCGATTAGTTATTGTTGACGTCTGATTCAACTAGAGACCCCACATCTGCAATAAACCAAAATCCAGATAAAATTCAATCAGTTTTACAGGCACTTCACTCTAGTGCTATAAAATATAAATAAACATCACACACGTACCGCGTGCAAATCACGGGGTCAACTTGAAAAATACACAGCTTTCGTGCTCTGCATTCAAACCAATGGAAGAACAACGTTGCTGGGGGAGCAGGTGCGGGTACTGTATAGTCTCGTTTATTGGAAGCTGTTTTAATGTAGCCTAACCATTGGCTGGTTATTCATTTGAATTTTATTGGTGCCTGTAACTACAACCCGATCGATTGAGATCCGCACTTAACTCACTGGAATATTATGGAGTGTTGGCGTTCTTATTTTGATTTATTCTCCGACAATGAAATTTATCGCCCTCGCCCATCTGCAAAGTTGCTTCTGCTGCTGATGATGATGATGATGATGATAATGGTAGTGGTGTGGCGATGAAGATGATGGTGTGATGATGATAATAATGATGAATGATGGAAGATGATGATAATAATGTTGATAATGATGTCAATGATGATGATAATCGGGCGGGCTATAGCTTCGATAATGATTAATACGTTTGCAAATGGCTGTCTGTCTTTGTAGGTGACCAGCACCGTAAAAGTGATAAAAGAAGGAGAGGGGAAGGAGCAAAATAAACGGAGTAAGAAAGAAGTAGGATGAAGAGAGAATAGAGGGAGATAAAAGGGAGTAACGAAAGTTAAAGGAACAGGAGAAGGAAAATCGCAAGGGAAAAACGAAGGTTTCGAGTAGGAAGAGAGAGATAAAAGTAAAAGTTTGTAAAAAAGTAAAATTTTTCAAAGAAAAAAAATGATAAGAAGGGGAGAAAAAAATGGGAGAAAAAAATGGGAGAACTGGAGGTGATGGCTTAGTGGGAGATTGAATAATGAGAATGGTTGAGAATAGGAAAAAAGGGGATTTGATGATGTAGCAAAAATAGAATGAGAACAAGAGAATGATAAGAGTCAACGATAAAGAAGAAAGTAGGACAAAAAATTTAATGTAATTAGGAACAAGAGAGGAAGGAAATAGAGGTAAAACGATGGAGAAGACCAAGTTGAAGAGCAAGGAGAAAGTAGAGGAGGAGTGATGAAATGGGGTAAGGCGGAGAAAGAAAGTTGAAGAGAAAAAGTCAGAATTGAAAGAGTAGAAGAAAAATCTGTAGAGGGAGGAAAAAAGAGGGGGAGAATAAGAAGACGAGAAAGAAGAAGAGGGAGGAAATAAAAAAAGAGGGAGGAAAAAAGAAGATGATGAAGAAGAAGAAGAAGAAGAAAAGAAGAAGAAGAAGAAGAAGAAGAAGAAGAAGAAGAAGAAGAAGAAGAAGGTGGGTAGATGAGAAGAGATGGTTGCGTGTTCCACCTTATTTTTATAGGCAGAGCGACGTTGGTTCAATTCAGGACGACGAATTCCTGTGGGTGTTCTGCCTGTCTTTCGCCTGCAATGGTGATGACTACACAGACCTCAGGCAAGAAGGAGAGAAGAGAAGAAATGGAGCCAAGCGGCAAGAAAGAGAGAGATGAAAAATGATGATGATAATAGAGGGAGTCGGCCTATTTGTCGTCTGAAATTGATGACACAAGTCGCTGTCAAAATTGGTATTGGAAATGGTGCACTACTCCATTCTTGCCAAGCAAATCCATCCTGTCTCGCTCGGCGCTACTGCTCAATTTTTATCTTCTCTCCATGCACCTACTGCGCCAGACTTCATCTTGAAATACGAATGTCACTACTGTTATATGTGCACTGCCTCGTAAGAGAAGACTCTTTTCAAATCGAATTGAAAGGGTTGAGGCATCCTCGAAATTATCATATTCAATAATTTCATTTTGTCAGTGCCTTTGAAACGCTGTGGCTTGTGATTCATCAAAGTTGTTTTTATTCAAAAAATGTTTTAATTTTAGTAGTGTTTTGAAAATTACTCGTTATTAAGCCTCACCTTATATTCAATACTTAAATAAAGCTTTATTTGATTGACATGAAACGAATATAATTATCAGATTCATTTTTGCACCTGCAGGATTAGAGTGCATAGGATTATTCAACTTCCCAAGAATAGCTAATGGACTGTGTCATTTTCTGTCATTGAGCTTCCTTCCAGTACGATTGCTCATCAATATTGTACTTTTTTCACTGATAATACGACGTGTAAAGAGGCCTTCACAATATTCCGTTGGGGATTGAATCACGTTATTGAATCGAATACGAATATCGAAAAGTACACAAAGCAACAACTTTGTTTTGACTTTGCTCGATGAATTGACTTTTTTTACATTAGTGGAAGCAGCGTCCAATGAATAGAAATATTTTGAATTATTCAATTCACATACAACTGTGATAATTAATATATAAAGAGGACATGGTAATGGAAGCAAGAAATTCTGAAATTGATCCTAGAATTTTTACCAGCATTTGAACACCACATCGATTCTCGAGAAAGCCAATTCTCCAATATTTCATTGTTAGTTTCACATTGAATTTACTATTGAATCAATTATTTGATACTTTATTAGTAGTTTTATATTGCAAAGAATCAAAATTTACCCTCACTGGGCCTCACAATACACAATAACTTACTATTTCGATTTACTGCATAGTTGAAGACTGTCAACTACTAAGCTTCCCAAGCAAGAGAAAACGACCCCTAGCAGCCATAGAATGGGGAAAAACGAAACGAACAAAGCCATTTAATTAGTGGCAGCGAAATAAATCGACAATCGGGAATTCACAATGCAATGGCCATAATTCAACGGGAGCGCCTCCAATGGCCATTGGCCAAAATCGATGCTGTTCTGTTGTGTGTGGCATGTTGAGGTCATTCAGTGTAGCCACAGAGGAGAACGAGGAGATATTGGACCACAAAACAGACAAGGGTAGGGTTTGCCTGAATTTCTTGAAATAGACAAATCGAATTGACGAAACAATTGAAATTACTCACATAGATTGAAAAAATAACGCATTTGTATCAACTCAAACAATTTGATAATACCAAAAGATGAAAAACTCAGATAAGACAAACTTTCTGTTATTTGCCAATAACCAGAACATTTTTTAATACATTATTATGTAATTTACCATGAAGAAATTTGAGGGTACAATTCCACTGTGAGTTCGGACTATTTTTTCCTGTGAGTACTTATGCCATCTAGTCTTGAGACTAATGAGCAAATTTAATTTATAAAAATGCAAAATTTATTAATAAAATAATCAGAGTTTGGACTATGACAGTCAAAGTGGATGAGGTATGACTGTAAGTGGATGAGGAAACTGGCAGTTAGAATAGACATATATTTGATTGAGCAACAAAAAATTAACAGTAAATAGATTATTACATAATATATATTTTTGACATGACCAGTTACTCGTCTGCCAAGTTGAGTTATTCAGTTATTACTTTTTTACCACAAAATAGAAAAATTTATTTATATAGAAAATACATGCAAGAAATTTTATGAGAACAATATTAAGGAAGAGAAGCGATCATATATATATGCCCATGCCCTTTCAACAAATCCTATCAGTCCCCTCCAAGGAAACCGGCAGTTCAAAATAGCTGTAAACCGGCAGGCAGATTGTTGAACGATCAGCTGTAAAACATAGAACTTTCAGTACGATATGATGATAGATGTAGAACCTTAGGGTCCATATATTCACTGAAAGTTTGGTCGTTCATAGTCAACTGAAAATCAGCTGAAAAATTTCAAACATATCATAGATCGGATTGCAGTTCACTTACAGTTCCATCCACTCACAGTTTTTGACTGTCACAGTCCAAACTGTCAGTGGATGTAGACCCTAAGACGTTTTGAGCAATAGTCTGTTTCTTATTCCCATAAACAGTGTATTATGAAATAGTGAAATGGATGAATTAATAGATGAATAAATAAATATCAATCTTCAAAGTATGTTCCATGAAACGGGCCCCTGGATTTGTTTCACAAGCATTGTTATCCGACACTATTTCGTTGTCTGTGGTAAACTTGAGCTATTATTCAGGAATGATGAGCAGGAAGGGAGAGCATATAAGCATCCTTTGTTTAAGCCTATATGCTACCCCACAGCTACTATGCTATAGTCTGTCCAAGCAAAGAATACCCTCTGGTAAGATAAGATAATGACTCCAGCTCGGTCAATATTGGTTCAACAATTATAAATTTGATCTCAAATTGTAGGAGAGATTCTAATCTACAATTTGAGACCAAATTTATAATTTTTGAACCAATATTGACCGAGCTGAAGGCATTTTCCCAGCTTGCCAGAGGGTCTTCTTCGCTTGGACAGACTATACCTCACAGTTTATTGATTCAATTAACAGACGAACCAGACGAAGCACGCACTGAATTTACTCATTTAGAACCTACTCATCAACGATTAAATGTATTGGTTATAGCAATCGATTTATTATTAAACAAAATATTCAAGTAAAAAAAGATGTTGAACGTTCCTTGACGTGGTAAAATATATTTATGCAGGGCATATCTAGATCTTTAGAATAATATAGAGGAAGATATCTAATATAGTCTGTCCACGCAAAGATCTGGCAAGATGGGAAAATGCTTCTAGTTCGGTCAATATTGGTTAAAAAATTATGAATTTGGTCTCGAATTGTAGATCGTGATGTTACCTACAAATCGAGATAAAATTGATAATTTTTGAACCAATATTGACCGGGCTTGAGTCACTCTCCCATCTTGCCAGAGGGTCTTCTTTGTTTGGTCAGACTACACAACATCTTGTTATGCCAAACAAGATCTATCTCTACAAGATCGCTCTACCTCTAACAAGGCCAATGGTGAGGATATCCTTATACTTTCCCAAGAATGGACATTTTTTCAAACTTCGCCGTTTAATTTGAATTGAATTTATTCAGAAATAAAGAAACATCACAAATTTGATTACAAAAATAAAAAATAATAAACATCATACAGAAAATAAAAGAACAATCACTTGTAATAACAGAAGAGTGTATGACTATAAATAGGTTAAACATAATAAACAAAGAAAAAGTACGCCCATATGGACCTCTAGGGTCTGTTGCTGGGTCGATTGAGTCTAGAAGCATCATGATTTAGTACAATATTTGTTTAAAAATAGGAACTAAGAAGAGAATGTAAGTTGAAAAATATATAATAATATTAATAATGATTGTTTTCCTTAAAAAAAAAACATTCACACAGAATCCCCTCTCCCAGCACACCCACTCACACGTCAACCCCCCCCCCCCCCACACACACACACACACACACACACACACACACACACATATATATATATATAAAAAGAGAGCAGTGAACTGTTACAACGGCATGTATCCGGCAGTCCGGCACCACGCATCTCTAACTTTCCAAGGAAGCCTACACAATGAAGAAAAAAAATCACTAATGATGAGCTGCAGCAAAAATAAGATAGAATGGGAAAAAAGTAAAAATGATTCAAGTTGAGTACACCGATCTGAGGAGGCGCATACACTCCCCGTCATTCAGAGATGATAACCAATGTGTTAAATAGTTCTTGTATCTTGATAAGGAACCATTAGGTCTACTTATTTCAGTTGGACAGTTGCGCAAAAGAGTATGAACAAGAAAAGAGACATTCCTGTCACACACAGAGCGCAGAATAATATGATACAAAATGAGTAGAATATCAAGCTAGAAACATATTGTTTGGATAATATTTCTATAAATTTTGCATTAATGTGTATCCCTTTCTATTATCAAGGTTATAACTTGTGAAATTAAAGAATAATTATTAGATTTACTAATAATAAAAAATTTGGGAAGCGGTTTGTCCCAGTGGTAGAGAGCGTCTAATCGGTGAGATTAGATAAGCGACGTGCCTCTACCACCACTGTAGTAACGGTGACCGGTTCCTCTGAATTCAATTCATGAGCATCAAAAATCGCTTCCCGGTGGTTCGGAACCCACCTTAAGCAGTAGGTCCATTCATCTCTCATCATCATCCTTCCCATTACCCACGCACAGGCCCATAGCCCATGTGGGCATCACCCTCAAAAAAAAAAAAAAAATAATAATAATAATAATAATAATTGCAATCTAGAAACCAATATTTTTTGTTATCTAAATGCAGACCTATATTGAAATCTAATCGAATCTAAACTCTTATTGTCCACTCTCTCATTTTCCTACAGTTCGAGTAAGCTGAAAAGACATGCGGTAACAATACATTTTCAATTGTAACTGCGTGTCTTCTCAGCTTTCGCAGACTGTACTTAACAATAACAGATTTCTTTTGGTGGGCTCTCGTTGCTAGAATTGAAAATCGAGGACAATGATACAATAATTATATTGAAAAGAGAAAGCGACCGGATGGCCACGAACTGCCCACACATCGTCGATTGCATTACAATCCAATTTCAGGCCATACATCACTCCATTGTATTTCAAGTACGGTATTCGAGAAGACCTATACAATTGAACAAAGTGACAACTCGTTACTTCGTAAACGAAGTGAAGGTGCTTAGAAACTCAATGTAAAACTATAACTTATGGAGCCAATCTACTAGAGCCTACTTTAGCAGGACTGTAGTCTGTCCAAACAAAGAAGTCCATCTGGCAAGATGGCAAAATGAACCCAGCTTGGTCAATATTTGTTCAAGAATTATAAATTTGGTCTAAATAGTGGATCAAATTGTTTCCTAAATTTGAGATCAAATTGATAATTTTTAAACCAATATTGAACAAGCTTAAGTCATTTTCCCATTTTGCCAGAGGGTCTTCATTGCTTGGAATGACTTTACATGCTGCATTTCCTGGCTTGCATCTCAACCAAATGCATTTCTTGCCAAGGGGCTTTGAAAGCGATTTACCAATTACAAGTCAAATGATTGTATATTCAGTATAGTGAGCAATTATGTTAATACGAGTTCTCTATTGAATTGCAATCAGTTACTGGAGAAAAGTGATGAAAATCTTGTTTTAAAAACACCCAAAAATAAAACCCAAGTTTGATAGAACTCGTAATAGCCTACACTTCTGAAGAGACAGTGAGGGATATTTCAAAAATCTGAGCTGCCTGATTCAAAAGTAAGCTCTTCAGCTCTTCAACGACGCTTTCAAAATTCAGAAGCCGAGGGAAAACCAGCTATAACTCATATTATAAATTGGGGATGAATATAAAATGAGCTACAAGTTTATTCTTCCAGTTTCTACATATTGTTCCAAACAAACATGGTCTTTAGGAAAGGATTACTCAATTTCGATGATACAAGGTTCAACTCTAAATACTCTAGTATTTTTAAGTCTTTTAAAACCCATAAAGTGGGCTCAATAAGTTTTGAACATTAGTCTTTAATGGAGGAACATTTTTCATTCTCCTTACTAAATATTTCGTCATTAACCCGTTATCTTATTACTCACGCACAGCCTAAAGTTCATATAGAAATCACCCTCAGAAAATAAATTTAGATGAGACTTACTTAGTGACCAACATATTTGGAAATTTACAGCTTGTAAAGTCAGTAGAGCTTTAATGAAATCGAATCAAGGTTGTGATGATTCTATTCATGTGAATACAGTGTTCATAGGCTACTTTGAGTTTAATTACGTTCATATTTCCATTACGAATGATTAAGAATTTATGAAATATTGATAGAGGTTAGTAAATAATGAGAGTAAGAATATTATAAAAATTGATAATAGATCTTTATGGATGCTTGAGAATTTGTGAAATCTCCAGTACCTAGATTAATAGAGGCAAAAATAATGAGAATGAGAATATTTTATAAAGCTAGATAATAGAGCAATATGTGGTACCGAGCTGCGCTCTGAAGCTGTATGCGGCAGAACTGTTGAATAACATAAATGTATAATTATTGTGAAAAATTCATTCAAAATTGATCACCTCTCATGAACATGTGTTAGAGACTTGTATGTAGCCCCATTTACTCCAGCTGGATAGCGTTGGTCAGCTAACGATAACAGCCATAATACGCAGTAGGTTACTTGAGACTATTCCTGAAGGAATATTCAATTTCTTTTATTAATCCTGCCAGAGAGTTTTCCCGGACATGAGACCTGGTGCAATCTTATTTTTCCATCACGGTTATATTACATTTCAAATTTCAAGAAAATCGTTAGAGCCGTTTTCTAGATCCGTGGTTACACACACAAACATACATACATACATACATACAGAATTTACTCGCTTAATATAATAGGATTTGAAAGTTGAAGGAGTTGTTAGGCTATGAACTATGAACACACTGGAGCGTCTCTAAAAATGTTCGCCTAGAAGATATTGAGAATCATCCGGCATTGAACTGACAACGTCTACTCTCACAGATGGAGAGCAACGAACAAAAGAAAATCGCTTCCATGTGGAAAATACGGACGGAGCAAGGTACAGTCTGTCCAAGTAAAGAAGACATTCTGGTAAGGTGAGGAAATGACTCCAGCTCGGTCAATATTGGTTCAAAAATTATAGATTTAGTCTCAAATTGTAGATCAGAATGTTTCCCTACAATTTGAGACTGAATTTATGATTTTTGAACTAATATTGACCGATCTGGAGTCATTTTTCTATCTTGTCAGATGACTTCTTTGCTAGGACAGACTGTACGTAGTCAAGACTAAGGTGTGGAATTCGCTTCAGACATTTCACTCGGAGCGTAATCGAAGCTATCCGAGGTGGAAATCTTTCGAAAAACGGGAACTAGATGGAAGAGAGGGAGAGAGGGAGAGAGAGAGAGAGATTGAGAGAGAAGAGAGAGAGAGGTGAGAGGGGGAAAAGGTCATGATTTGGGAGAAGAAAAGCGGAAAATTCTCATCCAACGTCCAGCAGTGAAGACAAAAGGACTGCTTGCTAATAGAAAGTATCGGGATGGATGGGGAAAAGAGAGGGAATCTTTAGCAGCTGGTATTTGATGAGTTAGAAGAGGAAATGAGGAGAAAGTGGAAGAAGTAAGGAGAAAATGTGGAGAAGTAAGGAGATGCAAGGAGGTTGGAGATTGGTGGAAAGTAGGTTTCCAAAAGCATAAAAGTTTAAGAACGAGGAGATGAGTTAGTGATAAAGGAGGTGAAAAATTGTGATATGATAACTGTAGAAAAACATGATTACAGGAATTATAATAATAGCAACAAGGTTAAACGGGGGGAGGGGGGGTCAACAAGAAAAATGAGCTTAATGACGATTTATGAACAAAAGCTTGAATAGGGAAATAAAGAAAACATGTTCAACAGAAGATGGAGAGTAGAGGTTTGCGAGAGGAGGACTGAAGAGATAGGAATAGATCGCAAAGAAGCGACTTCAAGTTTCAAAATTTCCAAAAGAGAAAACATGATAGAAGAAAAATAAGGGGATGAGTAGGATGGCATAGGGAGTTTGGATAAAGACTTGATAAAGGACAAGGGGAAAAAAGATGAGGAATAGAAGGAAATGGCATGGAGAAAGTGTTATGATGATAAAATCAGTATTTGGGGTAGAGGAAGACAAAGGAATAAATGGAAAGAGAAGAGATATGAAGAAAAAACGGTAAAAAAGACACGTTAGTGCGAAACTGTTGAAACAAGAGAAATTACTACGTTAAAGGTTAAACAGGGCAGAAGAAAGCAACAGGAAATATTAGAAAAAAAATCAAGATAAATGAGAAGGAAACTACATGAAGAATTTGTGATTGAAGAATTGATAAACATATATTTGGGGATAAGGGATAGATGAGCAATATTCGGGGTAGGGAAAGATAAGGCAAAGGTGGTGAAGGAAAAAAGGAGAAGGAGATGACATAGCGAAAGGGTTAGAACTATATTTCTGAATAGAACTAAATAGAGAAACTATATTCCAGGTTAGAATTAGGATACATAAGAAGAAGACTGCCTGAGCATTATTAATGAAGGTGTAGAAAAAATAAAAAGGTAAAGGAGAAGAGATGTAGAAAAAGTGTAGAAATAGATCCAATATATTAGGCGGTTGAGAAAGATAGAGGATTAGATTAGATTAGATTAGATTTCTTTATTCATATATACAATAACAATACATTCACGCTCCAATTCTAGATTGCTTAAATATAGTACGTAATAACATAAAGGAGTAAGTGTACTTCTATTAAACAGAAATAAATTTACAGTAGCTATTACTTTCATATAAACGTCACGAGCTGAAAACATAGTAACATTATTCAACAAACACGGATACACATGAACGCGAAATTATAGAAATTTTATTAAAATATATTTATTGGCAATCTTTTAAATTACGATTGAATAATTGTCTAGATGAAAAGGCGAAGTTTGGACATAAAGATGTCCATTCTTGTGAAAGGACAACAAAGATGTCCTCTCCATCAACACTTGGCCTTAATGATAAAAGAAGGATAAGAAGATGGCAGAGCAAAAATTTAGAAAAGAGAGATCCAACATATCAGGCGGTTGAGAAAGAGAGACAATATAGAAAGGGCAAAAGTGTTGGAAGGAGTTATCAGAGCAAAAGTGTTGAAAGGAGAGAACCGATATATGAGGCGTTCGTACCGTACCGGGCATCCAGTCGCCTATAAAAGAGTTAATTTACAATTGCTGATCTGTTTTGCACGGCGATGTCAAGAATAGGCGCCGGGCCGGCGCTACACCATTGCCATAGCAACGTGACGTCATCACCGTATATGCCTTCCACCAACCACTTGCTACTTGCCTAAACAATGGAGCGCTCGCTCGCTCGGCCTAATCACAAACGTCAACCCGGAAGGGTTCCCCAATCAACTCCAAAGTTCCAGTAGCTCAATTCTAATGAGCATGATACTGTGTCGATTGTTGAATCATCTCGATGGTCGATTCAGCATTTGGAATTAATCGATTTCTGTGTAACTACATATTGAATCATGCAATATTAGGTACATATCGAATAACGTTCGTTGGATAATTCCCTTGTAACTAATGTTACTCTGCATAGTTACAACCACAAAATTATTGCATCTTAAGGTTCTTGAATTCGAATGTTTTTAAAAAATTGAGAGTTTTCGGAATACAGTAGCTTTATTTATGATGGTAGATGATGGACTACATGTTAAGAAAAATATAACAACAAAGATTGAAAATGACTTACATTTTAGCTGTTCAGGATGGAGGAGAGTTTTCCGTGATGAAAGTTGATAGCATCATTCTTGCAATCTGTAACAAGAAAAATTAAAATAGAGAATAAGCATAATAATGAAGACTGAAGGTAGGTATTTCAATTGGATGATTAATGGGAATTTACATTCGTACATGCACTTGGGTATCATTCATCTCAATAAGAAATATGTGGGAAACGTTTCTAAATAACGAACATGAAATCAAGGGAAAATACTTTTATAAGAAGTTTCAAGTTCGCACACTACCATCCCGGTACTGATACGAGTACGAATTTGATAACAAAATAACTTTTCAATTCAATTGTCAATAATAAGGATTCACCAATTCACCCAATATATTCCAACATCCTACCGCGATTCGAAAGCCAATAATCCTTTAAGATATAAGGAATCTATTTCTGAGATTAGAGTCTTGAAAAATCTCAAGGAAAACTTAAATAATTCAACTCAGAGATTACAACCTCTTCAGCATCATTATTCTTCATTCGAGGTTGGATACAAATCAAAAGAGGTCGTACAATTCTTTGTTGAACATTCTCATACAAAGATGATTCATACCTAAACATTGCAGAGATTAAAATAGGGCACCATGCAAACAATGAATTTAATGGAAACAGAATTTAATTCAGCCATCCTACGTATAATGGCAGGGAAACGCAGCAATCTCTCTACAGGGGAAAATGTGGAGCAAGGAAGATAAGAGGCGTCCCGGTGAAGTGATTGATAGTAAACAAATATGAGAGAAAGCTAACAATAGAGAAGGGAGTATTGATAGAAGGAGGGAAGATTGATACAACCGGCAAGGGTGCAACAAGTATGTGTCTAGCGAGAGAGAAGAACAAGGTCCACAAGAGAAAGATCGATCGGGAAGGAGCCGATGTATCCTTGGAGGATGTATCGATGTACATTCATTGTATCGACGAAGTATATTGAATCGACGCACATCGTATTGATAGGTAGCTAGTTATACGTAGCAAGGTAGCGAAAGGAGACATAATATAGTCTGTTCAAGCAAAGAAGACATTCTGGCGAGATGGGAAATAGACTCCAGCTCGGTCAATATTGGTTCAAAATTGGTCTCGAATTGTAGATCAGAATTTTTCTCCAATTTGAAAACAAATCTATACCTTTTGAACACTAAGTGACCGAGCTGGAGTCAATTTCTCATCTTGCCAGGGGGTTTTCTTTGCTTGGACATATTATAGCTAGGTAGCGAAAGGAGACCTACTACTGTCTGTCCAAGCAAAGAAGACATTCTGGCGAGATTGGAATATGACTCAAGCTCGGCCAATATAGGTTCAAAATTCATAAATTTGGTTCCAAATTGTAGAGCATGATGTTCTCTACAATGTGAAACTGGATTAATGATTTTTCAACTAATATTGACCAAGCTGGAGTCATTTTCCCATCTTGCCAGAATGTCTTCTTTGCTTGGACAGACTATACATTCATCGTATCGATTCATATTGCATCGATGCATATTGTATCGAAAGGTTGCAAACGAAAAGAGAGATACTTCAGAGACCGGTGAATAAGAGTGACGATAGGCTTGTATAGTTTCTCCAAGCAAAGAAGATATTCTGGCAAGATGGGAAATGACTCTAACTCGGTCAATATTGGTTCAAAATTCATAAATTTTGTTTCAAATTGTAGAGCATGATATTTTCTACAATTTGAGACAGAAGTAATGATTTTTGAACCAATATTGATCGAGCTGGAGTCATTTTCCCAACTTAGCAGAATGTCTTCTTTGCCTAGAAAGAATATTGTGGAAAAGGGTTACGATAGGATTGTAGATATGTAAAATCCAGAAGAGGAGGAGAGAAGAAGGATGACAAGTGGTAATAAGGGAGAGAAAGAGCCTCTTAAAGGGCTCGCACGGAAGTGTAGGGTGCCCTAATGAACTGGCCTGCCTGCCTGCCTGACACTATCCCCCCTGCTCATGTAGTTTGAGTTTGCGAAAAAGCTTAGGTGCCAGCATTCTGTGCTTAGATGGCTGGTTGCATGCAAACAACACATCAGTAGCGAGTGGATAAACTCAGAAACAGTAGCTAAAAAAAAAGATTTGGAGAGCACACCTAGCCTAATATAAAGTCCTCATCATTTGTTCAAAATAGATTGATACATTGATTGTTTAATTATTAATTTATTTTTAATAACAAATTTTCGAGGTAGGTGATATAAGTAAGTATAGCCTTTCACAGCTGAGAAGTCATTCTGGCAAGATGGGAATATGACTCCAGTTCGGTCAATATTGGTTCAAAAATTGGTCTCATGTTGTATATCAGAATGTTTTATACAATTTAAGACCAAATCTATAATTTTTGAATCAATATTGACCACGCTAGAGTCAGTTTCCCATTTTGCTAGAATGTCTTCTTTGCTTGGACACTATACTCAAACGACAGGTGTTTCCTTTATCTCAGTGCTACTTCTATCACTGTTTTTTGTTTTAAATAATTATCAAAGTACCCTTTTAAAATTATTTTTTCAATAGATTGAATGTTTCGACTATTTACAGGGTACTTTGATCATTTTGGGGATACAAAATACATTTAATGGAGAAAATTAATATACATGATTAGATTTAATAAAATCTAATTAAATAAGAAGAATTGCACAAGCTCAATGATGAAGTTAATCATTTTATTGCTTCATCTCTAGACAATGTAGAATTTTTATTAAATGTCTGATGAACACAGTTTACCAAATATTGATTGGAATTTACGATTTTATCTCGTCCTTGAAGCGCACGATATTAAATCTAAGCTGAGCAGCTAACAATATCAGCATGTCTGAAATTTGATCCTTCTCAATAATATCGAAGCATTCGCCGCTGAAACTTGAGCAAAACTAATCTATTCCAGGTGAATATAATCCTATCGTATTACAACTTGGGTATTAGGCGAAACGACTACTGGGAGACGCTATAAGCGGTAGATTAATCAACCTTATCGTTCAATTATATTGCGGCTGAATGGTTAATTTCTGCCAGAAAATTCATTTTGCTCAAGAAATCTGTTTGTCGGAGCCCTAGTTAGGAGGGAAAACTTTTACTATTAGAATCCCCTGCAGTTGCAGCAAGACTTTTAGTTACTTTTACTCAATATCTCCGATAAACTAACAAACTTTATATTTGGAACGAACTATACCAATTCCGAATGAATTTGGTGATAGAGCTCACGATTATCATAAACAATCTGATTTTTTAAACATTAGTAGCATAATGGATAAGTCCTATAAGACTATATTTCTAATAGTAGATATCCAGACTTGATAGAAAACGAGTCTTGAAGGGTCAATGGAGGATTGAAG
Source organism: Sogatella furcifera (assembly GCA_017141385.1). NCBI lineage: Eukaryota > Metazoa > Arthropoda > Insecta > Hemiptera > Delphacidae > Sogatella > Sogatella furcifera. Next base: position 10,063,710 of record CM029551.1, on the reverse strand, counting down.
AAACCAAATCTTATCAATATTCATTGAACCCTCGGTTTCAACAGCTGGCTTCTGGACAACCAGGATGCGTTTGAAACTCTATCATCTTTATATGAAATAAGGTATTCTATTTCATTCTTGATATGAAGTGATAATCATTTCTATTGTTCAAATGTGAACAACAATTTTCTATTTTGCTTATTTTGTCTTTATAATGATTGAATTAGTGCTCTACTTTCTATCAAGTGAATAGATCTATTATTTTGAAAATACTTTTCGATTTATCACTTCAATTTCAATTCAATCTCTCTCAATTCAATTGACGCCATCAAATTCACTGCTAATATTCACGAATGCAACTAAGATTGAAACCATCGAAAAATCAGTAATTTTCAGTAAAGCCAAAAATCCATAAAAGATGGTTAATAATGTTCGTTATTGAATTTTTTTTAGTAGAGTATTAAGTATTACACCAATACACTTCTAATCAAATATAACATCGCAGTCACTGTTAAGATCATAGTACATATAGCTAAGTAACAGTACGATATACTAGTTTACAACTCATAGTAGTATTCCATTATCACAATATTCAGAATGAGAATCATTCCAATATACAAAGAAATGTCAAAACTGGAACTGCCCTAGCTAGAAAGATTACAAAAATGATATAAGATGGTCACTTATTCCTCCCATGCATGTTATAAATAGTCGAATTCCGCACACACATAATGGAATGCTGAAGCTCACAAAAATATGACAATGTACAGAAATGACCACAGAAGTGCTTCAAAATGGGTAAAAATGCCAACAATTCATCTCTTTCTCAGAATAGTGCTCCATTCATTTCAACACACATTAGCTGATATTAAAACTTCCATCAAGCCTACATGTACTTGAACATTAACTAAAAATTATATTATAAAAAATAATAATATTAAGAATTACTCATCAACTACTTTGCAGCCATATTATTTAGTACGGTTAAAATCTTAGCAAAGTTTTATTCTAACTTCTTACCTACTAATATAAATACATCTTTACACAGCGGGTTTGTGATACGCAGTAGTGATACAATGGTCCAAAATTGATACGCAACCGTAGAGGAAGGAAGCTCATTGAGAAAACATAATTACAACGTGTGGTTACAAAGTGAGGTTAGCTCACAAATCATGCCAAAAATCAAGGAAAAATAACTATTAGCTCTATGAAATTTAGTGTTTTGTTTTCTTATCAATTCACCTTGAAAAATACCAATTACTAAAATACTAAGTTTAAATTGTCTCAAATGTTCAATCATTGACAAATAGAATCAGTATATTTCCAACATGGTGGTGATTCCTGAGCATTGCAAATTTCTCGAATCATCTTCCATTTTCATTTCTCTTTTGTATTTTGTATTTTTAGAGAAATAAATATTATTATTAATCATCGATCTTCCTTCCCGTATCAATTATGGACTCAGTATCACTAATGCGTATCAGAAATCCGCCGTCTGAAAACGGCGTTACACAAGAAAGAACAAGTTGATCCAAGTTGGTGGTGGAAATGCGATTTTCGTGTCTTGAACTGAAAACGCAGCCAGGTATTGGATACCATCCATCATCCTCCGAACAAGAGTATCCATTACAAGCCTCCAACATCAAGCTGCTCCCATTCATTTAACCGAAACTATTTCTCAAAACGCGCTCAGCATTTCAATGCCACTGACAAAAATAAGATAAATTTCAAAGAGGTAATACTCTTGCGGAACTTCCTAGGTTAAAGTAATCCTAATCCTATTCCTATTCCTAACCCAGGAAGTTCCACAAGAGTATTACGTCTTTGAAATTTGTTGATTCATTTCCAATATTCTTGTTGAATTGGCTCAGATTCTATAACAATGATATTATCTTAACGGTGAATATTGAGGCCATACACAGGAATACGGCTTTTATCTTAAACAGTGATATTGAAGCCATACACAAGAATATGGCTTTTATCTTAAAAGGGATATTATTAACACGTCAATATGGTTGGTTATGGTTAACATCAATGAACAATTTTTAAATATTTCAAAATGGAATATTGAGTTTCATACAGTAATTTCAAATAATTATATCTTCTCTTGACGTGTAATATTGAAAATAAGTGAACTTTCTTATTTTATAGGCTTCCATCAGCATGGACGGGAATAGATCTATACTGATGTTGTATCAGCTAATAGTCTACTGATATCGATAAAACATTATTTCAATGTTTTCAGCAATGAAGATTTTGATTTGATTGAAATGAATACTCATGAGGCCAGAGGCGTCCATGTCCCTGCCTGGGTAGCTGAGGGTTGATATTCTATACCCTTCAAATTTGCCATTTTTTCGATATAGGCAAAGGTTCACATCATTGGCATAGGCTAACTTCTATCATAATATAGGCTACCGATCTTAATATTAGAAATTTGTTCACTTCATAAATGCTCAATTTTTCTATAGGGCTACGCAACCGTTAGAACTATTGCAATAGGGCAATTTTTCTATTGATTCGATTGGATGATTTGAAAATTCAGATACTCTTCTCTTTAGCCTACGTTATAAGTGTAGAAATGTTTCAACTCATTACACCCGTTTTTAAATGCAAGTTTTCAAATACCATCTCCATTTGAATTTGAAATTGGGTCTAATGAGTTGAAACATGGAATGTGATGTATTAACATAATGTAGAAAAGGGACCCTCGATTTTAAATTCACTTCGTGGTGGAATAAATACTCCTCGACCATTTCACCATACGAATTCAATACGCTTAAAATTGCTGAATTTCGAAAGCAGTCTATTGAAAATAAACTAGACTGGCGTGTTCAAATGTAGTCGACCATAGAAGTAGAAAAACACTTGGGCGCGCACTTTTGGCCCGTTAGCCCACAACAAATCCAATACTCGAGTCCCGTTTAATCCCTTTCTATTCCCAACAACAGACGATAGATCCAATTCCATTAGGAGCCAAATCGGTTTTCTAAACAATTACAGTTCGTATTTGATTTCGAGTTTGTCTGCACACTGGGTGATGCAGGATCGATCTTCTTTTCTTGTCAGTTCATCCTAGACAATCGATTTTATCGTTGTTTTGTCCCAGTTCAATCATTGAAGATGTTCAATTTGGTCAGCGACTCTTGTTATTTCAAAATACTTATCTATGTCAGTTGTTTGAAAGCAGTAAGTTCTATCAGAAATTTTCCGTTGCAAAATGGAATATTTGTAATGTTTTGTTAAATGTAAATTATCTTATTAACTATCAAGAGAATAAGTATTTCATTTGTGAAATTCTATGATAGGAGAAAATGCGCTATTTGATGTTGGAGATTTCAGGGGTCGTTGTTTATGTTGTCGATTTTAGGGATTTTTCTTGATGTTGTCAATTTCAGGGGTCGTTATTGGTGTTGTCGTTTGCTGATGTCGGTCCAGAGCTTTACAAATGAACCAATTATATGTAATAAAGAAGAGAAATTTCTAACACCTAATTTATAATCGATTAATTCTTTCTTAATTCTGTATCCTTTGGATTAGTGTTTTGTTTTCAATCATTGATGAATTGCAACGAATAGTATTTTATAAGTTTGAAACAGTAACTTATGATGCAGTTGTTGAGATTGTGGCCGTATTACTGTACCTTCTGGCTGATTGATTGATTGAGAATATAATATCTCCCTTCCTTTGTTTGTTTACAGGGCAAGGGAAGTGAGCTTAGATAGCCGCCTTAAACCCCTCATATAGTGAATTTGATCGTTGAAAGTAGGAAAAACTGAACCAAGACAATGATAAAAGGGAAACGATTTAACCGAACTGATATTAAATTCAAGACAAGAAACCAAATGCCATGAAAATATAGTAAAACTGTGATATTTCACGATTTAGCTGAGTTATTGTTATACCGTATACTTAATCCAGCATTTTTACTGTGCGATAATTTCGCGATTTCTCTGTGATATTATAAGCTACGTATCGGAGTCTCCACTGTTACAACACGGCATACGTTTTCATAAGGGTTATAACTGTCACAATAAACGTATTTTACGATCGGTGTTTGATAAATTCAGGTCGAACAAATTGGTTCCGGAGCTTTTATCCGGACGATAATGATTCGAAATGTTTGTTTTTGTTACATGACAACATTCGATGAAATACACCTTGCACGATATTAATAAAACAGCCAGTGTAACAATCGATAGGTAGGGTGTGGTCAATATTACTCAACACCTACAATACAATCCTCTATATAACTGTATACTATATTCTATAACGGTTATAACTATATTCTAGGCATGATATAGCAGTATTCTGGGCCTGTTATAACTATATTCTAGTACTGATAAAGCTGTTTTCTAGGCCTCTTCTCTTATAACTATACTCTAGGGCTTGTATAGCTGTATTCTAAGCGTGCTTTAACTATATTCTAGGTTTGTTATGTATGTATTCTAGGCTTACTATACCTATATTCTAGGCCAGTTTTAGCTGTATTCTAGGCCTGTTATACCTGTATAGCTCGCCATCTTAGCGTCCGGCTGGGATAGCTTTCCGCTTCTTTAGTGAGGTCCGGAAGTTTCCATCACGCACCCGATGCATTACCTTAATCGGATTGCCGTGAGCTGCTCCTCGCCAAGGAATAGCGATGAGTTAGAGGCTGACTGAACTATCGCCGATGCACTGAAAGCTAAAACTAGTCCCCAAGGACTTGCAACTTGAACAGAACATGTGCATGTGTGCAGCATGCTTCAATTGCTATTATAGTGCTCTACTACGTCTCGTAGTGTGGTTCTCCCAATTACAGAATCGTTATTATTCAACATTAGAATTTTTGAGGTAAATTACATTTTCGAGTGACTAGAGTAACATAATCAATTTGAATAAGAACGATTAGCCAGCCAAATTGATTCAGTCTCTGTGATCAGCGTTACAGTTTTTTTAAATAACCTGATGAGAATGTTTTGGGGTTGAATACTTGGCATCGTTGATTACAAGGAGAAATATTATTATTGTATGAGCCGGCAGGCTCGCTTCGCTCGCCTTATCCGCCTAACCAGAGGGCTCCAACCCCTGTATTGTCATCAGTGTCAATGATACAAACAGGCTCACTTTGCTCCCTAGCGGATTCCATTCAAGAGGATTTTCTTTGCTCTTTAATAACAAAATTTCTAGACCTCATCTAAAAACCTGTCTACCAAATTTCTATGAGGTAAGAAAACACAAAAAATATATCCTTTAGATTAAATTTCAGTCAGTCAGTGAGTGCCATTTCGGGTTTATAGGTATGGATTTGATATTTATTATTCATAGATAAAAACGTATATTTCAAACATAAATTGACTTATTTGTTCCCTATAGGAAACCACTTTTTGAAAGATGCTATCCTATACATACATTGAATTAATTGATTTTAAGAACAGAACAAAAACCTTCATCATTCATCCTACAGCATGAATATCGTTGATGAGTTTTCTGTATGGTCGAATTGTTGAAAATAGGCGGACGACAGGCAAGTGAGAGTTGGAACAATAAACAGAGCCCAGTCGGTTGCAAAGAAGTCGACGAAGAAAGCTCTTGTGGCACTCGAGATGTGAAGTGCCACCTTTTGTGCTGTCAGGTCAGGTGATGACGGGCCACGAGTGGCGTGCAGTTGCCACGAGTGCCGGTTGCCACTCAAATTCCTCCGCCAAATTCCAGCCGCTGTTTTAAAACCGTCCCTTTGACCACTCTCGCTTGCTCTCCGCTCCGCGCAATGCAATTCCTCCACGCTAATCTCCCGCTCTGTTTGCGGTCTCGTTTACAACTGTAATGTTAGTTTCATCATTTGCTAAACAATTTCACCAACAATCCCCTTTCTAGTATGATGTTCCAGTATTACATCAGTATGTTCCAGTATAACTCTGCATTCAAATATTTTTTCAAATTCGAAATCACTTTTCGAAAGTACAACAAGTGCAAAATACGAAATCTACAAGGAAAATACATCATGATATTTTATAATTGAAATATTTATACTTATAAATATTGGGATATAGCAAACATAGACACATATTTGTCTGTGCGTTTGCTGAAGTTCTATACTACACAGTGAAAATTAGCTTTACACTTAGGGCTATTTAGAATAGTTGATAAATAAAATTAAAAAATCAAATACCGTTTTTTAAAACTTTAAAAGTATTATTTTTTAAAGGCATGTTCCAAGCTTTAGCTCATTTTCAATGTGACTAGAATCTAGAATACTGTAAATTACTTTTTTTGACTCTGGGATGTAGTTTGTAGAAAATTGGAAGGGAATTTGATTCATCTCTATAATCAATATAGGCCTATTATATTATGGGAACAAATTTCAAAACAAGAGTCTCGATACATAATACAATAAACAAATATGAAAGTCGGGTAAATAAGATTAGCTGGAAATACATACAATTGGAATTCGGTACCCGTTATTGTGATGAGAGGAGAGATATATGGATGTATAAATTGAGTACAATGATGTATCATGTAGATAAGATAAGTATGAAATGAACGAACTTGAAATTCGAGAATTTATCTCCTAGTTTAGGAATTGTAAAGGATTTCACAGAGACACAAAAATTCTAACTACCTAGTTCACTCCTAGAATAATATTCCATGATCAATGTTGTTTCAATGAGAGGTAAAGTAAGTGAATATGGGAGAAGTATAGATTATATATCCAGAGAGATCCTAACTCCTATAAGACAATCTTCGGTTGCAGTAGACAGTAGATCCACAATAACACCAAACACTCAGTAGTTCAAGGTCATGGCTGTACAGAGTACACAGGCTGATATAGATAGGCAACACTCACAACAGGCTAAACGCAGTACACAAAAATCCCTTGCCACATACAAGCTACAACTTACAAGCTGTACGAGTAGAATCGTAACATTGTTTTGTAGTGAAATGTGAAATGCATTCTTCATCAAATGGGTAACATTAAACTTTGAAAATTATTATTAAATGGATCTTAAAAACTACATTACTTATTAACTAGATTAACTACATAAATCTTAAAAGTTTATAACCTTCACGTGACCGCTCAACAATAAGAAAATGTTTTTCAATACTGTTCATTTTCATTCACATTTGTCAACACAGTATATGAGATTTTGTTATTGAATCCAAGATGGTACTTCAATAATTGGATGAAAATTATCTGATTTTATTGAAGCTATAGTCCAGTACGCAGGTAATTTTGTAAGGCTGATTTCTGCAAAAGGTGATGTATGCGATTTTATTGTTTACTAATTGCTTCATTAGGTGGGACCGAAAATTGGTCAAATATAAATTTTTTTTGCACTTTCTGAACTCAATTTTTTATTCTCTACAACTTTTAGAGGGAGAGGGGTAATACATTTCTCTGTTACTTTATGAGCTACAGAAGAATTTAGAAATTTTTTTGGAAAATTTGGAAAAAATTGTGTTTTTTGAATGAATGAAAAACGTTATCTATTCGACCGATTTTTGTTTTCTCTTTTCCAATCGACGCAGAATTTTGTCCTCTACAATTTACTATGAGAATGTACCTATAAAAGTGCATGGTTTTCTGGCTGTCAAAAGTTGTGCGGGGGGAAGTTTTGTAAGCACTTTTCGATTACACATTATTGGGACCCTAATGAATCAATAGAATCGCATACACCACCTTTTGAAAAAAAATCCCTGCGTACTGGATTACCAACAGTTTTCACATAAACAGTCGTGCTTCAAATAAACTCTCAATCAACATTTGCCAACAGTATTCATGAAGAAAAAAATGTAATTTTCCATCAAAACAGTCTTCGAATTCATTTCGATCAATGTAATAAAATTTCAACTGCCAAGGCAGTTATCACGAAATTTAGGGATGCTAGAAAAGTTTTTGAATGATTTATAATTTGACAACAATTCATCAAGTAGAAGTGTACTTGTATTTACAGGGAGTTTTCGATATCATTTCTGCACATTATTTAAAATTTTCAAAACGTTTTCTGCACAAGATATGATGTGAAACATAGGTCGTTGTTTACTGATAGAAAATAATAACATTGGAATGAGGATCGAGTTGACGTCACCCTACAACAATTTGCGCAAGCTTACAAGACACGCAGTTACAATGATAAGTGTATTGCAACTGAGTGTCTTCACAGCTTGTGCAAACTCTACTACAGAGTGCCGAGGCCGAATATATTCATGAAGCAATGTAGATATATATTCATGGAAAAGCTGTTGGCAACGGAAATTGAATCGATTCGGGAAAACAAGAGCAGCCAGCCCACCAGAAGAGTGGAGGAGAAACGTTCTTGCAAGTGAACGTTGTGCCTCACAAAAAGCACAACATCGGATCGCTAGTCGCTACACAAAATCGAATCAAATCATTTCGTCGTTTACGTGAACTCGTTTCACGAACGAGATCAAAAATTTGACTGGCTCTGTAAAAATTTTTCTCGAGTTTCATGGGAAACCGTTTCCGTGTATTTAGGCTATTGTCAGATTTATAGCGACATACGGTAGTGAATAATAACATTGCTTCCTTAAAGTATTAACCAAAGGAAGTAATGATAATAATTATCATTGCAATTATTCTAACAAAATATTATTCAGAGCCTTCAGGGGGCGATAACCTATTTTTCATTTCCTAAATAATGTATTGGTACTAGCTCAAATTAAGTAATAAATATTTGAATTTATAACGCCACTGGAGTCGTATTTCTGGCAAGTGCTATTCATTTCATTTGAAATCCCAATGTAGATAACGAGAGTGATTCAAGAAATAACCGTCAACTAATAATTGAGAACCCGATCACTTCATTAATACAAACAATTCACATTATTTGATTTTTCAATACCTGATAGCGAATTTAAATAGGTAAATTTTAAACCATCTTTGACTATCCGGGATATATAGACTGTAAATCACATTATCTACCCTACAACCAGGCAATTTGCTGCCAGAGCTTCAAATCCTCATCTTTAATTCCCAAATGTCACCCACACTGTAGCCTATCATAGGAGGGTATCTCCCTGAGGTATCACAATATTTGAACACGTCCCTTCTACTCTATTATTAGTGCAGTTCTGGTTGTCTGCTCTATTCTGGTTTCCTCTCAATTCTAATATCTCCAGTCTGACCTGAAGAGAAGGCTTACTTGAGGAGCTTGGAATATACCGTATTGTATTTTACCTTCCTTCAGTACATAATTGTTTTATGAATCATGGAATAATAATTATTTGTTTAGATTTCTTTCATTTAGACACACTCATATGCCCTAAATAAACACACACTAAATACAATAATGCACTAAATATACTAGACACACACATATAACACTAAACGTAGTTTTTACTGAGTGAAATTAGTTATCTTCAACTACTTTTTGCTAAGAAATGGATATGAGACTAATAATTCTATTTTGAACGGAAAAACATAAATCTCTTTCTCTATTTATTTTCTTCCTTTTTATATTCTCCACATTCTCCATATTCTCCCTTCACTTTTCCTTTTAAATTCTCAAACTTTTTTTCTTCACTTACTTTTTTCTCATTCACCACCTAATTATATTTTTTCTCCTCCTCCTTTTTCTTCATCTTTTACTTCACCTTCATTTTCCTCCTCTTTCTCCTGCTATTTCTTAGAAAAATATGCTCTCTTTCTTCCTCTTCTTCTTCACCTCCTTCTACCAACCTTGTCTTTCTCCTCTCCCTCTTTCATTGAACACATGATTTCCGCAACCCTATCCACCAACCGCGCATGCGCGTGAGCCGTGCCAGAGTGTGGTGTTGACTCGCTTACAGAGATGTCTAAACCTCTTATCGCGACCAGAGCCTAACGAACCGTTAAACCGATGCCGTTCTCATCCCTGGAGACTGTCTGGGCGGGGACTCTCCATCAACAGTCTGTTTGAGCGAAGAAGACATTCTGGCAAGATAGGGAAATTACTCCAGCTCGATCAATATTTGTTGAAAAATTATCAACTTGTTCTAAAATCGTCGAAAAAATTATTCTCTACAATTTGAGACCAAATTTATGATTTTTGAACCAATATTGACCGAGCTGGAGTTATTCTCCCATCTTGCCAGAATGTCTTCTTTGCTCGAACAGACTATCTACTGCCTCTAAGCACAAAGTCGTATCTTATCCCTCCCTTGGTCTGACTGCTAATCTGTGTCGTACCATTCAAAATGGAAAGAGCAAACGTTACGCAGGACATTATGATGTGGCCGCTTTCTGAATTATGGTGATTTGAGTCTGATAAAATATGGAAATTACTTCTTTTCAAAAGAAGACGACGACTTGAATTATATTGTGAATGGGCTTTTATTGTACAGTTTCTATAGAAGGAAAATATCGAAGAAATGATGAAGAAAACGTGGAAAACATGAAAAAATTAGAATAATAAATATTTTGATTAATTGATGTTCTATAGTTCTATTTTTCAAAAAATATTTGAACTATTTATAGTTGAAGTTCTATAAATCTATTCTTCTTACTAATATTTGCATATTCGTTTTTTACTGTTTTATTTTTATGTGGGGATTTCTAGGTGTATGATGACGTGAATTATTGATGACTGAGGGTACGAAAAACAAAGAGGCTTACTTTCACACATGTATTTGTGAGACTAAGCTGAACAACAGGCAAATAACACAAACTTTCATTTAATATTGGAGTTGGTAAAGTTTAATTACAAGCAATGAATTGAGAGGCCTCAAGTACTTGAATATTAAAATATTACAATAATTATGGATGAATTAGAGGATGAATGAGAACCAAGGAGAACATTTCTATGGATTGTGATAAATAAGATTAAAATTAAATTTATTTATTTTAATTTACTTTTTATTTTTTAAATAGTTTTTTATCTTTAACAGTAATTTTAATGCTTAAAATAGATAGAATTTTATTTTTACTGCATAGTAAACTATGCAGTAGCTAGAGATAATCCAAACTCAATCATATCACTGAAAAATTCCTTTATTTTGACGATCTTGTTGCATCCAACTCAATACATCCAAAAGAATCTTTTACTTTGATACAACTGTATTTTCGAGGTAAAAGGATTTATTTTCACGTAGTATAACTCGATATTTTCAGCGACTCGTAAGCTTTTTTGCAACAAAGCTATCCTGTTTCCCCGAGACAAACAGAGAGAGATCCCTGTCTGAGCTCCTTCAGTGTGCTAAGAAAGCTCTAAAGAGCAACTACAGGTACTTCCGTTCCTCCATTTATTTCCGCTGTCTGTCCAAGCAAAGAAGATATTCTGGCAAGATGGGAAAATAACTCCAGCTAGGTCAATATTGATACAAAAAATATAAACTTGGTCTCAAATTGTAGACAACATCCCTCTCTACAATTAGAGGCTAAATTTATAATTTTTGAACGAATATTGACCGAGCTGTAGTGATTTCCCCATCTTGCCAGAAAGTCTTCTTTGCTTGGACAGACTATACTTCCGTTCCTCCGTTTATTTCCGCTTACCCTTCGCACCGCAGAAGACACAGACAAAGCAAAGTAAACGAATGCAGTTGAAACACAACGAGAAACTGAAACAGATTCAAGGGCTTGTTGGAAAACAGAGGTGACCCTTCGCAAAGGCTTAAGGCCCTATTTACCCGGGACGAGTTATTTATTGCTGGGAAAAAGGTGGCTCTGCAGATGCACAAAAGAGGATAACGTATTGCCTCGATTTGTTCTTTTTGTAAACAGGTGACCATGTACAACTAAACCTCTCTGATAATCGGAGTAACGTTGTTCTTCGTTAAGAAACAGAATAAGAAGAGTAATTGGAATTCATGTTTCATTATTGTTACTGAGGTTGATGTTAACATTAACTCTTTTTGTGATGTTTATGGAATTTGAAATTTGTGTATTTTTCTTTATATTTTGACAGTAGAAATCTGAACCACGATTAAAATAATTGTAACAAGAGATGTCTCCCAATACTAAAAAAAAACATTTCAACACTTTTCCGCATCTTGACTTACCTAATCAACCAATTTTCAATACTTCTGACAATTAATCAATACTGGTAGCTGCGAACATTGATTAAACCTAGACCCAGAATTTATGTATTGAATTGAACATAACAAAGTTATGTACCGGTAACTGGGAGTTACTTTGGGACAGGTTCACTAGTTTTCAAAGATAATGTGAGAAACGAATCATACAAACTCATTTTATAATGGCTACAAGGGATTTTCAGAGATGTACTGAATGGGAAAATAAAGACATTTTCTATCTATGATCGGATGAATAAATAAACTGATAAAAAAGTAAATCCCAATTAAAATTATTGTCCTTTAACATGTCAAAGATTTTCTGGAATATGCAATGTTGGACATGTCACTATGGATGAATTGAAGAACAGATGTAAGTAATATCATCAACCTCATATAGTTACAATAGTTACTCTCATCACTATTCCTGAATTTATAGACTGACATGAGTGGTCATGATTCTATTGATCCAGGCCTATACTGCATATAAGCGACAGGTGACTTTCCATTGTCGATTGACCAAAGACGTCATACCATGGCCCTATTATAGATTGATGGAGGTGGCCTATGATATCAATTGAACAAGCATTCAAGCATGAGCCATTGCATAATTAATTGGGTCAGACGTGGGACAGACGGGCGGCGTAATTAAAAGCGCTCTTCCAACATGTTTTAGAGACCCCCACCACCATCAATTGAACCCAAAATGGGGTAATAGTGATCAAGGGGGAAGGGGGGATCAGTAATAATCGCAGACCGTCTATCTATTCAGCGGACAGTACGTGACAGTATATGACCATGGTGCAATCAGTCATTCTCTACAAAATAGATAGTCTAGCATAATTTGGAGCTCAACCGCAATTTGCATGCACAATTTTGGATGCAGAATCAACTCAACTTTCGAAATAGTACTGAATTCAACTAGAAATAGGTACCTGATGTTGGGCGAATTTAAATCTGGATTGAGTATACAGGTTTCATCCCCATCAATCATCAAGGAGTATTGGGTCATCAAGGAGTATTGGGAAGCGGTTTGTCCCAGTGGTAGAGAGCGTCTAATCGGTGAGATTAGATAAGCGACGTGCCTCTACCACCACTGTAGTAACGGTGACCGGCTCCTCTGAATTCAATTCATAAGCCTCAAAAATCGCTTCCCGGTGGTTCGGAACCCACCTAAAGCAGTAGGTCCATTCATCTCTCATCATCATCCTTCCATTACCCACGCACAGGCCCAAGAGTCCATGTGGGCATCACCCTCAAAAAAAAAAAAAAAAAAAAAAAAAAAAAAAAAAAAAAAAAGTATTGAAAATACGAAGGATCAATATCCATATTAATATTTCTTTAGATAATCGAGGGATAATCTTTCATCCTGAATGGTTTTTATGAGTCAATACCAGTCAAAAATTCACTTTCGAGAAGATCATATCTGATCAAATGGAAAGAGATGAAAATGCAAAATCATATTTTCTTCTCCTTCCATATGATCAGATATGATCATAGAACCATTATCGTGTAATACCGCCCTAAACAAGATGCCATAATAATATTATGAGGTTTGCTTGAGTTTTAGACATAGAAAAGTGACACAACCCATGTGAAAAATTATTCAAGACAAGTGATCTACACGGAACATGGAATGAATAAGGAACCCAAAATAAATGTCAGAATATGATTAGTAATGTACAAAATCCACTCCCTCATGAATAAAATTATTAGGGAAAGAAGGTTGTCAATTAGCATCTTTGAGGCTGAGTAAAAGCACCCGACTTCGTTTGAATTATGCACAGTGCGTGGAACGATTGTCTGACGCGAATAATAGGCGTGAAATGAGAAGACACACCGTTACAATGTAACGGGTATTTTGGAAGGTATCTTCTCAGCTTGCGCGAACCATGGTGATGACAAGAACTTGCCGAATTGGCGGTTTACGCTACCGGAGAGAAATGGGGAAAGGCTTGCTCTTGAGATAGCTGTCTATTTATTTGTTAAGAGCTAAAGGAACTGAGACATGGTACCTCATAAATAATGGAAGTTGCGGTTGAGGTAAGAAGAGCAAAACAAGGACGACACACAGCCAAAGACGAACCGAGCACGATATCCGAAGAAGAGAGAGAAACGTGACAGAAGAGAAGTGTAAGAAGTGGATGTAAGAAGAGGAAAACATGGAGACAAAGATGAAGAACCGTTAACAACATCCGAAGACGAACAAGAAACGTGATAAGAGAGAGATGGAACGTAAGAACAAACCAAAGAGACAAAATTAAAAACCGTGCATGAAGAGAAAACCGGGATGAAAACGTGATAAGAGAGAAATAGAATGATGAGGTGAGAAGATGGAAACAAGGAGATAAGAAAGAACACTTAACGACATCCGAAGACGAAAGAGAAACGTAATGTAAGAGAGAAATGACATTGATGTAAGAAAAGCAAAACAAGGAGTCACAAAAAGGACCAAACACGAGAAGATCGATATAAAACCGTGATAAGAGAGAAATAGAATGATTAGGCGAGAAGATGAAAACAAGGAGATAAAAAGAACAGTTAACGATATCCGAAGACGAAAGAGAAACGTAATGTAAAAGAGGAATAACTATGATGTAAGAAAAGCAAAACAAGGAGTCACAAAAAGGACCACGTACGAGAAGACCAAGAGAAAAGCGTGATAAGAGAGAGATATGGTGTGTAAGAAGAGCAAAACAAGGAGAAAAAAATCAAAGAACCGTGCAAGAAGTGAAGATAAAGATAAAAACGTGATAAGATAGAGATAGGATGGTGCGATAAGAAGAGCAAAAGAAGGAGCCGAAGTAAAACAACTGAGCAAGAAGAGAAGACCAAGAGAGAATAACATTAGAGCAACTCCCCGGAAGCCGTTTAAATATTTCATGAGTGCTCTATTTAGTTTGATTCTTTCGGTGACTTGTGGCGTACGACGTAGAGCAGGCAACACACACTGACAACAAAAACATTCCAGCTATTTCTGTACAGCGACATTTTAGGATGTGTTCTTTCAGACCATATCTCAAGGTAACATTCAACATAAATGGCGAATCATTGATGTAGATGGGAAAACATTCCAGCTATTTCTTTCCAACAAATTCCTGGAATTTATTTATTCAATATAAATTAATCCACTTAATGGCTAAAAAACACAGACTAGTGTCCAAAACTTCTATTTAAAAAGCTCGTACTTTTACTGAACAGCACTTTACCTGTTTCGTGGGCAAGTGCCGCCAGTGAACAGAACAGAACCACACCATTCACGGTGAATATCAATGATCAATGTTAAATCAATGTATAATTGGTGCAATAACGAGGGAATTTCCTTGATAATTTCAGAATTAAAGTACAGTACAGTACAATAAAGTACAGAATTGATAAATTTTTACAATTTTCAGACAATTTCCAGAATACAACGTATAACGAAAAAATAATTTAGTAACATCCTACGTATACGATAAAATCTTGTTTAGTGCTTAATCGTAAACAACGAAACAACGTGAAACTTCTAAACAAGACACCTTGAAACAATAGCTCATAAGAGTAGGTGCAATAAATTACATTAAAGTATGGCAAGACCCATAAGTAGGATCACACAAAAGCAAGATGGAACTTTATGAGAATGAAAATTCAGGGAGTAAACAGAATGCCATCAGGGGTTCACGGAAGGAGAAAAGAGCGTTATGATGAAGAATGTATCACGTAAATTCCAGAAGATAATCTATGAAGCAAAGTTTACATAAAATTGAAAACTGCATGATACATAGTAATGAGCCTAATGGAAATTATGAAGAGATAATTATTGATATGAGTAAATAATGCGTTGATCTGAGATGAGGGAACTTGAAAAAAGAAGTTTTTACTTGCACAGGGGAGGCTTGATGAAGCACTGGACTTCTACGTCTTTCAAGAAAAATTATTACAGGTGAGTTTGCTGACCTCACATTTTTTTGACTTTTTAAAATAATTAACAGCATGGTAACTAGTCCTGCAGACGTGGATGTCGACTTCAAATTCGACACAGTATTTCAAATCAGTAACGTTGAAGTTTTGTGATGCATTAAATTTCAGATCCAAAGAAATATATATTTTCAACTATATTTCAAAGAAGTGGGAAATTCTTCAAAGGGTTTATATAGATGGTTCATAATAGAGGGAGTTCATAATCGAGGAAAATTATTCTTTCAAAAGAGTATTCCTAGGAGTAATATTCTTTGAGAAAATAATTAATCACCAAAGTCTTGTTTGGTTACAGATCTGTTCGAGTTGAATGGTGGATAAATTTTCATTATTTTTATCATCAAACAACTGAATCTGAAGATGGAATAAACAGATTTTAGCTATATTGAGCCTTACGACATGGCGAACTTTGAGAAGTCACTGACCTATGACGATATGGAGAGAGAAGAAATGCGGTTGTTTGAGAAAGAGAAACAGACGGGAATGGGTAAGAGGTGGAATAAAATGAAAAAGGGGGATGAGAAGAGCGAAAAGAAAAACAGAAGACATAGTAGAAAGAGAAAGTGGAAAGCATTTGAATGAAAAAATATGAAGAGAAACGAGAAGGAAGAAGTCGAAAGAGGAAGAGAAGAGAAAAGGAAAACAGAAGAAATAGTAGGGAGAAATTGAAAGACGTGTTAAAGAGATAATAAGGAGGCACGAGAAGGAGGAAGTCGAAGGAAAAAGAGGAAAGGAAGATGGAGTTGAAAGACAAGTAAAACTACACAGTGAAGAAAGATGGTGAGAACAGATAAGAGGCACTGGCGGCTCGTGCTCACGTAACAGGTGAAGTGCCCGTATCTTTTACTATACAGCACTTCGCCTGTTTCGTGGGCACGAGCCGCCAGTGATAAGAGGGAGAGAAGAATGAACCGTTACTACTATGAGAAACGGATGCACGATTTTAGAGATAAGCAAAAAGCAGAGGGGAAGTTGTGAGGGAAAACCATCGTTAGGTTTTGATAAGGGAATGAGTGGAATGCTCCAAGCTGGTCACCCGTATGGCACACAAGGGTTACAAAGGGGAACGAGAAGAGGCAAGAGAAACACGAAGATCTGAGTAAAGAGAGAGAGAGAGAATTGAAAGGTGAAATAGGGGTGGAGGGAAGTAGAGTAGGAATACAATAGAAATATGAAAGACAGGGTAAGGGGAAACAAAGTTATATTAGAGTTTTTTCTTAGTAGAGTTGAGAGGGGAGAAAGAGAAGGAGAAAAAAGGCTTAGGAGGAACAGAGTAGGAACTTGAAAGGAAAATTAGAAGTTTCATGACAAAAAAATTGGAATATAAAACAACAAAGAAGAGGGAAAGGAAACGAAGAATGGTATAAAGAGAGAATGAGAAAGGAGGATATATATAGGAATGGAGGGTATAATAGGGGAGGAAAACAAGAGAAGAAACATAATGACACACAAAGGAAACAGAGAAAAAGGAAGTTGAAGAAGGGGACAAATTACGGATTAGAGAAAATATAGAAGAGTTGGAATAGGTGTAAAAAGGAATAGAGAAGTTATAAGTTACTACAGGTGAATGGGAAACTTTAATGACAAAAGAGCATTTATTTATTCATTTAAATGGAGGAACAAAATTAAAATGAAGTAAGGAAAGATAAATTGATAAGAAAAATGGAATAAAAAGTAAAAGCTAGTGGACATCATGCCCCACAATTGGGTGGAAGGAAATAATGAGGAAAAGAAGACAAAATAAGGTGTGAAGAAGATAGAGTAAAGTGTAACAGGAATAGAGAGGAACAGGATCGAGATATAAGAGAAATAGCCAAGAAAAGAGGGTAAAAATGATACACAATGATGAACAAGATTAGAACAGGTAGAAGAAGTTAAAGTGTTGACAGAGGAGGGACAATGTGGAATAATGAATAGAGAAAGAAACGAAGAATGGAGTAAAGAGTAAACGCGGAAGGAGAAGGAGAGGAATGAGGAGAAGTGGAAGAGTCTACGGAGCAAGCAATTGTGGGTGGGAAAGGGCAACGAATCGAATAGGCCTGCCTGCCAGCTCTAGTTACAGCTGACGCCGCAAGAGTGCGCTGCAATCGCCATCTGTGACGTCACGCAACCCTTCGATCTGGCGACCTCGCCCTTGCCATGTCCATAAGGCGCACAAATAAAATCATATGCGCCAACATTTTACTGCGCTTCATTGCAGCCCCCCTGAATATCAGAAACCCTCCCCCCCCCCAAACCTCTTGGATGAAAAAGATAGGTGAGCTGTTTTAATGAGCACATCTGAATTAGGGTTGAATAAGGCCTGATTTTGAAAATGTTGGAATAATGTAAATGATGGGGACACAAGGTAAACACTTTAACTCAAGAGTGGAAAGGCTTGAATACAATGGTGATTCGAGGGAGATTTGATAAAAGAAATAAATATTAACTGACGTTTTTAGTTGCATGGATAGTTGACACTTACAAGTCGGTATTCTTTGGATGCGAATCTTCATACATAACTTACAGGGCGATCATACATTATAGGGCGATCTATTTCTATCCATTGGCGGCTCGTGCCCATGAAACAGGTGAAGTGCTGTACAGTAAAAGATACGGGCACCACCGGTTTCGTGGGTACGAGCCGCCAGTGTTTCTATCTAAGGGTCCACATCCACTGTCAGTTCGGACTGTGACATTCAAGAACTGCAGAGCCTCATCTCGTTTCCATTACTTTCATTCTATTAGGTCGATACCTATTCAACCATACACTTATTGCATCTTTTGAGAGAGGATACCGATGGAAAGTACAAAATATTTATCTTCGAGAATTCTATCAAACATTGATAATTCAATAGCATATTGCACGACAATCCAGTTGAATTTAAACGAATCACACATGATGGAATTAGCAATGGAAAACTGAACTATCCATTTTAATAGACGTTGGACGTAATATTATTGATGATAGACTTGGACATAATAACCAATACCAATGTTAGCCTTTCAATATCGGAATTATGTGTGTGTGTATGTGTGTGTGTGTGTGATGATAATAGATTGTCCCTTTCCTGTTGAGAAAGAGAAAACAGAGTCTTTCAATCATTGAAGAAAATGATTTCAATTTAAAAATCAAACACTACAATGAACATTGAATCATCTCAACCTGAATGAAAATTATTTTACTCCACATCTCAAATTCAAACAGGAAAAAACACAAATCAATATCGACATAGGTTTATTGATTGCCAGAAAAAACTGAGATTATTTGTAGAATTAATTGCAAACTTCCTGACTATTCGGACAATTAAAGCAGCCCTTGGAAATTGGCGATGGAATAAGTGGAAAGCGTTGTTCGGGCTTCAAGCTCAACAGCTGAGCCTACACCTCACAACAGACCACAGCGATAACTCCTCCAACCCACTCACTAATCCAACATCTCTTTTAAAGACCTCCCGCTTATTTTAACTCTTCCAGAGAATTCTCCACCATGTTTCTCTCTTGCTCTTCTACAAACTAAGTTCATAAGTTTACTTATGAATTTTAAAAAGTACATAAATTTTTGGAAAGATAAGCCGTTGGTCCTGACTGCCTAGAGAGTAGTCGTTATCACTCATCATCATCATCATCATCATCATCCCTCACATTACCCCCACCAGCCACCAGGGATCGGAAGAGGACAAAACATTACTCTTTCACATGTGCTATGTGTTGTCTAATTTGTCTCCTATTTTCTTGAATAAATTTCTTGAAAAATGTCAATTTTCCCGATGGGTTTCTCGGTAACAAAGCATCTCCTATGGAATATTTTTCTCTACTGAGTGTAAGGAATGAACTTGAGAAGTGTTGCACATTCCTCCTGAGGCACCCTGTATAGTTGAAATATTCAAAACATGTGAATTTCATGAAATAATTACTTGGAAAAAATAGTATCCAAGCAGGAATAGTTTGTAGCCTTCATGGAGTAATCTAATTTATAGTTTCTTTTTTTCTCCCTCATATTCTTCTGCTCTCACCATCTATGGTTGAGTGGTTATGGGAGAGATGTCTCTGAAAATCCCTCTCCAAGAATAGACATTTATATGTCTAAACTCCGCCATCTCTACAGCATAAATTTAAATTAACGTTAGCTTATTGAATCCTACATCTGACTAATTTGGCAAGTTTCAATAGTTTATAATTAGCCAACTCATGCCAACCATAATGTACTCGAAATACATAGTGTAATTTTCATTCATTTTTATTCTTGAAGCATAGGATTGGAATTATTGTATTATGTAATCTAAATGAATAAAGTGATTGAATCTGAATCTATCTCTCTTCAACAATCATTTTCCCCTCCTCATCCTATCCTCTTTCTCATCAATCGGTTTCCAACCTTCATCACGTTCCTTCATCACAAATCCTCATTCTCTTCTCACTCCACTCCCTCTCTATCAATCCAATCACTTTCACACATACTCATACTCTCTCTCTCGCTCTTCTTCGCCCTTTCAGGAACTTCACCCTCCCAGGATATCTCTCTCAGTTTTCGCCTATCTAGCATTCCCTGGTGAAAGTTGGCCGGTTCGGTCGACAGGCAGGCATCAGCCAGACAGGCGGTAATTGATGAAGGCAGCAGCAGCAGCAGCCTCAGTGTGAGTGAGGCGCCTCGTCACGCCAACCTCCTCACATCTGCCTCACTTCAACTATTTATCCCTCACCCCACCCCCCACAACGTGTGTGCGATCTCAAATCCCAATTGTTCATCCAGGTTATCCCAGATTCAACCCCAATTCAAGTTAGAACAAGGATAGGCGAGAAATTCTTTATCAACCACTATTATTCCTGAATATTGAATCTGTGGATGTAAAGCTTTTTGTCCATGGTCCAATCGTCTTTTGAAGAGGGTCAAAAGTATATAAAAAATATTCGTATGGCTTTTAATGGTAAGAGTGACCCTTACGGGTAAATTATGATGCCAATATTTGTACTTGGCTAAATACTGGTCAGTCATCAAAGAGAAGTCCGTCCCGAAAAAACGTAGTCATCATCTCTCATCACCATCCCTTTCATCATCCACGCCCAGGCATAGAAGCACTTCTGGGAATCAACCTCAGAAAAGAGGTATGGAATTGAAACGTATCATACCAATAGAATTTCATGTTCTTTTCTATTTTTTAATGAATTTCTTGGATGAGAATATACGCTTGAACACACCGCTGGAGATGTGTTGAAGGTATCTATATTATAAATCTCATAAAATTTGAATCGGTGATTTGAATAAACTTAAACGTAGAGGAATTATGGAGCACATACAACTAATACAAGCTATCCAGCTAATACAATTAAACAACTAATCCAAGCTAAAAAGCTGATACAACTATACAACTAATTCAAGCTAATCATTTAATACAATTATAGAACTAATCCAAGCTAAACTGATAATACAACTATACAACTAATCCAAGCTAATCAGCTGATTCAACTAATCCAAACTAATACAGCAAATCCAAGTACAATGAAGCAAACACAGATATCATTCATCTGGTGTAATCGGTATTTTTTCACGGATCAATAATGCTGATGCGACCCACCGACCAGGTACAATAATCGGACAGTGATCCTCGCAGGAAAAGCGGAGAATGGATGAAGCCATGATTAATGATTAATGCGACGCCAAGCCAACCTGAGCCATGATTAATGGATGATTATGCAGGACATGCAGACCTGGCCTCCTCAAGTGATAGCAGCAATTCCGGTTGAGTGCACTAGATGACGATAATGTCGGCCACTAGTCAGCTCGACAACTTCCATCATCATTCTATGAGTCTGTTCGTCATTTTTCTCAAGAGACGATTCAAAAGTGCAAAATGCAGATAACGAGAGATATGGAATATGGAATTTGTGATGTATTACATACAGGTCAATTAAACAGGAGAGTAACATGAAGTATCTGGAAATTTCACCAGATCGTACGTAGATCTGATATTGATAAAGCCTTTGTAAAGTCCAAGCTTACCTTACAAAGTAACCAATATTACTAAATTGAAAAATGTAACATACCAATAGATCAGATACACGTGTAATTTCAACATGAAATAGGACTTCAAGAGTCCCATAATAAGTATTTGTATGTCTGGCTCAACAGCCCATGAAGGGCCTAGGCCTACCAGCTGGTTGCCAGTTTCAAATTCACTCTACTATACAGCCCGTCCAAACCAAGAAGACACCCCGGCACGACGAGAAACGGCCCCAGCCCGGCCAATACCGGCCCAAAACCCATAAATTCTCAATAAGAACTCACAGTCCCCGAACCAACACTGACCGAGCCGAAGCCGCCCCCTCCACCCCACCAGAATTAATTTATATAGCATATTAATTTTATATAATAAGTATTAATAAATACATAATAAGTATTTAGTATAATATATTTTTCCACTTTTCATGCTTGGATTCTATGCACAGCATCTGTACTTCAGTGCATCAGTTATTATCAATTCGAATTATTTCAGGGTTTTCAGCATGTTCTAAGTTTGTGAGAGCTCCTCAACTATATAATTTCAATATATAGCTGCATAACAATATCGAATAACACTTATACCAGGTTTTTAATCGTAGAATCAGGCGTAGTTTAGGTGGTATACAATTCTAGACGGTATAGTAGAAAAACTTCATCATATATTCTATTCTACGATGTATTTTTTTATTGAGGGAGTCAACAAGCTTGTAAACCCTGTAAACTCTACCACTAACCATTTTTAGAATGATAATCCTAATTTATACACTTACACTAAAAAAGCTATAATGAAGTAATTCACCGTCGGTCCATACGCCTTCAAACAGACTTTCACTCGCAACGAAACTGAAATCAAACTATCTTTCCTCCATAATTCACTACTGATACCCAGGAATAAGTTGAGATAGGGTTTGCGACCTCTGTTGAATACCCAAGTTGGCTGTGAGTTCGACAATATTTCTCACTAATAATTTCTGACTTTAAATAAGGTTCTCCCAGACGACCAGCATCTTGCATTCGTCTCACGCTCTCGCCAAGAGTATGCCTTCAGTCTCCTTCTGAATGAATCAGTATAGTCTGTCCAAACAAAGAAGACATTCTGGCATGATGGGGAAACGACTCCTGCTCGGTCAATATTGATTAAAAAAATATTAATTTGGTCTCAAATTGTAGATCAGAATATTTCCTGCAATTTGAGACCAAATTCATAATTTTTAAACAAAAATGAATCTAATCAGAAGTAGTTTTCCCATCTTTTCAGAATGTCATCTTTGCTTGGACAGACAAGGCTCTAGCTGCCTACTAAGGGTGAGTATGGCAGAAACATTGACTGCATGTCAATGGCTTCGTTCAACTTGAACGACGCTCCAAAAGACAGAAATATCAGCAAAATCGTTTTAAATCACGTGACATGACTCCAGAATCGGCAGACACTATATCTGAGTAGAGTTTGTATGCAGATAGACTCTACGTCACACATTCATATTTTCAATCATTTTTGTATCATTTGAACATTGAAAGAGAACAAACGTGATTTCCTTTTCCAATAGTTCAGAATTTGAAAGCGAAAAAAATCTCTAACAAGAGAATACATATTAGAAGAGAGTTCATTTATAATGGGAGTTTATTAGAGGTTTCCAGTTTGTCGTGTATATGAACTTGTAAAACCGGACTACCCAAAAATTCAAATAATCAAACGTTATAAATCATCGTGGGGAATTTTTATTCTGTACTATGGAGTATTGCTCAATTCGCTCAACAACAATCATGTTAAAATTTGATAGTCTGATTAATTATGCAATCTAAGAATAAAATTACAACACAGAGTTCAAAATTTGCAGTCAATGTAAGTGGAAAATGGTTTACCTGTTCTTGATAAAATGTTGATGTCTTCACAGGAATTGATTTTCCACATCAATCATTAATCCTAAGAATTCTCCTTTTGCGTATAAAAATGAATTTCACTCACCTGTAGACACAGAAAAAATATAATTAAAATAGGAATAGACCCACAATAATTAATTACAATTTCATACGATTGATAAAACTGAAATCGTCCTTTGATTCAGTGAATAACTATTTCAGTTTTATAAAACAAATTAATATTGATCTTCAGAATCCTATAAGCACATTCTATATTTCATAGTATTGTTTTTTCACATAAGTGACATTTAAATATTCGCATGATTGCAATTTTCGCTTGATTTAATGTAGAGAAAATCGATCTCACATAATAGTCTCCAAAAAAAGCATTAATGAGAGACCTCAAAATTCAAGTTAGAATTGTAATCATTAGAAGCGAAAGTCTACGACCACCTCAGGTGCTTAGTTAAGAGCGAAATAGCATGCAGATTTTAGCGAGGTCACTTGACCTAAGACCAGCGTCACAAGAGCATTGTGACCTGCCAAAGAAAGTAATTATTGTTGGCATGAAGATGTAATTAACGTTGCATGACTGGGATGAAAACGTATCAGCGATTTTAATATTTAAGGGCCAAGGCCCTTGCATTTAACCCAATTTACAACAAAGAATCACGCGATAGGTTTTCATAAAACAAGGAATCAGATTATGATCTACTTGTTTATATCTGGGTGTAAGAAGCTCAAGTACAGTACTACTTGAAAACGCTATTGAGAACAGTTAATCCACAGCCTAATCAAGTTGTTGTTTAGTTCCAAAGCGCATAGAATCTAATAATTTATACACCTTGGTTCAGATCTACTCAAGTAGACTGTGATAATAGATTAGTATGAGATCATAGAATAATAATAATTTATTATGTTTTACAAGTGAAACAAATTGATAAAATAACTTAATCTATTTTCAAATAGAGTATGAAGTAGAGCAAAGCCATTCTAGAATAAGAAAAATGAGAGAAGCACCATTCTATTGTATCATCAGGCAAACGAACCTATTTCCATTATTTCCTTCTCATTTGTGTTCTCTTTTTCCTCTCTCACTTCAAAACCTTACCCTTTTCAAAGATCTATTTCTTGACTATTCTGCTATACATCTTCCATTTTCAATTCCCTCCCTTCCAGCTTTTCATGTGTCTACTTCCTTCCTTGTTATTCCACTTTTTCCTTATGTTTCTCTTCGTTGTTGTTTTAATTAAATTCACAAGTTTCTATTCATCCTGTTCTAATTCATCGTTGTTGTTGTTGACGGCCTCCTGATTTTCTCCTACCTCTCCTTGATAACTTCTTCTTTCACCACAAGTAATAACTTACACTGGCGGCTCGTACCCACGAAACAGGTGAAGTGCCCGTATCTTTTACTGTACAGCACTTCACCTGTTTCGTGGGCACGAGCCGCCAGTGATAACTTATCTTTCCACTCTCTGTCTCTATTAATTTTCACATTCTCTTTTTCTAAGATAACGTTTCCATATATTCTTTTCCGTCTCTATTACTTCTCTTTTCCCAATATTGTCATCTCCGGAACTTCAACTTCATTCTCTTCTTTGCCTTCTTTTCTTCCATCCCTCTTCGATCACTTTTTCCATCACTTTATTTACTTCCTCCCTCTCTTTTGTTCTCTCCTAACTCTCCTATAATCTCTCACTCTCTTTCTCTCTCAGGTTGTCTCTTTATCTCTGCATCTTCAAACTTTTTTCTCTTCTCTGCCTCTTCATCTTCTATCCCTCCTCAATCACTTCTACCATCACATCATTCACTTCCTCCCTCACTATTTCTACTCTCTTACCTCTCTCATTCAGTCTCTCTCTCTCTCTTTCACTCTCACTCTCAGCTTGTCATCTCCGCATCTTCAACTTCTTTCTCTTCTCAGCCTCCTTATCTTCCATCCCTCTTCGATCACTTCTTCCATCACATCATTCACTACCCCCATCTCTCTTCTTTTCTCGCACCTTTCTCACTCACTCTCTCTCTCTCACACACACTCTCCAATTCTCTCTCTCAACTTGTCATCTACGTATCTGCAGTGCAGCCAGCACGTCTAGGCGTCTACACAATTTTCCTCTTCCGTTTTTCCATTTTCTTTACAGAGATTTATGGAGTAATTTTCGGGCTGAAGCCGTCGCACGCTTACCAATTTCACCCGCTGTTTACACTAGACGAGACTATCACCAATTCATTCATTCATCCCTTGTTAAAGTTTGTACATGCTGAGAAGACACACTGCCACAGTACAATTTACATTATGACGGGGTCTCTTCTGAGTTTGGACGAGCTAAACACGCTTCTGCAGACAGTTTTGACGTCAGCCAGTTTTTTCTGCATTGAATTAGCCTACTTCATTCATTCATTCTTTCAAAAAGTAGATTTTTTGTCGATTCATTTAAAAGTGAATATGGATGATGCGGAAGTAAATTTGATTTTTCTCAATACAAGAAATTTGTCACCTCAAGCTGTATGTCCATTCATCTTGTATTTAACTTCATACTTGGCGTAATATGTATACAGGGTGTTTCGGGAGGAATGTGCAATACTTCTCAGGCTGATTCCTTACACCAAGTAGACAAAAAATCCATGGCCACCCAAACGCATTGTCACCAAGATAACAATGGCGGAAAATTGAGATTTTTCAAAATATATTAATTTTTCTAATTCTTCAGAGGCTTTAGTGAGGTTCTAAAATAATCAAACCCTATGTAAAATTAGCTGAGGAGTTCAATGGAACCAGTTTCAAGTCTGTAACTTCAACGGTTAATGAGATAATTGGAGAAAAATGCTAAAAAACGCCATTTTTCAACAATAAGGGTTATAACTGGATAAGGAATCATAAAATTGTATTTTTTATTAATGGGAGTTGAGGAGAGCCGGATTCTAAAGGAAAAGTTAAGTGGCGGCGATTGTGTAAATCTTACCCAAATCTCAGAAATAGCGATCAAAAATCGCAAAACCGCTACTAAACACAAATTCATCACTTTTGTCAATTTCGCGATTTTTGATCGTCATTTCTGAGATTGGGTAAGATTTACACAATCGCCGCCACTTAACTTTTTCTTCAGAATCCGGCTCTCTTCAACTTCCATTATTAAAAAATACAATTTTATGATTCCTTATCCAGTTATAACCCTTATTGTTGAAAAATGGCTTTTAGCATTTTTTCAAGTATCTCAATAACCGTTGAAGTTACAAACTTAAACTGGTTCATTGAATTCCAGCTAATTTTACATAAATTTGATTATTTTAGAACCTCACTAAAGCCTCTAAAAAATTAGAAAAATTAATATATTTTGAAAAATCTCAATTTTCCGCCATTGTTATCTTGGTAACAATGCGTTTTTGGGGGTTGGTCCCATGGAACTTTATTGTCTACTTGGTGTAAGGAATCAGCCTGAGAAGTATTGCACATTCTTCCTGAAACACCCTGTATAATAAATACAATGTATTTCAATTCAGAAGTTACATAAAAATAATAGAGTCAATCAATTCGAAGTACAAAGTAATTATGCAGTGATATGAATATGACTAAGTATCCTGATTGAAGTGAGGTAACAAGAGCACTTGACAAGGAAATTAATTATCAATCAATTATTGAACATCAAAGGCCTATACTTGGTGCATGACCTGTAGTAATCTATTTGAGTAGTTATGGTAGCATTTGATCTTTGCTCCTTCTTACTTGATTGACGCTCCTTTGATTAGGCTATTGAATGTAGGCAGCCTCTATTGGCATCCTGCATTTACTCTTGGCGTACCTAGGGTAGTCTCATTACCCTTCCATTATTGGCACAATATTTGAGCCTCTAGTAAAAGACTAGACTGACTATACTAGTCTAGACTAGACTGAGTTGAAGACTCAGCTGGAAGGTCAATGAACCAAAACCAGGAAGTATTCAAAGATCACACATGATAGTTTTTACCCCAACGCTTCGACGGCAAACGGGGAAGAGACAAAGAAGAAAAAGTTTTTAAAAATTGTTGTGACACGATATAATTGAGGAAAAATGCTTACTTCAACTTCGACCAAAAATTTGTTATTTCAAAGCTCTGAGAAAAACAAAGAAAATAGGTAAAATAACATTGTTGCTGACTTAGGAGTAGTCCAAGACCGTGGGAAGCGGTTTGACCCAGTGGTAGAGAGCGTCTAGTCGGTGAGATTAGATAAGCGACGTGCCTCTACCACCACTGTTGTAATGGTGACCGGTTCCTCTGAATTCAATTTATGAGCCTCAAAAATCGCTTCCCGGTGGTTCGGAACCCACCTAAAGCAGTAAGTCCATTCATATCTCATCATCATCCTTGCCATTACCCACGCACAGGCCCAAGAGCCCATGTGGGCATCACCCTCACAAAAAAAAACTGCAGAATAAAATTGATAATTTATAATGGGTAGAACTAGTTTACAAGCAATATGAATGATACTCGTAGCCGAGTATTTCAACCAATATGGATGTAATTTTATGAAGAGGTAAACTCACTTCTAATGATCTGTATCTGATTTACTATGGAGGGCTCAGGAAGAAAAACCGAGTGAAACATTTTCCCCAAAGCAATTCAAACGAATTTCTCTTTTTTATCTCGTATCTCCTCTCACACACTTGACATGACAGCAGACCACAACATGACAAAAAGTAGACATTCAGCTACAGCAAAATAACAGGCTACCTATCAAGTGACCAGTTATCTTCATTTAACAGCACACAAGATTTCCTCTGTCTCACTCAACTCGAAATGGACTCATCCCAGAGAGCAGTAATCCGAATGAATTTGTTCAGAAATTTTCCAAGTAACAGCACTAAACTGTACTTCAACCATTTTTTAGCTCCGAATTACACTCCAAATGGGAATATTATGTGAGCAAATGAATTTATGATATATTTGAATTTGTTTCTAATTGAATTTGAATTATCAATAAGCTTTTATATTATATTCGAATTCATATTGAATTTAATGATTCATTGACTACATTGATTTATATTTATTTCATACTGGTCGATTTTTTATGTTTCTGAAATCTAGACTAGCTTTAAATCAAGGAGAAATCTTCACTTTACATGAACATTCATCTCAAATTCAGGATAAATGTATTATTTTCGAACGAACAAATAACAAATTCAACTAATTTGTATCATCAATTAAATTTTTAATATTGATTAATAGTTGAGGATTCTCCTCAAATTTAACACACACTGACACATTCTTCCCATAGGTATAACATAGGCCTATTTATTTGGTATTCTGCCAATTATTTCAATGATCGAGCAATATTTGAATATTTCATTGTAAGCTTAGCGCTTACACTCACTTCAATCGATCTCAAGTCCTCCAAATTACCAATCCATTACTATCCATAGAGAACGAAAAAGAAAATTAAAATGATTATCTAGCTTTGAGATTGATTTTCCATCTAATACAGTGAGCTAAAATTAAAAGTTATCTGTGATAATGATGCGATGGCATCAGAATATGTAGCGTAGCGTCTGTTTTTGATTGCATGCAAACAATCCATCAAATTTTCTGCATGATTACCGCATCACGAACGCCCTTTGTGAGCAGACTACCGTAGCTCGCCTAAGCTGAGGAGACACGTAGTTACAATTCGATTACATGGTAACGGCGTGTCTTCTCAGCTTCCACGAACTATAGTTATTGAAGACGTAACAGAGGCTGATAAATGAATGCAAGCAATGCTGATGGAGAGTGTTATCAGGAGAAACCCCAGTTGGTATAGTCCGTCCGAGCGAAGAAGACATTCTGGCAAGATGGGAAAATGACTCTAGCTCGGTCAATATTCGTTCAAATTTGGTCTCAAAATGTAGATCAGAATGTTTCCTACAATTTGAGACCAAATCTATAATTCTTGAACCAATTTTGACTGAGCTGGTGTAATTTTCCCATCTTGCCACAATGTCTTCTTTGTTTGGATAGACTATAGTTGGGAAAAGGGGTAATGAAAGCCGATTCTGGGTTAACACCAGTTTCTCACGCGTTCAAGCACTAAAAACTAGATAGAGAAGTGTATGGCGAGCAGTGCAAATAGTTCCTTCAACTTTAACACATTTTCATTCATAATTCAGTCCGTCTTACTTGCCTTAATTCGAGTTACTAATTAGTTTTAACAAAGAAGGTTATAAACTTTGAGCATACAATTTGTAGAATTGATGTTGAAATTGTGAGACCTCTCATAATTAAAAAAACTGCCAAGATTATAGTTAAACACTTCAGTTAGCTTTGATTATTCATTACAGTACCATGATTTTGTAGCATTAACGGCCAATTTTTTTTCAACAGGTTTCATTCCTCATTCTTCAGTTTAATAGTAACATAATTTAAATAATATAATAATGTGTTACGATTATCGGTTAACACTATAGCACTGATTATATTCTGCAGTAGGCATAATTTTTTGGCATAACCTGCTAAATTCCAAGCTTTTTTCCATTTTCAAACAAGTCACTTGAATAATCAATGATATATTTAGATCTGACTATTTTCAACAGTCTTCCTTTAGCCTAGTGACTGTACCAGATTAAACTAATCTTCTACACAAGAGATAGTAATTACTGTACGAAGAGAGATTTCCTGGGATCAAGCACGCTTTAAAAAATGATTAATTATCGTCATTTATTATTTTGGAACCCACTCTTATCTCCCGCCAATGCTGCCTTTAGCTTCACTTTATCATAATTAATGATTAATCGACGGAAATGCAGCTTTGTTTACAGCAATAATTATGGGGATTCAGATGGGGGAAGACAACTAATTTAACAGAATCCTGAGGGAGCTCATGATTAAGAGACGGTTCTGAGCGAAACCTTTCCTTACACTAGATATAGAAATCATAACATATTGTACACTATTTTGGGTACTTCTAATTTGGTTCACTTTCCATTTTTAAGGGTACTGTAATTTATTATTGATTTATAAGAATCATAACATAGTTTTAGCATTAAAACAGTTCAAATTCAATGTACTGCAACTCGTAGTCTGCTAACTTATAAATATTATTGTGAAAGTAATCTCATTTTTGAGGATTCCACGAGAAAATTCATTCTAAGATCTTTTCCACCATGTTCTTCCTATCTACAAGTCATCCAGGAATTTTTTATGCCTAAACTTCATATAATAATGAATACAGAATTTTATAACTTGTTCATAAAATTATAAACATTACATGAAATTTAAAGTTTATATTTTGATTTGAAAAAAAGTTAGTTAACTTATATAAATAAGTTAGTTATGTACAATAACTTATGAAGCCAAGGCTTAGGAGCGTTTGAGGCATGAAATTTGTGCAGAAAGTATCTTGGCAAGTCTCACGCATTTCAATGTGTTGACCTGGAATCCATGCCAGGTCAGCTACTATAACAAACTATCAAAGGCTTCCAAAAAGTGCAAAATACAGTATTCGCTAGTCATCTCCAACTACTATGATGTTGATAAAAACTGATCTTCTTTGTCCCATATTTTTCACTTATTAGGACAACATGAATTTAATTCAATCCTTGAAACATTCATACAAATATAGGATATCCAAATGTTTGAATTTTTTAATTTTTCATCTAAAGCTTCTGTCAAGACAGACATCCCAAAACATCAAAATGTTTGTTTATCGAAGATCAAATAATGGGTACAAATTAATTGCAGACAAAAGTAGTTTAAGAAGTCAATATTAGGATTTGCATGAACATTTGAAAACTAAATGAATGTGGAGAGACGAAAAAAAAATAGTAACATTCACACAATATCATCACAATATCATACACAAGATCATCACAATATAATTTATATTAAATTATATGGAACCTATTTAAAAATCGACAAAAGATCATCAGCCAATAAGAGAGAGCTGTGGGCGAGTACTATAGAGTAGGCTTCTTGCACGGGATTGGTCGAAGTTTTGATAGCCTTCCACCAATAGCATTGGAGGGTGTCTGTTTCTTATTATATTAGTAATCTTGTTTCCTTTCAATTTCTTTTTAAAATTTGATCGAATTCCTGAATAATTTGTTTCAATTGAAAATTGGATGAATGTACTTCTATTCTAAAACGAAGAAAGTCACTAATCACTATTAAAATTACACAAACTTATTTAATTTGAATAACAGCTTACTGTAATATCATTAGATAGAAATATAAAAAAAAATAATACTGTAATATCATTAGATGAGGGTGGCGTAGCTGAGTGGGTTAGGCGCTGGCGTTGCAACCCAAAGGTCCCGGGTTCAAAACCAGGTCAGACCAGGAATTTTTCTCAGGCCACTTTCCCGTGTTTCGTCGGTCCCGGCTGCCTAAAAGAAGTCGTTAAGTCATGTCAGAGGCCCTAAGATTGATCAGGAGCGACCTGAAAACTATGACACCAGACCTGAGCCAGCCAGGTTACACGAATATTATTATTATTATTATTATCTATATCTATAAAAGCAAAATGGCACTGACTGACTGATTCATTCATTCATCACCAGAACTAAAAATCCACTGAACCAAATGCGTTCAAATTTGGCTGGCATGTTCTGTTGGACGTTTAGACGCGCGCTAAGAACGGATTTTAAAAACTTTTCAAGGATACGCCAAATATTTTAGTTTTTCCAGAGTTTTTCGGCGTTTTCCTCATTTTTTCGAGAACCAATCGGTAGAAAATATTGTTATTTGGTGGGAAGGTTCAGATAAGGTCTAGAAATGTTGTGTTCAAATATTTTTGCAATCCGTTCAGGATTAGGTTCTCCGCCAATAATCAGGTTTTCAAAATTGTGGATTTGTTGCGGGTTGCATATCTTCCGCCTTGATACGACCAATCCTAATTGTAAATTTTATAAGTTTTCAATGGTTCAGCGAGATTATAGATGAACTAATTTGGAAGATATTGAATCAAACTATGTCAGATATACTTCCCAAGGTTACGCTTAATATTAGCGTTTTACTATTTTTCTTAGATTTTTCTAGAAAAAATTGGCAGAAAATGTTGAAATTAGGTAAACAGGTCCAGTAGGAGGTGTACAGTACAGAGTAGGTGTAGAAATGCTGTGCTCAATAAATTTCGAATCCCCTCTGAACGGAATTTGCAGGCGAGCGAAGCGAGCCTGTTTGACTCACACTGCCTATACTGTGGGGGGTCCAGAGAAGGCAGAGAAGGCAGAGAAGGCGAGCGAAGCGAGCCTGCCGGCTAGTTATTATTAGATAAAAAGTATTATCCAGTTTTCTTCAACCTATTTCAAGTTAAAAAAGACTATAGGAAGAAGAATCTATTTCAACGAGAATTGAAGTATACTTTCTAGTTAAAAGAAGTTACTGTACTAAAATCAGTAATGAAGGCAAGTAGAATGCAGTTCATTAATGAAAGATTAATCCAGCGTTGATTGTGTCATCCACACTTTTCATGTATATCCTACATAATACAAATTCTATTTTATGTATTCAAATTTTTTAAATCAAATTTATTTCCCATTCACAAAATAATTCATACATTTTATGCAATATCTTATAATTATACAATAAACAGGAAAGAACCTGCAAAGGCATAAGCCTGAGCGCAGGAAAGCTAACAAAACATTATTTTTATCTATTGCATATCGATAACGTGAGTTAATCTCATAATTCCTCATTCATACTGTACGATGGGATTTTATGGAAATAATCTAATGTAATGGAGATCAATAAGATAAACACAACTGAAAAACAAATTAAATGGAATGAAGATGAAATGAGAAGAAGGTGAAATGAGAAGAACATGTTATATTATTGTATTATCAGGTCAATAAGCAAAAACCTTAGTTTAATTCGACTAATTCATCGATCAAATCCAGTCTACGAGTTTGAAAGTTGAGGAAGGTTCTTACCCTTACCTATAAAAACCCAGTCAACAGATCCCCAATAAACTGAACAAAAATAACGTTGTTGATGGTGAAACTGTAAACTTGACTGTTCAAACACTTTTCCCCAAACTGAGCTGGAGGCAATTTTCGAACGCTTTCAGAAGCTTATCAATATCTGAACAACTTATAACTGGAAACACGTTTCCATATAGGCGATGTGTGGCGCCTCTCTCATGCCATTAATAATGCATTAATCTCAACTACCACACCTTGTGAATAGTATGTGATCGATTAGGGTGGTTCGGAAATGTGGCCATGTATTCATTTCAATAGCATCGTGTGACTAGGTCGTCGGCTGATAAGGGAGCTAGGTTCTACATACCGGGTCAGGAAACGCATATTATTATATACCTTGATAGAAATATATACTTAGCATGTGAACAGATAGGATAGATGCTTTGAGTGTGTGATCATACCATGCCCTGCGTTATTATACCTTCACTTTCTCAAGTTCCCTTATTGTAAGAGACTTTACGTGCCCTCTTTATTTGTCACAAATACTTTGATGAAAACATATATACTTCAGTATTTATATGAGAACAGTTTGTGTGTGATAATATCGTTACCTTCTCTTCCTCACGATTTTCCTTATCATGCATTCTTCAAGTTCCTTTCCTCACTTGCATTTATTTTTATCTCAAACCATTACTTTCACTGCGATCACTATTTCTGTGAACAAGTGATACGATTCACTAGCATTATAGATAGAATAACATGTAAGTCCAATCTTCTCATAAACAACATCAGCAAGAGAACTTTACCACCACCTTCGTTGTCACTCAAAAATACTCTTAGACTTTCTCCTCAAGTCCAAAGCATATTTAAATCACAGTTTAGGATCAGATTAAATTCACTTCTACCTAGGATTCATTTATTTTCAATTCATTGGTTCAGCAGATTTTCGTATCATGGAAATCTAATCATTTACTATGATTGTTTTCAATTTATTACAGAGTTACGAATTTTGTATTGTTGAATTTGATAGTATTGAACTCATAATGTTAGTGGGCAGCCAGGTAAAACTGTATAAGACTAGATTTCTTTATTTATTTTTATTTTTTTTGAAATTTCTTTTTCTTGAGATTGCAATGATAGGAGAGGAAAAATATCTAGGTAGAATATTTCCATCTCTTAATATTCCAAAAACTAATTTCAACTCTAATTCTTATCTGAATCGAATTGAGACAATTATTAATAAATGATCACCAACGATTCCTTATCCACGTGAGGGAGACCATACAATTCCTTATTGAAGTTATATACAGTTCAGACAAAGGAGTTACCCACTGCAGTAGCCTGCTTCAGTGCGTAAGTAAAGTTACAAAGTGTGACGGCTGAAAAAACGACTTCATCCCCGGCTAGTAGGCCAATAGGGGCGCCAAAGCCCGCACATGTGTCACCCTGTGATTAAATTCCAACTAGCCAGTGTTTGCTTCCTACTAATCAACCCTTTTTACTCCCCTTTCATCCCCCCAACCCCCTCTGACCAACGATCAAAGTCGTTCTTCATCCGAAATCACCTCACTTTAGCATCATTCAAAGTTTACCTACCTAATCACAAGTAGCCATTATGATTTTAATTAAGGAACAAGCTACAAGCGAGAAGACTGGATCCCTGTGCCACTCTAATAATGAGTTGGAACCAAGTTCAGTTAATTATATTCGAAGTGAATGCTATTAATTGCTAGGCTTCCTTAATCATAAATAGGTTGCGGTTCCGAGTTGATAATAATTGTTCCACTTCTAGGGGATAATAATATGTAACGCGTTGAAATTAGTTATTAAGAGGGTATGAAACAACTCAATTGATTCTATTGATGATAACCTGATTTCCCCAACAACTGAAATATTTCTTGCTATTGTTCCATTTCCATGATGACAGTATTGGCTTCAAATTGTGAACGAACAATAATATAGCACAAACACAACCCGAAATTATTACTTATACCCCAGAAAATGTGATATCGAAAGTTACAAGTAATAAATAACTGGGAAGAGACTTAAACAAAAAAGTTACTAATTTGAATGAGGCTGAGCATTATTGCAAAAAAATTTACTAATCGATTAATCAAGTTTCAATAATTGGAACAATACTTTCTTTTTGTATTTGAGTTGACCGTTATAATCTTGATATGTTTTGTTTTAAAACCTTGGTAAATTTTATTGGAAATATCAAATATCTAGAAGTGTCACAATACTTTTATTCTCACTTACACAGCCAAATATGGAGATTTCCACAATATTTTCAACACAAATCGAAATCCTTGCGTTGTTAAGCGTGAAAATACGCTTCAATTAACTATGTGACAGGTATGATACATTTGATAGGGAGCTAAAACATGACATGATGGAATGAAAGCACCAGGTGCATTTGTGAGCGCACAGTGCGAGTAAATTATTATGATGGAGCCCTACCCTAAGAAGTGTGGGGATGAGAGGAGATCGTCAACATACCAGCACTGCAGCAACGAGCTTATAACATAGCTTAGCTGCGCACCAACTATTCTAATCTCAGTTTAGAGCTCAGTTTGGAGCTCCTCGACTCAGATTGCATTCAAGGATTATGTCTACTGTGTCCAGGACCAGGACTTGTGAGATTAAGTTTGGAAACTTTGATGCAAGCACGAATAGAGCCTATTAATGGTCTACATTAGAGATCATAATATTCTTATAAACAAAGTTAAGTACAGTAGTAGGCTATAGTCTAATTCCGTCAGTAGGTGGACTATAACTATTGTAAATCACTGGCGGCTCGTGCCCACGAAACAGGTGAAGTGCCCGTATTTTTTACTGTACAGAACTTCACCTGTTTCGTGGGCACGAGCCGCCAGTGTTGTAAATATACCTTAATTATTTATTTGAGGAAGAAAAGTGAACCTAAGGGTGAAAATGCAGACATTGAGTGCTAATCATTTTCTGGTCCCAATTCTGATAAATATTCAAAATATGTTATGTGAACAACCAAAACTAAACTTGGCAATATTGATACTGTATTTATATACTGCTACTATAACTTATGTAGATCTTGACTATTACTATGTAGGTTTGTAAATGGTTATTCCTAAATCACAGAGGAGCTAAATTAATTTAACTCCTCTGATTTAACTCCTCTGTCTCTGTGCCTGAATTTAGCAAGATAAAGCAAGTTTTCAATTGGTAGTTGAGTCACTATTAAATTTTTTTCTGTTTCTTTCCCACTTTTCTATTTATCAATAAACATGGTCAATAATTTTTTTCAAGAAAAGTATTTAAATATATATTTTTAATTATTGCAAGATTTTTCAACAAATTTATAATATTTGATTTATAATATTTGATTTGATTTAAATTTATTATATTTTCAACTGAAATAGAGGACTTAGCTTGCGTAATAATCTTCTTCCCAATATTTTCTTGCAGTTGCACTTTTTAATTGATGAAAAATTAATTAATATTATTATCAGTTTCAACTTATTTACAGATTTATTAGATTAACAATATTTTCATCGGCTGTAATGCTCTTGGCAAACATCACGCCTACTGAAATCCTAATCAATTTCAGAATCAATCAAACAACAAATACTGCTATTTAATATGATTGCTCCAGAATATTAGATCTATTAGATCAATATTAGAATATTAATCAAAATTGAATATTAGATCAACTTTAGAACAAATAAAACAACAAATACTGCTATTTATTCTGATTAATCCAGAATATTAGATCGATATGAGATCAAAACCAGGTACAGTATTTCAAACGATTGAATATTTTATACTCGATACCTGCCCAAATGCATCTATCCCATTCGCAGACATTAAGCGCATTATACAAGGGACCGAACGCAGGTTGCATTACATCCATTTGGATTTGTGTATATTGTATGTTGATTTCGGTGCAGGGCAGCAGAATGGCTGTACGCAACAATATTATGGGAAAATGTCACCTGCTATGATTACACACCCAGGTCGTGTAGACCGTCCTTCCAACTCTCACACACTTACTCACTCTCTCTCACTCACTCATTCTCTCTCACTCTTCGTGCAACAACCCTCCACCCCTTTCGAAAAGTACAGGGAAAGCCCGGACTGCCTGCTCTCACTCCGACTCAGCTATCGATCGATTTTCCTCCCTACAACGCCAAGCGCAATTTCAGATGCAAGCACAGCCCACGACATCTAGCGGCTATTCAACGAACTATGTCACCGCGTAAGAACTAAATGTAGTACACAAGAGTTGACAGAAGCGACAGAAGTCACACGTGGTTGTACAGAAAGCACCCCGATTTCACACAAACGACAAACAAATTAAAAAATGAGGAATTCACTAGAAAACATTCTAGAATTTATTCTCAAGTTTTAGTATCCGTGGTATGTATGTTATGTATTAAAGGAGGAAGTTATTTTCAATATTTGCGAATCAAATAACATTAACAAATAAAGTGAAAAATCGGATCACCCCAAGCTCCTACAAACTATCACTAATGTGAGTTGCGTTGATAACAATAAGTCATCAAACAATTTGAAAGCAAAACGTTAAAAATATATATTCAATCATGATTATAATAAAAATTTACATTTATTAGAAACTAGATAAAATTTCTATATTTATCTTTTCATTTTTTAAATATAAAAATTTGATTGCTTGTGTGAATCATTGATTCCGTTAGTCTTGGGATAAAAATATATTAAAAAAGTTTTATTTTAATGAAAAATTTTCTGTTAATTTCTTTTCTTTTCTGATGAAAAAAGAATACATTTATTCACTGATCATTCTAATAATAGAAGAAGTATAAAGGTACGTTGTTACTGGTGCGACTGCAACGATGATCGTTTATCTAATAGCAAGCTGCAAGAGTTGTGATTGGCCACAGCTGATCGACTGCCAACGATCATCGTTGCAGTCGCACCAGTAACACCGTACCTTTAGTCATTAAACAATTAAAAACAATATTGTTCAAAATAATTCAGTTGAGGTTATAAATATTTAATAATTTTTCTATTAAACTTGTTCATTTACAAATGATTTAAATATTTTATCATGGATCAGTGATCACTTTCAAATGTTCAAGAAATTAAACTGAACTGACATTTTTTTGAGAATTATATACATATGGGGTACTTTGAATAAGCACACATGAAGCCTACCAAAGATTCCCAGGAGTAATTTTCAGTTCAAGTCTAGCATTTCTCCACCATGCAATTTAATCTTATCCCCTTAGGAAACGCTTTTGGTTTGAAAGCTGCTTATCTTGATGAGAAAATCTTGTCTCATCTAATTTTCCCTAGCGGCCTTCAAGTGAGTTACACTTGAAGTTCAGAAATTACAAAAAGAAAAATCGAATTTCAAAACAATTTATAGGTGGTGTAACCATGTAACGGCGTAATTTCGATTTCACCGATTATTGCCGATTTTTGAATTTTGATTTTAAAAAATATTCAAAAAAGTGTGTGTGTGTTGGTGTGAAAGAGGAAGAGAGAAAGAAATACATATTATATCGAGATTATCGAAGCAGTACAGAAAAAAGTACCGCAATAACAAAAACTATTGTACCCACGTTATTTCAG
The DNA here is from genome assembly GCA_017141385.1 of Sogatella furcifera. Lineage (NCBI taxonomy): Eukaryota > Metazoa > Arthropoda > Insecta > Hemiptera > Delphacidae > Sogatella > Sogatella furcifera. The sequence goes on along the minus strand of CM029551.1, from coordinate 10,024,476 downwards.
ACACAGAGAAGGACACTTCCTTTGGAATCCTGGAAGAATAAATCTTCTCTTGGTATAGTCTGTCCAAGCAAAGAAGACCCTCTGGCAAGATGGGAAAATGACTCCAGTTTGGTCAATATTTGTTCAAGAATTATAAATGAAGCCTTAATAGTAGATAAAATTCTTTCCTACATTTTGAGATCAAAAATTGATAATTTTTGAACCAATATTGACCGAGCTTGAGTCATTTTCCCATCTTGCCAGAGGGTCTTCTTAGCTATGTCAGACTGTATTGATGAGCTTCATTCATTGGGTGTGTAGTGTATAGATAAAAAAATCCTGAAATCAATTGAATTAATACACAAACACCTAAGATTAAACCTAAATTTCATCAATAAGAAATATTAAAATAAAACATAAAATAAGTTGATGATTTTTGCAGGAAAATGTACAGTTTATGGAGAAAGAAAACCAAGAATATTCTGAATTATGATTGCAGATGTGATTTTGTATCGATAAATGGCTGAAAAATAATGACAATGTTTATTCTCGAACTGCCCAGGTAAAGCTTGTCACGAAATTCTGTATTTAAGATTACAATCAACAATTTTTCTGAAGGTCTGAACCTGTAATATTAGCCCATAATCATTTCTACTAATGCTGAGTGTTGTAGGTTGGTAGTTTGAACAGGAAATGAGATTTGCCTTGCCAGTAATCAGATTTGGTGAATGGTTTTTTGAATAACTTGGAAATTTGATGTACGCCTTTCAATTTAGTACACGACTATTGTAGCAAAATTTTGTGTAGTGGAAAACAAATAATCAAGAATGGGCTAGAACCTTGTAGGGACAAAACTTGGAAAAATTATTCTTTCACTACAGCATAGAAGTCTACTCAAACGCATAATTGGAATTTTATACAAAAAAGGAACTTGAAATAAACATAGAAAAATAACAAGAAAATACTACCTCCTATCATACATACGCTCAAAGGAGCATTTGAAGTGATGCCCATGAATTTGATATGAACTATGAAATTTTTCAATCCTTCAATTTTATTAATTTAGGTGCTATTTTGATAATTTTTTGCTGTGTTTTGTAGATGCTTGCTGAATGGTATCGGTATTTATGCTAACCGATTTATGAGACCGATTTTTGTTTTCTTTTATCAATCAAAGCAGAATTTTGTCCTTTACAATTTGCTATAAGAATGTATCTATGAAAATGTGGACCGTTTTCTAGTTATATGCGAGAAACTAAAAAAGTGCATGATTTTCTGGCTGTCAAACGTTGTGCGGGGGGAAATTTTGTGTGCACTTTTCGAATACACATTATTGGGACCCAAATGAAGCAATTAAAACCATAAAATCACATACACCACCTTTTACAGAAATTAGCCTTACAAAATTCCCTGCGTAATGAACTACATTTATTTTGAAACTAGTTTATTGTCCAGTGCAGGGTTGCTAGGCACACTTCCACACAACACAACTACACTATGCTCATCAAAACCAAGGTCAAAACAAAGGAAATTAATTTCCGCCGAAAATAATGTAATCACACTAATTTGCACTTGTCTCCGTTATCACAAACCGAAGAAAAGATAACGGCCAGATGAGTCACGACAGTAGAGTCTCGCGTGAAAGTCGACAATAAGTCACAAACTGCACATAAGTCGAGCTAAGCGAGATAGGGCAACAAGGCGGAAAAGCCAAGCAGGATGTGTCAAATGTGAACATTCTGGAGCAAGAATGCCACGTATACAATGGAAGACGAGTTGAATCATGAAGGAGCTTTCTATTTTTCAGTAAACTCAAATATCAGACAGATAAAATTTCGAAATTATAATGAGAATATTCCAAAACCACTTTATAAGAGAAAAAATAAGACAAGAGAAAAAAATATGAGACAAAAGAAATACAATACTAGAGAAATAATTATAGGACAAAAGAAATAATTATAGGACAAAAAATACAAGACAAAAAATATATAAGACAAGAGAAGTACACGACAAGGGAAATATAAGACAAGAGAAAATACACTGAAAATCAAAGCTGACGCCAAAAAAGTTGCGCGATTTCGTCTGTCACTTGTACGTGATGTAATAGACTGATGTAAATACAGCTGACGAAGCCAGGCGTTCACAATAATGCCCGGCATCGTAATTTTCATTAATTGAAAATATCAGCTGTTGCAGAGCAAGGAGCAGACGAAACATCCTAATTTTTTTGAAGTCTACAGATCATTCGATTCGATAATTTAATGGGTTCTTCAACACTTTCAAACAGCATCTAAATCAATGAGATTGAAGGATTGAATTAAAACATTTCATAGTTTACATCAAATGCGGCTTCCAGCGTATGTAAAATAGGCGGTTGTATTAGTTTGTAATAATGTTCACTGTTTGTCTACGACATTATCTCGGATGAAAACGATCAAACAAACCACGGCTTGTAGAGCTCTTGAGAAAATAAACCAAATCTTATTTAGTCGGCCTGTCTGGCTCAATTATTTGCAGTCGAACTGGCTTTGAAGTGTTAAACATAAATAAACAGTACCGCAAGCGTGCAGATGGGTAAACATTGTGGCATTTTATACAGTACTGTTTGCTGCTCTTGACGTGAGATTATCATTGCCAGATCCGTGCTCTAGTCTAGTCAATCGGGGGTTTGTTTTACATTTGTAGAATAAAGTGAAGCACACAAAGCCCCAGGGATAAATTATTGATTGATCCAAGTAATAAACAAATCTTATTCGGTAAAGTAGGTACAGAATTTCAATAACTGTACACTAATTGTTTATTATACATGGGGAAAATTATCATTGATCAGAAAAATGTACAAGTACTTAGAACTGTGTTGCTCTGAAACTAATAGAATTACAATTTTACATATTTTCCTCCCCATAAAAAAACACTAACAAGAAATACTACGAATCTAGTATTTTAAAATTCAAAATATGATCTTCAAAATAAAAGTATTGTGAATATAATCAAGGTCTTTACTTGAATGTAATCCTCAATCACAAGAAAAAAATTAATGATTAGATTAAAACTTGAACAAGTAAAAAAAGTTCTATTAATGCAGAAATATATTAAAATGCGTCCTGTATTGAAACTCAAAGCATGGATATTTTATATTTCAAAAATCAGTTACATCAGTTTCTCAAGGAAATTTCCGGAGCAAATCAATAACTACAGTATAAGGGAGTTTTACAACTGTTTCATTCAACGCAGTTCAAAATCGTATATACGGACATAGGCTAGATAAAACTTGTAAATTATGATAGTGATTAAACTACTCAAATAGATATTATTGAATAAATAGTCTGCGAGAAGCGTTATATTCCCGTCTTAAAATAGAATTCCAGATTTGGAATAAGATACGAAAACAAAGTTCAGTGTAGGCTATAGAAATAGATGGCTAGAAAGAAGTACAGTGAGAGATGTGAGAGCATACATCGATTCCATACAGTGGTCTCAATATAAAAACGATTCCAAGACAAAAGAGCAACTGTGGAATGCAGCCTATTAGAAGATCATTTTGACAAATTATAAAAGGTTTCCGATTCGAATGAGCGAGCACATTGCGTTGAGTTCAGTGTGCAGAATGCGTTTGGCGGTCAGCCAATCTTTTGATGTTCCACCGGCTAAATTCGTGATGATGCGAATAGTGACACATATGTTGGTCAACATACTTGAGATATTTGTAACCAACAAACGTGTATTTTCTGTTTATGTTTTGCTCCCTAGTCCTTATGATAAATACAGTCTTCATTCCTTACAAAAGATACGGTAACAATAATATGGTCTCTAGTCTTTACAATCAGCGAGAATAGAATAAAAATAATTCAATATAATAAAATTTTATATTCTAATCTCGCTGCTTACAATAGATATGGCAATAAAATAGACTCTAGTCCTCACAATAGTTTGGTGACAAATATGATCCCTAGTCCTTACAATAAGTGGGCAATTGAATATGGTAAATGGGCCAATAGGATATAAGATAATAATCTATATATCCTACAGCAAGATATAATGAATGGTTGAATTTTAGCTGTACTCTAACTGTACTCTTTAGCTTATAACTGTACTCTGTTTGCATGGTTGGACTCTGAAACCCTGCGAGTTTAGAAGAAATCTCCTATCTCTCAAGTTCCAGGGGGCTGTGGCCTATGGCCAATGGCAAAGAGAATTAGAATATTAGATATTTACTCCATGTTAATAAGAAACACTTTGTGGCTGATAGTGATAGGAGGGTACAAAAATTATATAGATAACGCCAAAAAGTTGGGAAGTTTCGTCTGTCTCTTTTACGTGATGACATGATGTAATCTACTAACAGCTTATGTAAAGAATCTACTGTCTCTTTTGATTTCAAAAATATATTCTAGGCATGGATTAATAACAACTATAATTGACATCAGCTTTTTGAGCGCACAAGGAGAAGACGAAACCGCCTAAAATTTAGGCGTCAGCTTCAACACAGAAAAGTTTGATTCCATTTGAAACACTATAGAGCAGATTACGTTTAAACACTACGTTTAATCATTAGCTCGTATCATTCATTGTTACTTGATTTTTTACATTCACACACTTCCAGAGAGAATTAAATTAACAATTAGTAATCTATTCTCTTATTCAGTTAGTATTCTATTCTCTCTGCACACTTCTCATCTCATTTTGCCAACTCTACACTTTCAAGTGTAAAGAATCCTAAAAGAGCATAATTATCATCAAGATATGAATAGTGTTTCGACTGGATTAATTATTATTGAATTTAGATAATTTTAGTTCCATACAATGGGGGTGACATGAAAAGGACTCACCAATCCACTTGTTGAAAACCCCTTACACTATCCATGGGAGGATTCAAAAATTCAAACGAGCATATAAAATTCAACTGAGATGATAATAATGTCCGCCATAATACTTAGAATATTTTAGACACAGTAAAACGGCAATACTTCTTGAAGGGTCAAAACCTCAAGAGAAAATAACTTTTTATGATACTCTACGCATCAGGTGGTTGCTCTTCTCCATGAATTCGGTGTTTTCGAGACTCTTCATCCAACTCTGGGGCTACTTCCCTACCCCAACCCAAGCTACAAGACAGTGCCCTGGAGTGTAATTTGCCTATTCGGTCTCCGCGGTGTGCTTACAACTTGAATGCTGGATTCCGGAGTTCTCTCCATTGCACAATGCTCTCGTAAGAAATGGTGGTGAAAAGTAATTCCAACTGTGTTGAAATGTGAGAGAAATAAATTCATTGTATGTTCACTCTTTGTAAGGAGAGTTATTAGCTTCTCAGAAAAAATGGACAAAATTTTTTGTGGATTCTATCATGTGGATCAATCCACGATTGCTATCACTAATTCAGAATTCGGTAAAATGGATGATAAAATTAACCTCTGAATTTTGGATAGTATAGTATATTTTATACATATCTGTACAGGGTATATTAGGATTTAAAATCAAAATTATTAAGTAGAAGCTGAAACGAAAATTAAATCAAAATTATTAAGTAGAAGATACGAAACGGACGGTTTTCTTCTAAGTTACATTTTTATATTCACTGTTTACGTTTAATCATTAGCTCGTATCATTCATTGTTACTTGTTTTTTTACATTCACACACTTCCAGAGAGAATTAAATTGACAATTAGTAATCTATTCTCTTATTCAGTTAGTATTCTATTCTCTCTGCACACTTCTCATCTCATTTTGCCAACTCTAAACTTTCAAGTGTATACTTAAAAGTGTGGAATTGACAAAATCTGTGAGTTTTATTTCATTATGGTTGTACTATACCAACAGTCACACAGTCAAATTCCTTTCCTTTTTATTTTCCTCTATTCAGAAGAGTTTCCTACAAAAAAGAGTTTTTTAAGAAGGCTTCTAATGGTTATGACCGCTACATTGGATGTCATCATTATAATGAGGTATACCTCTTGATATGATATCGTTATGACCTATTAACAGAATTGCGATGAGCTCGGATCGAACACCCGATATTCAATGGATTAATAAATGTTATCGTAGGCAATGAATTGCTAATACTGGGTTAATTCTTTCACGTTTTCTTTTATATACGTTATCTTTTTTCTTTTAAATAATCTGGTTCACAAGGTTTATCTTGTCAGAATCAAGTAGTACCAACTTCTTCCCGCTTATCATCCTGCTTATCAATAGAACAAATGGTTACATTAGAATAAGATAGTAATATCAAACCACGTTAAAAATGCCTACAATGAAAATCAAAGTTTAAAACACGAACGAAGTAAAAATTAATGAAGGTGATTTTTCCGCTTGAGAATAGCTCTCAACCAATAAGATTATCAGTTACTCGCCTAGTAAGCAGCCATCTTGTTTATCTGGAAACTACTAATGGCGGAGAACTACTACTACTACTACTACTACTAAACTACTATAACTCTCTGGCGGAGAGGCTTCAGCCGGATAGGAAAAGCGCGCTTAAGATAAGAATATTATCAGGGCTATGTACATTGTGCCGGCTTGTTTTATATGTATCTAGTAACGCTATCAGCCCCCTCCCCCATCAAACTAGAAACTACCCCTCATTACCCCAAATTGACCCCCCTCTGTGCCAAGCTCACTCATCAGTCTCAACACCAACAAAACAACTTCATGGCTTCTCTTCGTTTTACTCCTCTAAAGGCTTATCTAGTTCCAGTTGCACAATGTTTTCCTTTCATCTATAGTCCAGTCAAATTAAGCAAAAAAGTAAAAGTCGGAGGACCCAGCTGAAAATTTGCAGATATGATCAGAAAAGGGCGCTGAATAACATACTAGAAGTCCCCAAGAGTCCCCTGTGAGCTTCGGTCGCCATCTTGGAAAAATGGTAAAATTTACCTACTAAGAATTGCTTATTCGTGAATTGAGGCCGAACCAAGCGTCGGACGAGAAAATTTTATAGGACATTTTTTGTAGACAATAAAATTTGGAAAAGAATAAGACCAATTGCATTTCTGTATCATCAACCGTTTTTGAGATACAATTTTTTTAAATTTGGCAATTTTTTCATAGGATTGAAAATTTGAAATTTCTCTTACTTAAGAAGTTTGTAACTATAAATTGAGCACTAGTACATTCGTATTTCAAAATACCTCTCGGCGAAATTCATTTCTTTCATTGGGCCCAATTCCACACTTCTATGTTCAATATTTGTTGTGATACAGCGATTTTAGAAAATCCTTACACCCCCAAAACCCAAAAAATTGCATATTTTAATAAAAAATCTCACTAAAAAATATCGTAGGATTCTTGGGGGTGGGTCAAAAGCATCCCCTATATTTTAAATTATTTATATTTATTCATAACTTTTGAACGGTACGTCGGATTTCATCGCTGATAGCTCATCGTTTTCAGCTCATTGTGGCGGTATAAATTTATATATTATATGTCAAATTTGATGTAGAATTTCACATTTTAGGTTATAATGGTACTGTGTGTAATAATGCCTCCTCGTTGAAAACACACCATTTTCACATTCAAGTGACTCCCAATCGAGAAACCTGTGTGCCAAAAATCTGCAAGTTATGATGAAATGTAGAGGAAATTTTCCTCTTTCAGATTGTTGGTATTGGAATTCTAGTTGTTATTCAGCGCCCTTTTCTGATCGTATCTGCAAATTTTCAGCTGGGTCCTCCGACTTTTACTTTTTTTGCTTGATTTGACTGGACTACTAACATTGATATTAACTTGATACATCTAATGAAATCTCAATTATTGTCTTCAAACATTTCCAAATATTTTTCTTAGTTTTATCAACTTGTTTCAACCATCACTTCCTAATGATTGTCTATAAACATTTCCCAATATTTTCTTAGTTTTATCATATTGTTTTAACTATTAATTCCACTTATCTTAATAAGCCTTCTACTTCTAATCGAGTTCATGCTGCAATTAATAATAATTGTTGAATAAACAACGATTCTCAAACTTTTAGAAGATTTACTATGAAATAGATTTATAAAGTAACGTATGTAAAAACTCTTGGAAAGATATTTTGCAGCAGTTAGGTATCAAGACTGTATACTATATTATAATACTTATTTTTCCTAGGGCTACAGTATTTATCAAACTTTCAATTACTGTAATAAATATCTAAGTATTCAATTCAAATATTACACCACATTAGAAATATTTGAAAAGGGTACTTTGATATTCATTAATAGTAAGTTTGACTATATTATCATAACTTCATTACAGCGAATACCAACTCCATTTATATGTAACTCAAGTTAATCGAATATCTCAATCGAAATACTGACGTCATTAACGGTAATCCAGATGTATAAAAATATATAGCCTAGATAGATCCATCCGTTATTCTCATAATGAGTATGAAACATTAGAGCAAGCATGTATAATTGTATACGTACACATACACACGTGTATGCTCACACACCAGCCTGGAAAATAACTAAATTATTAATAACGAACGCCATGGGCGTCGGCCTCCACTTATTTTCACACGTCACGAAACAACGCACACACTCACACACTCGCCTAGGTCCATGCTTCACCTATGTGTATGTAGAAGACCCTCTGGCAAGATGGGAAAATGACTCCAGCTCGGCCAATATTTGTTAAAAAATTATAAATTTGATCTCAAATTGTAGGAAACAATTTGATCAACTATTAATACCAAATTCATAATTCTTGAACAAATATTGCCCAAGCTGGAGTCATTTTCTCATCTTGCCAGAGGGTCTTCTTTGCTTGGACAGACTATACCTGCCTACGGTCTACAACAAGAGCTCATCTTAGCCTTTAACGTAATACATTACATTACATGCTTTATTGGGTGTTCTATTTGAATGCTGCTGATATATTTGTGAAAAATACATCGGTGTTTTTGTAGGCAAGCAGTATTTTAACTATATTTTTATGACATGTGCGTTATACTGTTATGAAACTGAGGAGATTAATTTTGAATTTGGTGTTTAAATTTGAATTAATTACTTATTCCTTGTATTCGATTCAAACTATCAACAAGCTCAGGGAGCACACTTGGCTAAATCCTAAATGCTAATACTAAACCTGAAATTTTCAAAAAATTATAATATGGAGGTTCGAGTATTATATCCAATGGGGAGCCTGTAATAGAAGCAAAATAAGAAATGTATGGAGGGTTTGAAGTTATAAAAATGTGGGACGTTGAATTACAGTAAAATAATGAGAATGAATAGATTTTATTCATAACACTGGCGGCTCGTGCCCACGAAACAGGTGAAGTGCCTGTATCTTTTACTATACAGCACTTCACCTGTTTCGTGGTTATGAGCCGCCAGTGAATAATAACCATCATTATCTTCAATACCAACATTTTGTATGAACGAGTTCAGTTTTTCAAAACAGCCTTGATGTGTACTAAAAAGTGCAAATGAAAAAGTTCAGTGTATTCAAGGATGTGTATTGGTGAAAAAATAAATGCTTGGAAAGTAGAATAGAAAGGCTCTTCAACTCATTCCGAATTTGAACCTCTATGGTTTGATTCTCCACCAGTCCAAAACCAATGAATTGGATTCAATAGTATGATATTTCTGAAGCAAGAAATCTCAATAAAACAAAAAACATTCAGAAAGGCCATAAACTGATGGAACAAACCAAAATAACAAAAACGACGTTGACGAATTTCCAAAAAATCAAAAACAATATCTTTACAATATGGACGAACAAAGGGAACCAAACAAACAAACTAAAAAAAGAGCAGAAGTGGGACTAATGTAAGTGCATTGAATGGGAAAACATCAGGAGGAAAAACTAGTAAAACATGGAAAGCTTTTAAAAAGCATCATATTGAATAAATGGAGAGTGAAGAGGGAGGGCTAGAGTCTGCTGAATACTATGATGTTGATAGAAAAATAATTCGAGAGAGTTGAAAAAGAATGGAGAGTTTTTAGGAGTTTCAGTGAGAGGGAGAGAGAGAATAGTCCTTGAAGAAGAGTAATTGGTAGGGAGAGGGAAAGTAGAACCAGAGAGAGAGCAAAGGAGAAAGAGAAATACAATATTATGATATTTTTGACGCAAGAAGTCTCACTAGAATAGAAATAAACATAGAAACAATAATTCAAAAACAACATGTTTACAATATGGACGAACAAAGAGACCCAAATTTCTCATGAAAGAGGAATTTTTTGTAGAAAAAAATTTTGATTGGAGGAATCTATCAATAATTAACTCTAACCATGATCCTATGAATTAATATAAATTTATAAAATAGTGTGGAATTGATAATTTCAAAATGTCACCATGTACAACACTTATACAAAAGTACAAAAAATTCGAAATTTTCAAAAATATCAATTACCTAATCAGGGATATCTACAATGTATGAAAAGCCACATTCATGATGAAAATTGAGAAAAACACTCAATATTGAGAAAAAAAGACGTATCCTCATATCCTCAAAAAATAGGAGAAAAACTCCATATTGAGAAAAAGTGGGCTTCCAACTACCGATACTAATCGAATCGAGAATCCAATAAATCTGACATAATGGATGCGGTCTCATGGAAAGATAACCAAAAGTATCTCAATTGATATTTTAGGAGTTCGGCTTACAGACGAATATGATCCAGTTTTCATCCAGTGGTAGAAACAAACGCAACCTGGCTAACCCAGCTCAGTTCTTGCTTGAATGGTCGTTATTCAGGCTTAAACTTGACAGGTGTCTGAAAACACTGACTGTAAATCTCACCAGTGTCCCTGGATAATTGAATAACTTGCTGCATTTAAGCTGAATATCGGATTCACCATCATAAGGCCAGTTTATCTTTTTCCAAATCTGTAAGGTTTCAACTTCGCAGACAAATTACATTAAATTTTGTATATAGATAAATTGATAATATTTGTTTATTACTCGTTTGCATTATGTTTAATGAAATAATTCCATATAACTGACAACATTTATTACAGAGCTCAAGTAAAAATTTTTTCACTAAAAAATATTATTACAGGTTAATAAATATTCAAGTAAATATAGAAGTAAATATTATAATCAAGTTTCATAGAGTTGAAATGTAACCTTACATAGGAATCTCAAGTGACACGGAGAAAAAGAGGACTCTATAGTCTCGGGTGGGGGGAAGATTGACCGTTTCGCATTGGGAACCAATCAGGAAAGAGAAGGCGGAGTCAAGAACAAATACTGTGAAGCAACCAACGACTGCTGCCATCTACTGGTAGAATTACAAGTTGAACTCGTTTTGGACTAAAAACCAATCAGAAATGAGGGCGGAGCCAATAATAATTATTGTTCCCTAGAACTATTGCCATTTAGATTCCAATGGAAGAAATAAATATGATCGAACATTCTGAACAAGACTTTAATCTTCGCAATTAGCAATTGAACTTGACTGAAAATAAAACCTAGAAACAAAAAGAAACTCGCCAACTTATCAATTCGATTGTGAATGATTTGAAGTCTCAATATTGAATTAAGGCTATCAATATTGATATTTTGATTGAATGAATAAAGCTGTGTTTCGGTTGAATTCCATTACAAGAAAGTAAAAATGAAAAAATCATGAAAATTTGACGATGAATAGGCTACGATTCAATTATATTTCAATAATAATACAAGACCTTTCAATTCTAATGTTTCAATTTTATCATAGTAGTATGCCAAGTTTTGCATCTTCTTGATGTGAATTAACTCGGAAAAAAATTGAAACGTGGACACACAGCTAAATAAATCATTGTTTTATAAAAAAAATTCTATTTTGAAAAGTCTTGAAACGCATCCATCTTAGCATAAATAGCAAGCCATCGAAACCCTATTTGAATAAGACTCTTCCAATTGAGATAAGCTCTCAGAGTGAGGCTAGAACCCTGAATTCTGGCCTTTTTATTGTCCTGTTTTTATGGAGCTGCCACTATATTTATAGCTGACCTGACCGAGCAGTAACCGCGCCCTTTATATATGTATATTTGTATATACTGCACCGCAGTGACAATATTCACGCCTCACATGCGCATGCGCATAAAACACTCTACCGCTTTCTTTATTGTCTCTGAAAGTAGAAAAAATACACCCTAGAACAAAGGAGATTCAAATGATCAGACTTTTTTCGTGTTAGCATTATAATGCCGCCGCCCTATTCTACATGTGGAGAGGTGATAGAAAAGTTCACTGCAGTATAATCAGACCTGTAACTTTCAATACATTGGAGTAACTTATAATATAGCCAAATATAAAGGCGATGTCATTTTCAGAGAGAATAGAACTTAATTATTTGTATAACATATTATATGTAAAAATATGTAGAGAGAATATTGAAAATCAATAAAATCTTACTTTAAAGCGGTTCACAAATGGTTTGCTTGGGTCCTTGGATGACTTACCTATAAAAAACAAAGAAAATTAACGACATAAATAAACTTCACAGATAAATTACGAATTGCATTGAAACTGATATTGAAAAATAGTACTTCAGTACATAGTTTGTGAAGGTATACATTATGGTTAAGCTTCCCTTCATTCCCTTGCTCTGTAGAGTTTCAAATGGATAACGTTAATCAAGATCAATTCATTCCAATGATTATGGAAAAAACCATAGAAAGAACAAGAAAATTATCATATCACAAAAACTTTAGTTCCCCAACATCATCAATTCATTCAAATGTATTAATTAATTGAAAAATTCATCTTACAAACTAGAACAAGAAAAAAAGGGTTTTCAAATTATTGTGGCAATTCCTTTTCCAGTGAAGATTATACTACTAATATTTCGGGGAAAATGTCATTAATTCAATTGTCTCAATTAATTGAAAAATTCATCTCACAAACTGGAACTAGAAAAACAAGTTTTTCAAACTATCGTGACAGTTTTTTTCCAGTAAAGATTATCACTAAATGTATTTCGGGGAAAATATGAAACTTGCGAGGCACCTAAATTGTTGAATGGGTCGGCGAAACCATCAATCTTACCGCAAATAAATACACGTCCAACTCTATTGTAGTCAGCGCGTCTTGACCTCAAACATATATTCCGATAACAAAAGCCTAATTGACACAAATCTATAGGTATAGAATCGAATCTATAAAACTAGTATGAATATAGATATAGATAGTATGAATATAAATAGATAGTTTGAGTATGAATGTAGATATAGATAGTTTAGAATCGAACAAGTGAACCAATTTTACCGAAATCTGTTCCTTCTCCATGCTATCTCTTCTCTTCCACACCATTTCTCTTTCTGCCACTAACAGCCGAACCATTAGTCAAAAGAGAATGGTGCCGAAATGACAGCCGTCAACGAATAAGAGTGGTAAGCGAAGGAGGAGAAGCGTGTGAAAAGGCACGAATGTCACCCAAAAGAAAAGAGGCGGTTTGTGAAGAATGAATACTGAAATGCAGAAGAAATAAATATGATTGGGGTGAAAGCGAGATAAAGCCGAAACTCTTTCAATTTAACGAAGAGTACGGGCAACATATTGCCACTCTGAAATTATTATCATTAATTTCACCAGCCGGAGAAAGCACTTAGCAGTGAACAATATCGCGTTCAAATATTTGAACTCAATGATACATTCGCCAAAGACGGCGAGGCGTTGCTTGAGTAAACTCAACTATCACCTGAAACTAACTTGTGTTTCGTGAATTTTAATGAGAGCACCTGATAAGAAGGGACTTCATTTTCATTGTGTACCAAGTGATCGAAAATGAAAATTTCCAATTCCCGTTTCAGACATCACGATTTTGGACGACCCATTTTCGTTTTCTTTATAAATTTTCCTAGATTGGACAGAAGTTGGTGAACACATGATGTGTCTCGGCGCACATCTTATGTTTTCCAAGCTTTATTCAATCTATCAACTATCGAAAAATTTTGCTATTTGTGGGAAACCAGGGAGATCCAATAATAATTACTCCTATCACACAATGAACTAAATATTACACAAAATATGTTAGGAAACAAGAAATATCCATTATTGACCATTCAACAACGAAAGATCTTCAACGCAAAAAAGAATGAACAAAGAAATGACCCATTTGAAAGTAACCCAAAAAGTAAGATCAATTATTGCCCTTTCAATACCCAAAGATCTTCAACGTAAAATATATGTGAGGACTGAGGACACCAGGAAAACTTATTATCGACATCATTCAATAAAAAAATATTTGAGAACATATGGGACCCCATTATTGCACTTACAAGACAAAAAAACATTAAATTGGAAATAATGTTTTCCCATGATAAGAGAACAATAAATGGCAATGATTGGTATGATAGGAAAGCGGCAGGAAATTGACTGAAATTGAAAAGCGTAATAAGATCGGAAGGAGTGCCCATGTGTTGAGCGTGATGAAGTGTTGAGCGTGCGTGAGCATGTGCGTGTTGGTACGTCGGTCCGGAGCTAGCAATTAATTTCGTTGTTGAGAATTGGTGGGGGGGGAAGGAGGGATTTGTTCTGTTTTTGCACAGACGTGATCATCGCTCTCAACACGAACCGTGTCGATGTTTGCAGTTTCAATCGTTTGGAAAATTCCCCCAAATAGCGGCGAAAGCTCTCGGATTAAGTTTGAAAGAGAGGCGTGCCATCACGCGCCTTGAACATTAGCAACAGCTTAGTATCGTCGCAAGGCTTTTTTGCCAAGAAAACCCCTCGTTGATTATTTCACAAGAAAAAGCTGTAAACTGTTGTTTGCTGGTTTCCTGTTAATTCAATTAAGTAAAGACCATTCAATTCATGGCAATACTTTTGTAAGTGGATATGGTACTGCTGATTCAAAATGGAAACATCTAACCTTTCATGGTTTGTGTTTTTGTTTTCGATTGTTGGTACAGTATTCGATATATCGATACTACCAAACCATTATCCTGGTTGATAGTATAGTGGAGTGAATATGAAACTGGCAACCAGCTGATAGGCCTAGGCCCTTCATGGGCTGTTGAGCCAATGACAAACAAACCAAACCACGTGACAAACAGTATTCTCAATGCTTGTGAGGTAGGTAGTTTTGTTACACTTACAAGTACAAAACATTCAGCATAAAACATGTTCTACAAAGAAAGGAATATTCCGTACACTCATAGATGAAGGTTAATCAAGTTGTTACTGCTACTCTGAAAATATTTGAAAAATTCGAAATTTAGGGCTATTGAATTGTAAGCGATCTATTTATGAATAGAGAATATAGTAAATACAGTGCACTAGAATACGAGGCAAAAATCTAGGCGCCGTAGTCTCGTGTCCAGGCAGGGGCTATCAAACTATGAGACTACACGATAATTTCGATTTATTAATATATGATACAATATTTCAAATAACAAACGAAAAATATGATAGAAATAACAGCCTTTTTCAAACTGAAAAAGCGTATCAACCATTTAATGAAGT
Source organism: Sogatella furcifera (assembly GCA_017141385.1). Classification (NCBI taxonomy): domain Eukaryota; kingdom Metazoa; phylum Arthropoda; class Insecta; order Hemiptera; family Delphacidae; genus Sogatella; species Sogatella furcifera. The sequence goes on along the minus strand of CM029551.1, from coordinate 10,009,121 downwards.
GTCCGATTTATAAATAGAAGTTAAACTGGGCTTGAGGTTAAAGTTGAACTGTTACACAGAAGAAAAGAGGAATATGAATCATTGGAAGGAACAGAAACCCTGTTCCCTGGAAAATTTTACCAATACTTGAATACGCATCAACCACTTAATAAAGTGTCCGATTGATAGATAGAAGTTAAACTGGTCTTGAGGTTAAAGTTGAACTGTTACACAGAAGAAAAGAGGAATATGAATCATTGGAAGGAACAGAAACCCTGTTCCCTGGAAAATTTTACCAATACTTGAATAATTTTCTTTTCATGCCATGGTTCAGACACAAGACAAGAATCGGAAACTTAAATTAATATTTTTTCACCGATCTCAATAATTTAAACATTTTACTGGCTTCATGAAGCGGATACATTATAAAAGGGGAGTGTTGAGAGAAAAAACTCAATTCAGTATTGATCGTTATTCTGTCAATTTCAAAATTCTAAAATGTCAAATTTCAGTACGCTTTCGCGGACTGCAAGAGCTGAGACTTCAAAAAGTTTTTCTATTGAAACTTTCATAGTTTCCTTTTAAAACTTTCAAGCTGAATGTATTGATAGAGGATCCAAAAGCCTCATCTATAACATTTCTCTTTTAAAATCACTGGAGCCAAACGCCTCACAATAATTCATCTTTCAAATGCTTGAATTCACAATTATCAAAAAATGAAAAAACATTTTTTAACAGCAATCACCAATTAAAATTATGAAAAAAAGTAAATCACCGGCAAGCTCGACAGCTTAAGCAGTGTCCTGTATGTGCCCTCAGTTCAATTTTCTACCAAGAAGATATAAAAATCAAACAACTCTGATTTCAACTTAAAAAGGTTTAGACTTGAAAGCTTTACGTTTGGAACTTTCATAGTTTTCTTTTCAAAATTTTGAGTTGAATTAATTGATAAGGACAAAAGTTATCCTTATAGACGAATATCGTGTATCCACGATAAATACACAAATTGAATAAATAAAAATACAATTATTATTTAGCTTAGACTATGGCTTTCAATAGTGAGGAGACCTAATTCCAATTTGTCATACAACCTAATTTTTCCTAGATAAAATAGAAAAACCATGTAACTTATGTACAAAGAAAACTATGCATGTTATAGTTATTTTACATTTCAAACAGATTAATACTATAATCAAGTACAATTTTATTCATTGGATGTTACAACATTAAATAAATACAATTTTTTAATCCATGATACCTAAGAATAAGTTCTGCATTTCCCAAATCATTTCTGTACAAACTCAAATTTCAGCGTTAAAGTGGATTTTCAAGCAAAATCATCACTTTTACGTTATTCAAGTTTGGCTTCCTTTTAATAAATGTTGATGCAAAATCGTCACTTTTACTTTATTGAAGTTTAGTTCTCTTTAATAGATGCCAAGAGTGTACACCCCCCCCTCATCTACCACAACATGGCTCGACGACATTTGGCGTGATGGCGCATAACTTCCGTGTCAGCCTAATTAAAAGCAATATTACACCTATGCACGAACGGTCCTCGCTTCCACTATTATGGTATAGTCTGTCCAAGCGAAGGAGACACTCTGGCAAGATGGGAGAATGACGCCAGCTTGGTCAATATTGGTTCAAAATCTATACATTTAATCTCAAATTGTACATCAGAATGTGAACTACAATTAAAGACCAAATTAATAATTTTTGAACCAATATTGACCAAACTAGAGTCATTTTACTATCTTGCCAGAATGTCTTCTTTGCTGAGACAGACTATGGCAGCACTATGGTTCAAGTTATGGTTATGGTGTTGGACATAGAGGAAAACTTGAAAAATAGGAGGTTGAGGCAAGTAGTCTAATGACCGTGTAAATTTGTACTGACCTTACGTGTGCCTCCGTTTCCCCTGACATTTCATTTGCAAGTTAAAAATACAATTCCATTCTACTAAAGTGAAGGAGTTTTTCATTGTCTCATATACTGTATCATATTTTCCATGTGTTGGAGTAAATTAAAGGATCGCATTCTCACATTACATTCAAGGATACGTTCCCAGATTCTCTTAGCCATTGAATAACTAGGTATCCTTAATTTTTTAACCAATAGAATAACAAAGAAGTTGACAAACTGTATATTAACACAGGGAAGGGAAAATATAGAATAGATTTTTTTATAATACTGTATATCTTTCATTTTAATAATTTTTTTGCTTCTCTTGATGTTACATAGACTGTTACAATTTCTAATACTCTTAAAAAAATTAAAATTTAAATACGCTTGTTAAAATTTCTAATACTCTTCAATGTTTTGCTATTTGAATTTGATAATATTCTAGTTTATCATCCCATATCAAGTTTCTTGAACAAGTTATTTGAACTTAATATTTTAGTTAGTTGTGAAGCCATTCATAGGTTAGGGAAATGATCATTAGATAGTTCTATAATCTTCAACTTTTTTGATTTTGATCAACTTTTAGTTTATTATCTCATGCCACTCAAAAATTGTCTCAACAATTAATCTTTAAGAGATAGGTTAGATCAAGTCAAGTCATAGACAGGATGACAGATTAGCTAGGTAAAAGAATCTTATCTACTTTGGTTTTTAAATACATATTGTTAGTTCTTTTTTTCAATTCTTATCCACTTTCCATTTTTAGTGTAATAAGTAAGTTCTGTCTATAGTAGCTTTAAGTTGTTTATTAATTTTAATCTTTATTACTCTACTCTTAACCTTAAACCTAGGTTGTTGAATAAGTTTTTTAAACTAAATAATATAGTTGGTTTTAAGCCACTTTCAAGTTAGGAAATTAATCATTGGATAGTGTTATAATTACCAACTTTTGAATTTGGTTAACTTCTAGTTTGATATTCCATATTACTCAAAAATTGTCTTAACAAGTCAATTTCCATAGTTAGGTTAGTTCAAGTCAAATCAGAGACAAGATGTCAGATCAGCTGGGTAGATTTATCATTTCTACTTTAGTTTGGGATAAGTTATATATTGTTATGGAATTCAACAGTGTCTGATGACCTTGAGATAGTAGGACGACAAGGATGGACAAGGCGGGGATGGGGAGGCTTTGTGTCAACAAACAAGCGCATTGTTGTGTAAACAAAAGACTCATCCAGAACGTTCTCGAAGTGATAATGCCAGAACCTTCTAGCATTCTCTTGTTTATTCTCAGAAGCCTATATATTTGGAATGTTTGGGTTTACGAGTCAGTTGTACTTTAACAATCAAATGAGTGTGTCAGTTCTGTGTCAGTTGTATTGTGTGATAGACAAGCCGGACGTTGTATATAGACACTCTATAGTTATATTCATTCTGTCAGTTCTTATTTCTTCTAGTGTAACGTGATAAAGACTGTTAATCATTTCTTAATTCAGTGCAGTGTTAATCTTAGTGGAATTTGTATTGTGAAACGTTATAAACTCTTGTGCTATCTTCTGTTCTGTTATAGTTGATCTTGTCAGTGTGTTATAGCAGTGTAATTAATAAAGTTAATCAGTATAAATTGCCTCAAGTCTTTTATTATAGTGGAAACCCATAACAATTGGTGTCAGAAGTGGGATGTAGCTATTGATTGAGGCAATTTTATGAACTTGTACCTTTGCAAAGTGAACTATTATTTTCAATTGAGTGAACTGTGATCTTTGAGTGTGAACATTTTTGCGTGTGAACTTTATTCTCCAAGAGTGAACGTTAGTCTTCTGTACATAATTGTGAACTGTGTAATATTTCTGGAACGTGAACTGAAATGGCAGGGAAAGGTGCGAAGCTCACCAGTTTAAAAGTAAATCAACTGAAGCAAGAGCTGGAGGAGCAAGAACTGGATACAAATGGGGTAAAATCTGTCTTACAAGATAGACTCTGGGAAGCACTGCTGGCCGAGGGTCAGGACCCAGATACCTATGTGTTTGAAACAGATTTGGGAGCTCTGGTGAGTACATTGGAGAGTAAATTTGAATTGCTTGAAAGTAAAATGGAAGAAAATAAAACATCATTGGAGAGTAAATTTCAATTGGTTGAAAGTAAAATGGAAGAAAATAAGTAAGCTTTGAAAAATTTGGAGAGTAAAATAGAAGAAAATAAAACATCATTGGAGTGTAAATTTGAATCTTTGAAAGAAACATTTGAGGGGAAACTACGAGAAAATAGTCAAATTTTGGAAGATAAATTTGAAACAAAACTTGGAATCATGGAAGATAAATTTGATAAAAAGATTAAAGAGCTGCAAAATAATAACACTAGTGGAGCAAGAGCAACCTTGGAGGTGGATGATAATGCTTATCTAATTGAAAAGGATACTTCAGTAAATAACTGCAATGTGCCTATTACAATGCCAAATTATCATGGTGGACTACCAACGTTTGATGGAAAGACTCCATGGGAAGATTACAATACCTTGTTAGATGTGTATGCCGATATATATGGATGGACACCTGCAGCAAAGGCTGATAATTTGTGCCTATCACTTCGGGGAGATGCACTGTCAGTACTCCAGACAATTCCAAAGTCTGACAGAGGAAACATTGGTGAACTGTTGAAGCATATGGAAATGAGATTTGGCCACCAACACATGTATCAACTACACCGTTCAGAATTGAGGAACAGAATCCAGAAGCAAAATGAGTCACTTCAGGAATTTGAAGCTGACATAGCTCGCTTGATGAGGATTGCCTACCCAGCATCAGGGGATGATGAAATGAAGGAGAGCATGGCAGTTGATAGATTCCTGGATGGTCTACGTGAGCCAGAAACCCAACGAGCTGTTAAACTGGCTTGTCCTCAGACCCTCAGTGAGGCATTAACTCAGGCCCTGGAATTTGAAGCTGTGACAAAATCTGTGAGGAGCCATGCACGTGTTCACTCAGTATCAGGGGAAGATAGCCATGAGGAGCTGGTGGAGGAAATAACAAAGAGGATTTTGGAAAAACTCATGATTGCAAAGAAGGAGATAAGGTGTTGGGGCTGTGGAAAGAGGGGTCATCTACGAAACAAATGCCCAAAGAAGTCAATGTCTGACAAGAAGCAGGAAGGGAAGGAAGCAGTTGCTAACAGGATAACTGTAGCTACAGGCAAACCTGGGGAGGACTTGGAACAAGAAGACTACACCGGCAAGCTCCGGAAGCAGATGGATGAGATTCATGCAACCATCCGCACAAACATCCAGGTCACCAGTGACATGATGAAGCAGCGCTACGACATTAAGGACAACCATGGAGGATACCAGGCTGGTGACATGGTATGGTTGTACAATCCTCAACGACATCGTAGATACTCTCCCAAGTTGCAAACCTCCTGGGATGGACCTTATGAGGTGGTCACAAGGATCAACGATGTGGTCTACAGGATCAAGAAACCAAGAGGTACTCCACGCATTGTTCATTTCAACCGACTGGCGCCTTATCATGGAGACAATGCTGCAAGGGGAGTTCAAGAGGTGAAGGCTCTTCATCCTGCCATCTCTGATTTTGAAAGATTCATGGCCAACCTAGGGATGTCACTAGAAGAAGGAAATGTCGCCATCAGTTACCGGGACTTATTCACCCTACCAAAGAGCTATGCCTTGGCACATTGCATCGCTAGGAATGTGGGAGCTTCAAGAGGAATTGCTACGGTATTCAGGACAAAGTTTGGAAGATTGGATGAATTGAATCTCCAGAATCCAGCTGTGGGGAAAGCACTTCATCTTCAGGATCAGAATCAACATCTGTTCTATTTGGTGACAAAAGACCAACCCCAGCAGGAGTCAACATATCAGGCTTTGTGGCAAAGTCTGATGCATCTATGAACTCACCTTCAATTCCTGGGAGTGAAGCAGCTTGGAATCCCAAGACTGGGCTGTGGCTATGACGGATTGGACTGGAATATTGTGAGACCAATGATTGGAAGAATTTTCAAGGACACTGGAATCAACGTCACCTGTTGCGTCTTCAACCCATGGGCGGTTACACAAGTTGATCCATTGGTGCTGGCTTCTACTGTTTGCACTTCCAGGATGGATCTGGACTGTTCTGGGACAAAACAGTTTTAAGGAGGGGGCAGTGTTATGGAATTCAACAGTGTCTGATGACCTTGAGATAGTAGGACGACAAGGATGGACAAGGCGGGGATGGGGAGGCTTTGTGTCAACAAACAAGCGCATTGTTGTGTAAACAAAAGACTCATCCAGAACGTTCTCGAAGTGATAATGCCAGAACCTTCTAGCATTCTCTTGTTTATTCTCAGAAGCCTATATATTTGGAATGTTTGGGTTTACGAGTCAGTTGTACTTTAACAATCAAATGAGTGTGTCAGTTCTGTGTCAGTTGTATTGTGTGATAGACAAGCCGGACGTTGTATATAGACACTCTATAGTTATATTCATTGTGTCAGTTCTTATTTCTTCTAGTGTAACGTGATAAAGACTGTTAATCATTTCTTAATTCAGTGCAGTGTTAATCTTAGTGGAATTTGTATTGTGAAACGTTATAAACTCTTGTGCTATCTTCTGTTCTGTTATAGTTGATCTTGTCAGTGTGTTATAGCAGTGTAATTAATAAAGTTAATCAGTATAAATTGCCTCAAGTCTTTTATTATAGTGGAAACCCGTAACTATATGTTTGGTTCTTGTTTCAATTTATACCAACTTTTCAATTTTTGGTGTAAAAGTTTTAGTTCTGTCTTTAATTATTAGCAATAAGTTGTTTTATTAATATTAATCTTCATCACTTTAGTCTTAACTTTGATCCTAGACTGCAAAAAGTTTTCAAACAAAGTTAAAAGTTACAGTAAGCCTCTTCTAAGTTAGGACAATAGAATTTGGGTCATTTGCATTTTTTACTTTTTTGATTAAGATTAACTTTTATTTCATTATATCACTTTTATTTCACTATTATCCATTATCCACAAAACTGTCTTTACAAAAATTTTTCATAGATAGGTTAGATGAATCCAATGTCCTAGATAAGTTGACAGATCAACTGATTAGTGGAATTTCTAATTTAGTTTATAACACATAATTCTAATTCTTAATTCAATTCATATCCACATTTGAATATTTTTATTGTAAAAAGTTAACTCTGTTCAATATTTTAGTAATAAGTTGTTTATCAATTTTAATTTTAACCTTAAACCTAGGTTGTATCTATTGGTTGAAAATGTCTTTCTCTATCCTCATTCACCAGTAGGCTACAGCTGAAGATGCATTGGTAAAATGTAAGGCCTGGTACTGTATGCTTTCATAATAAAAATTTTGTGTGAAATTTGACATCTTAGTTTTCTTATTTTTTATAGTTATTTATTGTATAATAATTGACTATAATATTGTATTACAGTATTCTTTAGTTCATATAAGAGCGTTTCAGGAGGGATCTGCCAGAATCTCAGGCTGATTCCTTACACACCAATAATGAAAAAGTATGGAAAATTGATGTATGGAAGCATTGGTGTTATTTTTGTAATTATTTTGGTGATGGAAATAACATGGAAAATTCAAAAGACTCCTCCTCATACTGGGGGAATCATAGCCTATTCACAACATCCATAAATTACATCAATTTTTCATACTTTCTTCACTCTATGTATAAAAATATACTGAAATAATTAATATATTAAATAAAATCTGGATAAAAATTTTCTCTTTTTCAGATATTATCACAAAGCATCTCATATCATCGATAAAATTCATATTGTTATGAATGTATCAATAGTTATGAGTTATCTTAAAAAAACAGTATCATGAAGATTGTTTGTGAATTATCCAAACACCATCAAGTTTGGATATGTCCAGTGATGGCTTGTGCGTGACGGGCATTGCATGACTATAATGTGCAAGTTCAACAACAGGCATGAAGCTGACATGATTAATGTCCAGGTAATTACAATTATTTGATTGTGCACGCTGCTGGCTTCTGTTTGACTCTGCATTACAATGCAATTCATGTGCAATCGATAATGAGTGATACCGAAATCGCGCAGATAATACAAACACACAACATGTTAAGTTGGCAAATGAGGCTGAGATTCAACACTGATAGGTAGGAAGATTAATTTTGTTTGATATAATTTCAAGTTCAAAATAAATACCTAAATTTGAATTCCTATCAGTATGGGTGAATTTATTAATGGAGATCAATACGTTGTATAGTCGCTGAGAGATATCAGTGTTGCAACGGTTGGTATAGTCTGTCGAAGCAAAGAAGACCCTCTGGCAAGGATGACTCAAGCTCGGTCAATAATGGTTCAAAAATTATTAATTTGAAATACTTACTATTAAGACTAAATTTATAATTCTTGAACAAATATTGACCAAGCTGGAGTCATTTTTCCATCTTGCCAGAGGGTCTTTTTTTGCTTGGACAGACTATAACATGAATTTTCTCTACCCTATTCACGATCACTTGAGACGAAATAAACAAACTTTTTGCGTGTAGGTGCGTGTAATTGTATGGTTTCTATGCGAAACGGTCGGCCGCAGTCGAACAGTTCTTGTTTTGAGCTGTGATTGGCTGTAATACGACTTGTCTTGTCCCAAGACAAGAGTCATGAGCTGAGATTGGCTACAGCTGTTCGTTTCGCATAGAAGAAGACTTACCATTACACGCACTTCCACGAAAAAAGTTTGCTTATTTCATCTAAAATGATCATGAATAGGGTTAGCTAAAAGTTTGTATGAACCACATTTAGTGAAAATGAAGGATGAAAAAACATGAAATTGACCATAAAATATAGTAAAGATTATAAAAGTAAAAATAATACAACGCATAAAAGAAGACTTGGTTCACGAGGGTCAATTGAAACATCCCATAAGTCTTGGTATCATTATTTTTTGTAAATATTTTGATTATTTGATAATTCTGAAAATTCCTTGGCTATAACCAGACCAAACACTTTTTGAACGACTAAGAATATTGAATGAATTCGAAAGCCTTTTAATAGGAAGCAAAGAGAATTGAGAAAACTTTCAACTTTCACATTCAATCAAAATATTTCTCAAAGGAAGGGCGATTAATCAACAAGGAGCTATGACGCTTTGTGCTACCCACGCAATTAATTTTTTGGAATAACCTTTTTGAAGTAACCTTTGGGAATAATAAATCAATTATGGAGATACCGCTTCATCCAAAACTTTTCAGCGTCATTACTTTCATCAGACTTTTCATTTTAACACTTCTTTGTTCCAAGTTATGATGTTGTTCAGTGTCCTGAACATAATTTACGTCAAGATGAGACTCATGGTAATATAAATATTTTGTCAAATCCATCTCGAGAATAATAAAATTCAATTTAAATCCCTTTTAAAGATGGAGATTCTTTATACAACTCAACAGACTAGTTTAATGTGTAAATTGTTGTGGATACTAGTTGAAAAGGACTCAATATTGAGCAAATTAATTTTGATTTAACCTCTAAATATTGTTGAATTTCAAAACAGAAGTAATTTTTAGAGATGGTCTATTGTCTCCTCATTACTATACAACAATTCATTATTAAAACACACTTTCATACTATAGTATATGGTTTGATAAAATAATAGATGACCGGACAATAATCATTATTCAATTCAATTTTTTAATTAATACAGGACAATCATTTGAGGTTATTAATGCAGTACAATCATCTAAGTCCACAACGGTTTCTCTTTGGAATTTTTCTAAATACTGCAAAGTAGTAGAAAATTACGAATTCACTTGTGTACATGACGTAAACTTCCAATCCAGAAACGTATGTATTGGAAATCTTGTATTAAATGTATCTAATCTATGTATAGAAGTATTAAATGAGAAAAAACTTGTATTAGTGATTAATCTTGTATTGAAAATGGTGAATTGAGATAGATTATAATGAGAAAAATAATGATTTCTCCTTTCAAATGAGACATGAAAGGTTATAACATTAGTTTTTTTAAACGAAATGAATGATCAATTGCATGACTGGATTCAATCAAATTGAACAAACTCCATCAGAGCAACAATATCTATGAAAATAAATGCAAAGAGTAATCCAGCATTCGTAGTTGAAGATTACAACCAAGCTGGGCCAATAACTTCGCTCAGTACAGTATCCTCGCTTATCAGACCCGAAAGTAATTGCAAGTAACTTACAGCGACTAATATAATGAAATAATTCATTGTAATGAAACACGAAACAGCGCTCTGAAAATGGAATAAACATGGAACGGCTCTTAGAGGGAGTGGAGGGAGGGCGAGTACAAGATTACAAAATGGACTCGGCTTGCTGAATTTCAAGATAAGATGTGCCGAGTTCAAATTGTCTAGGAATGGCGTTTGCATGTCGGCAAGAAACCATCACAGAAGCAGCGTAATAGACAAGGACGAAGATAACAACAGAAAACCAACAGAAACGCAGACATCCGAAAAATGCCCAAATTCGAGGCACAACAACCACTAATTCTTGTTTCAAATCCAGTGTTTACTGCATTTATCCCCCATGAAACCAAAACAAAACTTGATTGTACTTGCGACAATTGGATGTGACGTATAAAACGAACCGGCGTTTCGTGAGGCAACTACGGTTCGAGCATGCTGGGAAGAGACGTCGTCAACATACATTTTACATTTTAACGGCGTGTCTTCTAAGCGTGCGCGAACTATAACCAAAAGCCGAAAGCTGGCTTTCGTGAGACGCGGTCGAGGATTATGTTTGACTTCAGAACTTCAATACAAACCCCCCTTCCTGCCTCCACAACAACCCCTCTCACAGCACACGCTATAGTCTGTCCAAGCAAATAAGAAACTCTGGCAAGATGGAAAAATTACTCCAGATCGGTCAATATTGATTCAAAATAATTTAATTCGGTCTCTAATTGTAGGAAACATTCTAATCTACAATTTGAGACCAAATTTATAATTTTTAAACCATTATTGACCGACCTGGAGTCCTTTTCCCATCTTGTCAGAATGTCTTCTTTGCTTGGACAGACTATACCATTCGTTGCAACACTGATATCTCTCAGCGACAACCAATATCAATATGATTGGAACTGAAATTGAAATTGGTTTACTTAGTTGTGAATTAAGTTTGTGCTATCTGTTGCTGTCTCGTACAAGTTGGAAATTTGATTTTGTTTCAAGGTACTGTATAATATTGATGGATTAGCATGAGTTCATTAGTATCAATTCTGATCGCTCTACAACCAGTGGGGTCCTAATTCTGCTGCCTCATAGAGGATATTTCATTTCACTCCTATTCAACTACAACTTGAACCTTCGATTGACTTGACTGAAATTGTTTTTCTGTTTGTTTGTCAACGGCTCAACAGCCCATGGAGGGCTTAGGCCTATCAGCTGTGACTGGAATTGTTTACAATATTATTATTTACGACAATACATCTTAAAAGTCTGGATTCAATTTATTCATGAATCTAATTTCTAAAAAAAAATACAATGAAAATTAATCTATTTCAAAGATTTATTTATGTGTTTCACCATCTTCCAAAAGAAAGATAAATTTTTTGTTAAGAAAATTACTTTTATGTTGGTATAATTACAAAAATACGTAACATAACCAATTAGAATCGAGATTGAGCAAACAGCTATCGCCTTATGGGATTATATTCAATTCATCAGTATTCAAGATTATTCACGCTCATAAGTGATTCAGAGATTCATTGCAAGATTTTTCAATTAAATGATTATGCTTGGATGGCTCAACTCCAAATTATAAACTAGATAAAATTTCAAGCTTTTCATAACAACTAGAAGAAAATATACCAACTAGGATTCGAATACATGCGATGGTTTTTGTTGCACTATCTTCATAATTCTTTTGACACAACATTTCCCTACTGAAACAATGTAGTCATAATCTTCAACCCAGATGTGTCGCCAATTACAGCCAAGAGGCTTTTTGCTCGACTGCTAGAACTATTAATAATAGTTACCATAAAAATCGGGCACCACTACGATTATAAGAACAGTGTGTTTATTAGATGACAGTCAACAAATGTTAGTTTTCCCACAAATTTGGCGCCACTCACCAAGTGACGCAAGACAACCTAAAAACAAAATCCCCCATAATCCGGTTGGGGTAGATCCAAACTACGGAACACGTTTTCGTACTCTTGCCCATTGTTCCAATTTCGCAGCCTAGCTTTTCTTAGTGATTCAATAGCTGCATAACCACTAGTTTTATCAGGGCTCACGTCTTGACTATTACATTTTATTTCACATCATTGCAATTCATTTCGGCATTAAGTACGAAAAATATGATCAAAATTGGGTTGGTATAGTCTGTCCAAGCAAAGAGGACATTCTGGAAAATGGGGAAATGACTTCAGCTCGGTCAATATTGGTTCAAAAATTATATACATTTGGTCTCAAATTGTGGATCAGAATGTTTTCTACATTATGAGACCTGATAATAATTGTTGAATCAATATTAAACAAGTTCATAGAGTAATTTTCCTATCTTGCCAAAATGTCTTTTTTGCTTGGACAGACTATACCAGCTGAAATAAAAATCTTGAAAGCTGCATGTACACAGTTCAAATGACTTTCAATAATCCAATTATTGGATACTATGAATACGATCACAAGGCCATAAATATTACACCATTCAAATTTATACAAAATATGAAAACTCAACATGATACAAACCTATCTTTAATAATCAAGTATAATTAAAAAACTTATTGTAGGGCCTATGATAAATACTCTTAAGTAACCCTCATGATAAAATAATATATTCAAATTATCTAATATTTCATTCATGAATATTATTAATGAAATAATATTGAGATAAAAACAACTACTTATTAATCAATCTCCACATTCATCTATAGTCATCATAAACAATCATCTATACTCATCTACACTCATTCATCAATACACTTCTGTGAAATTTATAAGAGTTTATTGACAAAATAACATTAGCCAAAATGTTATTTTCGCAAAGGCAGCCAGCCTGTTTACCAGGTCGATTCGTGTTCAGTGTGAATATCCGGATCTGATTTAATGCAACAGAGAAGGTCAGGCGATTAGATTCGATCGGGCCGGGCAATTTTTCACAAATGAGCAAGTTTGCAATATGATTTTCATGACAGCGAATGCAGAAGGTAGGCGAGGCGAGCAGGCGTCAGAGCCAGCACAACTAATTTTACTCCAGAATGATTGATCGCTTCCGATCTACGAGTTTATTACAACGCTACAGCCGCTCTTGGCGGGGGCAGAAATCGCGAAATATCCATGTTGGTATTTCAAGGGAGCGAACTTACCAGGTTCAAGGGAATTGGTGGTAAAGGAAGAAAGAAGTATAGAACGAAGAAGGTGGAGAAGAGAAATATCGCAAAACATTCATGTTGGTATTTTAAGGGAAGCCAGCTTACCAGGCTCAATAGAATTAGTGAAAGAGAGGAGAAAGAAGTAACTTAAGGAACGAGGAAAAAGATAAAGTGAAGAAGAGAAATATCGCGAAATATCCATGTTGGTGTTCCAAGGGAAGCGAACTTACCAGGTTCAAGGGAATTTGAGAAATAGGGGAGAAATGGATAGAGCGAAGAAGTAAGAAGTAACGAGGAAGAAGATAAAGTGATGAAGAGGGGGAGAGAATAGAACTCAAAGGTGAGTGAAAAAGTAAATAGGGTAGTTTCAAAGTGGAGAGTACATACTAATTATCAACATAGCCTTTTATTTCAGAATGAACCATGAATTGATATTAGTATTGCTAAATTACATTGCTAAACTTGTAATTTGAAGTGTTTTGGGCGAATGCCTGTTGATTAATTGAATAAATGTTGAATGAAAAGACTACCACTACCCCAATATTCACTCTACTCAACAAGTAAAAACAATTTTTCAATTAATACATTGATACATTACAACATTTACAACGTCAGATTTTTATGGTGGGAATTCAAAGTCAAATTTATAACAACGACCTTGGGAACAATTGTATGAGAATTACAGTTTACTGTGATTTCCGGGAATGTAAGATGTCAAGTATCCTGATATAAAAAATATAAGAATTCTTGAATAACTATCTTTAAATCACTGAAAACAGGAGCTGATTATTTGAAAGTGTTTCAATTAAAAGTTCTGGAGATTTATGGTACAAATTAATGCAAACAAAATGGATATTTGACCATAAGAAGAGTTATTTAACGCCAGTCAATTCAATAAGCTTTAGTTACTGGATTGAGTATTAAACCAATATTTATCTCATTTGGAAAGACATCTAATTTTTTAAAAGAATAATGCGGGGGAGAAATAGTACAGGCTTAGCCTAGTTTTTCCTTTCATGTCAAAATAACATATTATAATTTCAATGTTTCATAGACTGCAATTTATGGATAAATAAAATAAAATTCATACATAACAGGCAGTTTTTATCATAGAACATGAATGGCCAGTGGAATTTTGAAAATAAGTGTGTCCATAATGAAAGTCTAGAGTTCTCCAAGGCAATATAAGGCACATGCCACATACGTTTTCGAGAAACTCAAGCAACAAGTTCAAGTACGTCGTGTTCATGAACGAACTCGCCAGCTAACAAACTTTGAATCTCTAGAGAATTTGCATAATTAGTTTTCATTTTGCAGAGTATCTTTCAAGTTTCTGGCTAAAACAACAAGCAATTTCACTCAGGCGACATCCCATGCATGTTGGTTCACTTTATACCAACTTAATTGCAATAGCTGTCCGAATATGCAACAAACAAAACGAGATCTTGACGAATTTTTCAGAAATACAGATTTTGATGGTGTTCAATTTTAAAAGTTATAGGATGATACTGTTTTCAATGTTTAATATGTTGATTGGTAATAATACAATTCAGGGCTATAATAATTCTACTGGAATTGCATTTTTTGCACATGAGAATGGGTCTAATAACTCCGTAGTGTTATCAAGACCACGTAGTCTACTTTCTCAAGTTATTTTTGCAGTCACAACATTCAAATCTCATCATATATTGAACTAATTTGTTCCTACTATTAGAAATGAACTCATTCTTTCAACTGGATTTAAGAGGATTAAAAACCGAATTCATCAGTTTTATTCACTTCCAAATGAATTGAATTGACCGGATACCTATCAAGTAGTTATTCCACCACTATAAAAATTCTTATTTCAAATTTACATTTATTTCAAATACACTCCTTTATTTTTCAGAAAATTTATTATTCACACATATTTCTCATTCCAAGTATGAAGTATCCTGAAACAAGCTTCCCATAATTTAATTTTCAGAAGAATTCAAAACTAGTAGATAAGAAAATCTTTCGAATGTCTCAATATATAGCAATGTTCAGATGTTGAGATATATGCAATTGGAATGAAATGAAATGGAAGAATGTGAATGTATCATACACGAGCTGGATATATTCTAAACGAGAACAGAGATGATTTATTTGAATACTCTTTTCTGCTAGATATATGCATCCAATGCAATTTTATAAGAGAACATGAGCAGAATATACAAATCACTCCCATGAGATGTGCCTGGTTTTGAATGAGTTCAAAAACGTCTTGATGAAATGCAGTAACCTGCATCTTGCAGAACTGACTAGTCCTGCAGAACTGTCGTTTTGTGATAACATGTGTAATAACGATTACGATTTTAAAGGACTGATCATGATTGTTCACAATTCATATACAACACATCAACATCCTATCATACAATTCTTGTACAGCACGTAAAATGTGTCACCTACCTCCAGCCAATAGAAAATCTTCATGGAGAAATGATTCGCCAATAGAATTAGAAGATCATAATTTAGTAAATGGCCGACAATATTATACAGAACAAGATGGCGGCCTTATTGGACTAAGCTTGTGCTGTTATTGCCGAGAAAAATTGCGAAACATTCATTGAATTAATTATATTATCGCTACAATTTAATTCATCAACAAAAATATTGCAATATCATGATCATATAACAATAGAACACACAACAAAATCACAATGAAAAATATTAAACTGATAATATTCATCCAATTCTGCAAACATATAATTCTGTATCGTATTCATTTTAATCTCGCCTAGTCGATTACAATTCTGTATGATATTAATTTTAATCCCGCCTAGTCGATTAGCTGTCAATCACACGTATTGTAATGAGTTGATCGCTGGTATTAGAACATGTGAGCGATAGACAGCCTGGTCTGGACAAGTGAAAATGGCCATACAGGGGGGCTCCCGGTACCCCGGAGAGATCTGGCGCCAATTTGCCCCCCCCCCCATCAGTACACCTCCTCATTTACACCCCCCTTTCACCACAACAGAGGCTGGTGTGAAAGCGTGTCACGCCACCACTAACAATAGTTCGCACACGCTGAGAAGAGACGCTGTTACAATGGAAATAGTATTGTGAAGGAGTCTCTTCTCAGCTTGCGCGGACTATAGTCTAGTCGCCATTCCTCAGTCCGCAGACACTAGGCCAGGCCTCTCAAGAGAATACCGCAGAAAGCTTTCAACCCTTACCCGGCAAGAACAACAAGGCCTACTCAAGTAAGGCACCTAAACAACCCCCCACCTGAAACCCCCCCCCCATAAACTTACCCCCTCCTACCAACAAACAAGACCAACTAATCAATCGATCACCGGCCAACGCGCCAAGCATCATCAACTAATGACCAGACCAAAGCCTATAGGTCCACACGGCCCCCAAATTAGGGGACCGATATCTCAACGAATAAATGTTTCGAAACAATCAAGTTAGCATAAGTTATGGAGGGGAAAAGGTTCAGCTTGGAAATAGAGAAGTTGCCTTCATAAAGTAGAGAGAAAGTTTCAATTGATGAAATCGAATCTCCAATTGAACTCTAGCAAGATCAAACTTCACAGATTAGTGTGCTAATTTATGATTATGAGAATTATTTATGAGAAGTGATTGTTACAATCGAAGAAGATCAACTTTTGAGCAAGCTGTCCTAAAAGTTTGTGTCTTCCTGTGAACTCTTATCTATAAATGAGTCAAAGTGAGACAAAAACCATTAGGAAGTCGAGTCATTATGACAACTCTTATGTATTCAAGTAAGCCCACCTACCAACATACAGAGAGATTTTGTTTATCTGAAGAATATGAAAACCAAGTTTCAGTATATTTCAGTCTCATAATATTTATAATATGAAAATATATAATTGATTCAAGTTCTGCATTATTGAGTTTGAAAGTAAGTTGTTGAGTTATTATTATAGGTAAGTAAATTTATTGAATTTATCACGTACTCGTAAGTAATGATGAAGTGAATTATCACAAGATTAGGAAGAAAGTAAACTGAGATCTAATCATCTGAAAGCATTCAGACTAGGCACCGAACAATATCAACTCTGATTTGAATAATCACTGGCGGCTCGTGCCGTGGGAAAAGGTGGAGTGTTGTACAGTCACTTCACCTGATATGACGAGCCGCTACTGATTGATTTGAATGGAGTTTTTGTTCGTTCAAAAGTTCCTTTTAGATGATAATATTCAGAATTGATCCAGTTTAGGGAACAATGGATAATTGATCTAAATATCACATATTGAAATCAAATCAAATTAGAGAAACAATTGAGTGTTTTGCCAAACCCGTAGGTGTTTTGGCGGGTGCCCAATCACAAAAACAATACTTTGAACATTATTAGATAAGTTGAATATACATAATATTATTTTCAACGATTGTTTGTATAAAATAAGTATGTCAAATCAATGAAAAACTGATTAAATGATAAAATGATTTGACAAACTACTATAGTAGTTTGAAACATCCACTACCATAATGTATTTCAGTCAGCGACCACATAATACTAAATTGTATTATGCGGTCGCTGATCCCAGTCTTACAAGATTGATAGGCGATAGCTCAGTGAATAGAATAAAGTGAACAGTAAATCAAGAAATCATCAGTGTTATCTGTATGGGGGCTGTGCAGACAGGCGGAATGAGCTGGATCGAAGCTAGTCAGTCGATTTGCATCAGCCGACAACAATGCCATTTCCTTCAAACAGCCAACACACCTGACCCCTTAATCTTGAGGGAGCCGATCACACCTACCCAAACTAACCTTTGGCATAAACCTCTTCTTCTTCAATTTCTCCTCATCCTCTTCTTCTTTTTATACTTCTATTTCTGCAACTCTTCTTCTTCTTTGAATTCAATTTCTCTCTATTTTTTCTTTCATTCCTTCCTTCTCTGTACTACCTTTGCCTTTCCACTCTTTTAACTGGACGCTTTACTCGCATTAATATTGTATTCTCCATCAATCTTCTTTTTCCATCTTATTCAACAACTTCTCGTTCCTCTTCATTTGAATTCTTCTTAATCTTCAATATCTCTCTGTTTTCTCTTTATAGTATTTCGTCTCTATTATTCCATAACTCTCCAATTTTTGTCTCCTGTTTCCTCAAACCATTCATCAACTTTTTCCACGTATCTTCCTGTTTAGTGTATTTCGCTCCTACTTTCTCGTTATTCTTGAATTTTTCTCTTCTGTTTCCTCAATAAATTCATTCACTTTTTCCTCGTCTCTTCCTTCTCTTAACCTCCCCGTTCCCTATTTTTGCTCCTCCTTGTTTCACCTTTTATTCTCAGTTTCTCTTTTTTTGCTAAACCTTCTCTTTGCCACTCAACTAATTTTTCTTCTCCTTCTTTTACCTTTTATTCTCTTATTTCCTTTTGACCAAACCTCCTTTTCACCTCATACTTTCTCAATTTTCCATTTTCTTTGTTAACTTTTTTCCGATGTTTCCTCCTCCTGTTCAACCTCCTCTAAGCATCCGCCAGTCCCATTCTTCCTCTTCCTTCTGTCTTAGTATCCTCCTTTTAGATATTCTTTCGTCTTATTTCCATCCATTTCTCGACTCTTTCTCAACCCTTCCTCATTTCCCCTTTCTCGTCTTTTCATTTACAACTCGTTTAATCCTTTTCCTCAACCTCCTCTTAACAAATTCACTCAACCTCTATCCAATTCAAAATCAACCTCTTCCTTCCTCATCTTCAAAATCGATTTCTTTCTCTCCAATTTTCTCAATCTCTTTACATTCTTCCTTTTTCATCTTGCCATTTCTACTTCGTTTTATCCTTTTCCACAACTATCCCCTTCCCACCTCCCTCAACACCTCTAGTACCGTGTATAACACATCGATGGAAAGGCCAAAAGAACGGAAGCAATGAACGAACAGAGAACGGAATAGGAAACGAGCTGGGCGTTCCTTGCTTAGTGGCGTTCGCTGAAGAGGTTTTCGATTGAAGAGTGAGTCGAGCAGTGCTACAACACAACACGCTACAACTACTATCCAGACTCTGACGATAAATCAGGCCGACCGAGTGCAAGTGGACCGACGACGCTATAATATAAAGTGTCGAGCAGTTTGTCGAATTTGCTGAATTTACAGCCTACAGTTTCTGGTCGGTGAATAAATTTTCTCTCGGGTGACTACTAGCGGAGGTGATAAATCTTCAAATGACATGTATCTCACGTGTAACGAAGGTAACTTTTAAAAAGATTCGAAAGAATAATGCTGGATTCCCCATTATAAAGAGAATATAGATTTTCCATTCTGAAAATAGAGTATCTACCACTGGCGGCTCGTGCCCACGAAACAGGTGAAGTGCTGTACAGTAAAAAAATACGAGCACTTCACCTGTTTTGTAGGTACGAGCCAAGGTTCTTATAGTGTTCTTCTCTATATATGAACCTTGGGTACGAGCCGCCAGTGGTGTCTACTAGTCTTTAAAAAGAATGTTCAGAAGAGTTCTGAGGAGGAATACTCCTTTCAGTATGGGAACTCTTCTGAACACTCTTTTCAAGGTACAGTAGACATTCTCTTCAGAATGGGAAATCATTGGAAATCCAGAATTCTTCTTTCGAATTACAGTAAAACTCCATGCCAAGATGAACACAGGTCAGTGGATTTTCCATACTGAAAATAATTCAGTGGGTTTTCCATTTCTCATGAAAGAGTAAGGTCGATTTCTCACACTAAAAATGAAAAGGTACATTTCCCCATTCTGAAAACAGGGTATCTTCTCCAGTTCTTGAAAAACAGACTACAGTGAGTTTCCTGCACTAGAAAGAGTTCAGTGGATTTCTCATTTTGAAGACAACGTGTCTACTATCTACTAGTTGTTTTGGTAGCAGATAGGTGTGACTCAGGCTCAAGATAAAGAAAAAGATGACAGGATTCATAAGAATGATCCTCTCCTTCAACTCAGCGAAATAAATGTGTAAAGAAGCTAAGCAGATGAAAGAGCAACTGAGTAAGATAGGGCAACGCTTGGTTGCTCAGTCAACGTATCAGTTTTGATCCGAACTAATTTTGTCCATTCGTTTCATACCCAAATAATTTGGTCCATTCGATTTTCAATGCCAACTACTGAAGCATTCAGTGGTGGAAATATCATCTCAGCAAGGAACACATTTATCGAGAAAGAAAAAATGTATTGGAATATCCTGAATTGTTAAAAAATGTTATATGCTATTTTTCATTTTATTTATAACACCAGTGAGCCTATATTATAATTATTACATAGCCTGTATTATAATTATATATATTTTTTGAGCCGTGATTAAATATTTTGATGGGTTCACTAACGGATATGTTTTGTAATAGGTTAGTTCGTTCCAAAATTTGATTCAGTGACTAAGGAAAAAAAGTAAGATTCTCAATGCAGAAGAATTCATCTCAGACAGTTTGATTTCCATTACGATGTTGCTACCTTCGCGAGATATCTGTCGATTGATTTTCTCCGAGATTGCGAATCTATCAGCAAGTGGAGAAAGAGTTCAAAAGAGGACGAGGGTTATCAAGAAGGGGGGACGGGGATAGGGGTAGGGTGTGATCAATAATAGGGCAGGTTATTCTCAATGCAAATTAGATGGCATGTTATCGGCGGCAAATTTTATCATAGCCGATTTTCAGCTTCAAAAGCTCAAGTAGCGTGGCTCTAGCGCTTCCATAGTATCGTCTGTCCAAGCAAAGAAGACATTCTGGCAAGATGGGAAAATGAGTCCAGATTGATCAATATTGGCCCAAAAATTATAAATTTCGTCTTAAATTGTAGGAAGCATTTTTATCTATTATTTGAGATCAAAATTATAATTTCTGAACCAATATTTACCGAACTGGAATTATTTTCCCATCTTACCAGAATGTCTTCTTTGCTTGGACAGACTATATAGAGCCTTCCTCAGTGAACTGGAGCCTAGCCAAAAAGCGTTCGCAGCTCCCTACTCAATATATGATGATGACACTGCTGCTCTTCCAACAGGACTCTATGAGCGAAGCGCCCAATCAAATAAAGAACCTGATTTTTCAGGTTCATCCGCGTTGAACCTAGTGCAAAAGTCATTTATTCCAGATACAATAAATGGTAACCCAATTGGGTGTGTTCCAAATCCATGTTAAATAATTTATTCTAGGTGTAATTTTTGGAAGAGTGAATTGAATCGATTGTAATTGTGTAGGCCTACGTAGGATTATTTTTGTTTTCAGCATCGGTTTCTCAAGCTGTGTATTCAAAGTTCAATCGTCTTTCAATTCATTACGTGTTTGGATTGTTTACCGACATGACATGCAGTCATTTAATTTTTTAGTAAGGAAACTATTTACTTAATAGACTCAATGGAGTCTAAACTATTTTTAGACTGAATGGAGTAGAGAGTATACTTTCGTGCTGCGCTAGCACATTGTTTACACAAATCTTCAATTTGATACAATAAAAAGATGAAAAAATTATGAAAAATATAAGACGTGATGCCATGAATACCCTATTTGAAACAGGTAACAATTGTAAACTATAAGACGTTTTGATGAGAAACAGATTTTTCAATTTTCATATTAAATCTTCTCATTGAACCATTGATTCACATCAAAACAGCTCAATAGATAGATAGATGCCTTCATTTTCCACATAGTAAAATACACAAGTGATGTGGGCGAAGTTGAGGCACAAGAGCCCCCTCAACCCACAATAGTCGATGATTCTAAAGTGAAATCTAGCACAACTTCAGAGATTGAAGAAGTTGAACAACAGGACAAAACAATCGTATTTCATATTAAAATTGCATACAATGTAATGAAACAATACCTATAAACAATATTATTTCTACATTATCCAGGAGAGATTACACTGGTGAAAAATCATTATTATTTGATAATAGTCATCTAATGTTATTGTTTATGATCAACGTTCTCTGAACAAAAAAATTTGCAATATAAAACACACCAGAAGGGTTTCTCCTAAATAACAAATCTAGAAAGAAACAATCACTCAGACTTTGAGAAAGGGTTCGAATCGAGCTGCGGGAGAAAATACGGCAAGAGCCGCATGCTCCTTTCTATTCAGGAGGAGATCTATAAACTACAACCCCGCTTAACGGAAGCATCTGAGTACATTGCGATCGAGTTTTTGTCAAACATTTCTTCTAAAAACACTCTCTAACGCGCATGCGCCACCCGATACCATCTAGGGCTGCTCGCTACGAAAATAGAACGGACTGGCCTTGGTAAGAATCGCGTCTACTTATTTTAAATCTATGATAATCTCTGGTCTAATCTCTCTCGTCTGCATTGCTATCCGTACTCAGATCAGAAGCCAAAGAAAAGTCAACATTTGTGAACAGTTGTTGCACTTGGCAGACAAGAATAATTGCGGATTGTATTGGTGGCGGCAAAAAATATCGGCTACAAATGTGTGAAGACAAAATAAAACGATGAAGAAGGTGTTGTGAAGAGGGCAAGTCTTCTACAACACGAATATGATTGAAGATGAAGTTGTAGATTAGTTATGATGATGATGATGTAATTATGTAGATTAGTGTAGAGATGATGCCAAAAATCAGGGTGGTTGGCTAATAACAGTTATTAGTGTTAACAGAATTAGCTCTGTCAGGACAGTCTGGAGCTATTTTTGATAGTGAATTATTAGAGCTGGGGTCGCTCTCATTTTGACATACAGACCGCAAACAGCTCGCAGACTGTCCTGACAGATTTGAGAATTAATAACAGACATACGCCAACTGCCTCAATTATTGGAGCCAGCTATAGATAAAAATGAGTAAAAAATATAGCACAATTTCATCCAAATGCCACTCATGAATCAGATTAAACAGAGTAAGTTCAAGATCTGCCGGTAAGTTCCACGCATCTATTAATCAACCCTGGAATCGTAATCCAATACAAAATAATAGTACAATAAATTTCTTCTGGAAATGCTTTGTCAAACTTACCGTTTAATAGCTGGATTGCAGAGGGAACAAGCAGCAAGCCACAAAATTCTAGGTAGAAAGGAATGAGACCTGTAAAAAGGGAGAAAAAGAAAATTATAGATAGGAAATAATTTTTGTCAAGGAAGAAATGCATAATGGGAGGTATTCAATAACAGATAGAAAGGATTCAATAATGAAGCTTCACATATTTTACTTTACAACTTGTATCCTGTTCCACGTCAGTGAATAAAGGTAGTGGGGAGAATAGGAAAATAAGTTATGATATGAACAATCTAAATAACAAACTTTTAAGAAATATATATATCTCAAGAATAAAAACAAAAAGTCAATAATAACCTCAACGAGTACTATTGAAAACATGAAAGAATATGATAATCGAACGTCCCTGTAATTTTCCAATTTCATTTATGAAATTCGTATTCCAATATGTAAATAAGATATAATAGATTAATCATTTGAATGATCGATTAGGGAAGCCCAACTACACAAGATTCTCAGAAAAATACCAATTATGAAGATGATTACAGACAAAAAATTAACAAACCTTAGAGGAGCACTGACGTCCTGAAATACCTACATTGCTAAATGCGTTAATGTCAATTATCCAGCTTCAATCTTCCTAAATTACTTAAAAGATTTACAGGCGATTGATTTGCATGTTTACTTGATTGAAAAAACAGATGATTTACGTTTAGTGTATGTAAACCTATACTTGAACGTCTTTATTTGACTAATTCTTTCTTAAACAGGATGAAAAAAGAGGACCAGAAAGTGGGAATTTCCAACAGCCTATTCCAACAACTGGACATTGAATCAATAGAAAAGAGGAGAGGATTTATCAAGGATATTATTGAATCAATTAGAAGAGGATTTATCAAGACTGGAACGGTTTTTGAATATCAATAACAAAGAATAGCCCAGTGCTTGTGATTATGTGAACTTATGCTTCAACTTGCATTTAAGGTTAGATTGAAAATACAGCTCACAGATTTGGCGAATAAAATTATTTTGATTGATTACATATTCAATTATGTTATCAATTAACATAGTTCTATTAGCCAAGGATTGCTTATGAGGAATGAGTCAACGATAAAACTTTTATTATTGATAGTATTAAAATATTTTCCTATCCTCTCTACTTTTATTTCCTTTTCATAGATTTTTGTGATATTTAAACTTAATTTGAATTAAATTTTGATAATTCCATACTTGTTTTGTTCATTTTAAGGCAAAGAAGACAAAATGATTCTACAATCTAGAAATATTTGTTTGAAAAATCATATAATTTTGAGTGAATGTACTTAATTTGTATTTTCAAGTCCTGTCTTGTTTTTGAAATATTTTGTAATTGGATAAATGGGTTGAAAGGACCCTCACTTGTTTTTGAAATTGCAGCTAGATTTATATTCAATAATTGAATGAGCACTTGAAATTTTGTGATATTAATCAACAAATCATTCACTACAAGACTCAAGGAATAGACTTGAATAAATTCTCTAGCTTCAACTTACTGGAAATAAATGAAATCCATACCGTTAACGCCAGGAATCAGGCAAGAAATATCGGCAGTTTTATTAGGAGAGTTGAAAGCTGGGGGTGATATTTTACAACCCCTAACTCGCTAATGAGGTTTTTCATGTTCATTAATAAATTTTAATAATGAATGTACATTCAAAACGATTACAAGCTTCAGCTATAAACTAAGCTTCCTCGCCGGTGAAAAGTTTATAATTATTTCTTAAAACATCATGCTAATGAAAAGGGTATTGAGATTTAAATATTTTTAATAAATTCCAATAAAATTTTTAGGAGTGGATGTGGACATTTAGAAACATAGTGCATTATTCTAATGGAACGCCAAGAGTAATCCGAAATTTGAATTTGGAATACTAAATTAAAACTACTGAATTCTCATAAATAATCGATGTCGCAGGCACATACGTACAAGATATAGCAGGGATATCCATAGAAAAGCCAGATATCGATATGTGAATCATCCAAGTACAGTATTTAAATTGGATAGAGATGCTTTTAAAAATATCGCGTCGATATCAATGTTTTTAGAGACAACAAGATTCGACCGCGTTCCATCATGTACTTGCAGACACCTTCAACAAATCTCTAGAGATTCCAGTTGAACCTATTCTCTGTTCAGGTGATGTGGCATACGATGGCACGAACATAGGATGGATTTGAAAAAGACAGAGAAGAAGAGGATGATACGGAAAACAGAAAAAAGACAAAGAGATGAAATAAAGACAAGAAGAAAGAGGAAGAGTATTCGGGAAATATGATGAGAAACAAAGAGAAAGAAATTTCGGGAAGAGATGATACTGAACAGTGACTGAGTCACGGGAAAAAATAAGATAATGAGATGAGAAACAGACAAAGTGAGACAGGATACGAATCCAAGAGAAAGAGAATACGGGAAAAAAGTGAGACTGCAATGAGCAAGTGAGAAAGAAAATGAGGATGATCAGGGAAAAGTACAGAGACTGAAATGTGAAGATACAAAAAGAGGCAGAGGAGAAGAAAAGAGCACAGAGATAGAAAAATAGAAAAGAATAGAAAAATACAAGGAAAAATAGGTAGATAAGGGAAAAGTAGAGACTAAAATGAGCAAGAGTTACGGAAAAAGAGAGCAGAATGAGATCAAAAAGAGGCAAAGAGAAACAGGATGAGAATAGACTATGAGAGAAAGAGAATACATGAAAAAGTAGTGAATTTATAAGCAAGAGACAAAATTAAAATAAAGATGATCAGGGAAAATTACAGAGACTGAAATGGGAAAGAGACAGTGAAAAAGAGGATGATATTCAGAGATAAGAAGAATGAGATGAAAAGAGACACAAATTTATCTTGTCGCCTCTCTCATCTCAGCGGGATCCAGGCCCAGGAAATCCAGCCTGCACCGCACAGCTATTCTTTCAACAGAGCCGGCGTTTTCCCAGCGTCAAAACGCTGCTCTTTTTGAGACGCTGAAAATTTATATCCGTTCTAAGCGTTGCGAGATTACCCTGCCTAGGTTATCCTGCGATTCATGGCCCGAAAACACTTCACATTTCTTACACTGTTACAAGCGCTCCAAAGTGAAACATCACAAAATTGGAGACACATACTTCCAGAGCGTTTTCAGCGTTATTTGTTCAATACAGATGGTCTGTATTGGAATCGGAAGAAATTTATTGGCAAAGAATTTACAATAGATAGAACTTCTCAGTCATACCCCAACGATGTAAAGGCATAATGGGGAGAGACAAAGAAAAAGAAGAAGAACTTTTCAGTCATGTCCCATGTTTCATGGGCATTTCAGCCCATGTGAAGAATATTTTCTATTCTACATTTTTATAAATCCTTGCATAGTACATAAAGAGAAAAATATTATTTTATGTTCTATACAACCCTATTGGGAAAATCCGATCTTACCAATCTGCGAAACAAGTAGGAGCCAATCTTCTAAGGTACAAAGGTAAGTTACAAATACTGTAATACAAGTCTAGTACTGTTCAGACTTCATACAAAAATAATAGTAATAATACTGTAATAATAAAAATTCCAGTTATTATTAAATAATTAGAAATACTCTCAACTTTCCATCTTAAATTCTACTGGACGTAACTAGGCAAATGTTTGTGATGAGTAAAAACGTTAGAATAGTATGATCGAGTCCCTCAAGAATTACCTTGAAAGCCAATTATGAATAGCGAGAAGTTCAATTATGGTTTATCTAACAGAAGATAAGGGTTGTTGATTATTATTATTCTATGGGGTTTTATTAAATTTAAGAAAGTTTCATACTTTCTTATCCAGTATTATTTTCTGTTCATCAATGATTGGAAATTGGAATATTCCCCCAGAATAAAGATCACTCCAAGGGTTCACAAAATGATTTTAGAAACCCTTGAAATGAACTATGACATTTCAGTGGAACACCTCCCTCACTAACAAACAGAAAAAAAACAGAAGATAATAACGGAATTAGGGTAAGGTGTTATTAAAATCTCCGTAATGGAAATGAAAGAGTCATAAAATAACAATAAACCCCCCTTTTCCTCAAAGTAACAGACAGAGAGAAAACTGGAGAGCTCTAGAAACGTTACAAGCACATGGAGAGGAGCACAGAGCTTTTTGTGTAATAAAAGAGAGAGTTTTTAAAGTCGAGATAGAGAGAAACGAAAGTCACGCTTGTTGATTAACAAAGTGTTGGTTGTCCCGTATCTGATGGGCGTCCCCCCATAGAATACCCCCTTCCACCATCAGAATACCCCTTTCTTTATCACAATATTTCCTTACCTCATCTGAACTCCCTTCCTCTATCAGAATGCCCTCTTTCTCTCTTCAAAATACCCTCTTTTCCTTATCAGAATAGCCCTTTCCCGATCAGAATACCCCTTTCTCCCATCAGAATACCCCCTTTCCCCTACCAGAATGCCCTCTTCCCCACAACAAACACATTTCGTGGCAGTGCTGTGCATAAAACAACACTTCTCTTTTCACCAATGTTACACGGCAGGGCATCTCCATTAAGTGCATTCGAAAACTTTTGATACGCGGCTACCCTCTGCTCAATGTTTAGGTTTGGCCTCGTGCTTTTTACTTCAAAATCCAGCTTCTTTACTCCACTCCCCACTTTCTTTACAATTCGTCCGCCTTTTTGGCGCCTTCTCTTTCCCGCGCTTTTTTCCCTCCACTTTTTCCCGCGCGCGCAAACAATAAGCTTTGCCGTCGCCATCACGACTCATTTTTCCTACTCGACATTCTCTTGTCATTTTTCCGGCATAGAAAAGCCAAGCTGCAAAAAGCAGCAGCCCGGTAAGACGATTGCAGCAAGCCCGTCGTCTCGATTAGAAAGAGCTGCTACATCAAAATGCTACCGCATGACACACGGCGGCTAATAAAGGACTTCCTCTTTTTACGCTTCATCAGCCCTTATTAATATTCCGACATCCGCTAATTACACATAGAAAAAGTCCATCACATATTCCACACGTTGTAAACGGAAAAAAATCCCCCAAAAGGACACATTCAGTAATATATTCGTTATCTCAATTAATTCATGTTTCATATTTTATGAAAAAATATAATTTTTAAAATTCCACCTTATATGCATAATATATGCATAAGGAAAAGTCCAGCTTATGTACAACATCCACAGTTGTAAAAAATTCAGCGAACAGACACATTCTGTAATCTATTTGTAACCTCAATTAATTCATGTTTCCTGGAAATGATATTATTTCATTGATGAGGAACAGTTTCATGGCAATAATAATTTTTTCAAGGAGAAAATGTTTCATGTAATTAACATTATTTTATAATCAGGAAACTAAGTCTGGCTTTTAAGCTCATTAGGAAAAGTCCAACAAATATTTTGTATCTACAAGTCACATGGGAGGGGGGGGGAATTCAAGAATAAAACTCCTTATTCCTCCTTAAAAATCTACTT
This sequence comes from Sogatella furcifera, assembly GCA_017141385.1. Classification (NCBI taxonomy): domain Eukaryota; kingdom Metazoa; phylum Arthropoda; class Insecta; order Hemiptera; family Delphacidae; genus Sogatella; species Sogatella furcifera. The sequence goes on along the minus strand of CM029551.1, from coordinate 9,980,525 downwards.
ATCATCTCATTAATTCATGTTTTTCATTTTTTGGAAATTATATTATTTCTGAAGAGGAAACTCTACCTATACGCTTCAGGGGAAGTCAACTTAATAGGGGAAGTCAACACATAATCACATGAAAGAAGAAAATTTCGGAAACAAACAGTATTCCATATTGACATTCTCATACCGGGTGCGGCAGTAAAGATGAACGATTTTAAAAATATCGTGAATTTGTTAGTTTCCATTCAAAAACATATTTATTGGTGTCAAAATGCTCGCATGGGAATACCATTTGAGAAAGTCGAGAATGGAAAATCACATCAGGCATGTGGTGGCCAAAATCGTTGATACAGTGCGTCCTTGCATTATTGCCCTTTTTGTAGACTCTTCAATAGTAGGGTTCCTTGTTTATTTCCGTGAGAAGGTTCGTGAAGAAAGCAGCAGAACCAAATATTTCGTTATATAGGGTATCTAAGGATATCATAACCACTTGATGCTACTCTAGATTCACGACTGGGTCACGTAATGGCAGATTCAAAATGGTGGATGCCGCATTCCATAGAAGCGTTCAAAGAACGGGAAACATCAGTGATAAAAACTTCAAGTAAACGGGATTTGTTTGGAATTTCAATTTTTACTAGTTTTTTCTTACATATTTAGGGCTGAAACATCATTTTCCATCAACAAGACATCTTTTTTCAATTTTTAAAACATCGCTCTCTCAACTTGGGCGACTTCGTCCTTAATTTTGTTCAGAGTTCGGGGCTTGTATCGTATTGGATGTTGTTTTGAGAAGGAACAGCCCCCTACTCGATATGAATGTTGAAGTGAATGTTGATGGATTTCGATAAATGGTGTCGAAATTTAAGCTTTACGACGGTAACTTACTCATTATTTAGAAAAAAAAACAATCATAGGCAAAACGCGTTTTTCCATCGTCCAACGCTCTATGGCGACTACTGGAACAAGAATACAAAAAATGGTAAGATTACACGAGTCTAACTTCACCATCCTCACCACTCTCGGTGACGAAGGAAATGAGTAATGCCCTTCTCAAAAACGTCCATCTTCTCTGCCGCACCCTGTATATTCCCATATTTATTCTCAATCTTATAAATTCATGGTTTATATTTTATGTGATTTATATTTGATTAATAAAGAAGAGTCCTTCAAATCTGATTATCAAGTGGAAAGCAGCCAGAAAAATTTTATAAGATTAGCCTAAAGCACAGAAGAATCTGTGGGTTTGTTCAAATCAATTTACTGTTGATGAATAAAAACGTTACAGTTAGTACCTGATCTATCAGGAATACCAGGGTTCTTAATTTGAAACCTTCGTGATAAGGAAATGGAGAACATTTTACAAGAACACAGCCTCAACAAAGAAAAGCTGGAAAGAATGTTTGCAGTTGTTAAAAGAGGAAAATATTATTGTAACTGTTTTGGGTGACGTCACACATGTATACAATGGCTTACAGAGTAAGTACATAGTTGAATTCCGGGCTGAAATAAAAGTGGCAGCTCACAGAGAAGGAAGCTTCTTCTCTTATTCATTTCATTCCTTTTCCTTGTGCTTTCCTCTGACTCACACCTACAACACCGACGCACAACAAACTAGTCACTCGAGGAAGTTTCTTTTCAACTTAATCCTTGAAATTTGCTGTCTTTTCCGCATATCTCTCTTTCCAACATATTTTAGCTTCTTCAAAAATCTACTGATCACAAGCCAAAAAGGAATCAATACTCAATCAAGAATTCTTTATTAATCATTTTTCACCAATTGTAATTTATTTTTCATTTTCATCAAAAACGTTTAATCCAATTCGTTAATATCCAAACGGTAAATTTCTTTTCCAATTCATCAAAAACGTTTTATCCAATTAACATTTATCTAAACCTTTTACATCTAGAAAAAATAGACAAACCGGAACATACTTATTCATTCTATAAACTTCTAAAAAAGTATTAATTTTTATAAAATAAAAAGAAAATTCAATCTACTGAACAATATTTAGTTATCTCTTGTATTATTTGCTCTTTACTGGTTGAAACGTCTTTCATATCAATGCATGGTATGTCTGGATCGGACGGGATGACCGAATGAAAAGAAATCCAAATCCTCTTCTCAGTCTCCAAAACTACTCCATTTATAATAAGAATAGCACAATGATAGCGTATTCAAAGACATAAATGAAGTGCAGTCACGAGGATAATAACTACAACGGATTAAGTAGAATTAAATAGATAAATAAATGTCTTCATTTTTCCACTTGGAAGATTACATGAGGAACAAGAGTCCATCTTCCTCTTAACCCACAAAATAATTATAGAGTGAATGAGTTCCTACAGTATAACTTCTATTACTGGGAGAATCGTTATTCTCTTTATGGAATTCGAATTAGTATATAATAGGGGAACAGTTCCTCGATAAAAGCTACAAAAATGCTCATTAATGAAAAATGTGTAATGCCATAGCATTGAAACAAGAATCATAATTCTCATCTAACAATCTCTGAGATTTCTCAAGCACTTATTATTCCACTACATACACGATCTTGGAGCAATACTGCAACATAACAGTTAAGATACGAATTCAGTCAAACCAGATACGAAACATGCCCTTTATTTGGGAGGATTGGAAAAGTTGAAGGGCAAATAGCGACTTGACTGCATGTTAACATTTTTCCAGTAACGAGGTTCATCCTCCACTGCAAAACGACTGCTGCAACGACCAACCAAGGCGATTAGGAAAGGCTTAATAAGGTTCGTTTTTGCGACGCTGGTATCCTGCAGAGGTTTACGAGTGAAATGTGCAAGCATTTCCGAGTTCAGGGGGAAAGAGGGCAGATATTGCTCCGAATACTCGCTATACTACGACTAAAGAGCTCCAAGAAGGGAGGCAGCAATTATTATCGAAGTTGATGTTTTCCCTTGCCGAGTTTTATGGCTTGCAGTTGGTCTGCGACTACGTGAAACGACAGGCCACGCTATGTGCCTATAGTCTGTTCGAGCAAAGAAGACATTTTGACAAGATGGGAAAATGACTGTAACTCAGTCAATATTGGTTAGAAAAATAATTATTTAGACTAATATTGTAGGAAACATTCTGCTCTACAATTTGAGACCCAATTTATAATTTTCGAACCAATATTGACCGAGCTGTAGTCATTTTCCCATCTTGTTAGAATGTCTTCTTTGCTCAAACAGACTATACCTCTTCCGGGCAGAACGCGTGTTGTTGTACATTATTCGCTTGGTTTGACTAGGTCTTATCTTCAAATTCAACAGACCCCAATTGTCGAGAGGTATCTTTGCAATGACAACAGAGTACAAACAACACTATACATACAGTTCAACACTATATTGCCTCATAGTTCTTGAATTTCTGTAAAATAATGAAATTAAGGGATACGCGCATGAATCAGTACTAATAACAAATACTGTATTGAATGTTTAAGAAAATCTTTAGTAAATTTATTGTGGATGCAGATAGTCTACGTAGTAAGATATACTGAAATCCAGTAAGTAGACTGGAACATTGAGTAACAACAAATGAATACTGGTAAATTACTATTCAAGAAGTCTTTGCTCTTCTTGGCAAAACGAAATGCTTACATTATCCTACTCAAGAACAATACTGCAGACCATTTGTTACCTAAAATTATATCACATTGGATATTTTTCTCATACTCATACAATAGTGATGTTCTGTTGCTGTAGCCACTTACCACAACTAATTTTAAAATCCCACTATTTTACAGACATGTTCATTTTAAACGTACTGTAGAATACAGCAAGGTTATTAACAATAATAATAACCCATGTAATAATTTTAGAATTCAGTATACAGTATAAATATTCTAGTATTAGTAAAGTAATATAGTATTCACTTTAGTATCATGGTTTATTATATCAACCATGGTTCTATACCGAAAATAAAATACTTAGAACTGACAAAATATTTGTATTTTATTTCGTTATGGACCGATTCTACAATATCGACAAATAAAAGATTCAGTCGCGATTTTCGTTTAGTATCAGTAAAGTGTTCTAGTAGAAAGACAAGACAATTGAACCGTGTTTCAATCCGTGTTTACACCAGTAAATTGAAACAGAGAACCTACTTTCAACTACTAGTAACAGCAGTTGCAAAACTGTACAGAACTCATTGAATATGAGTGGTGGAGTAGGGAATCAACAGGTGAACTACATATGCCCAATCGATAAGGTCCTCGCTCGCATTCAAAGGGCGTCCATTAGAGTACGTTCATTATGACAGCGCACGGCATGGAGGCAAGAGATTCAGCTAACTAACTAACTTTTCCTATAGTCTGTCCAAGCAAAGAAGACATACTGGCAAGATGGAAAAATGACTCCAGCTCGGTCAATATTGGTTCAAAAAATATAAATTTGGTCCCAAATTTTAAGAAACATTCTGCTCTATGATTTGAAAACGAATTTATAAATTTTGAACCAATATTAACCGAGCAGGATTCATTTTCCCATCTTGCCACAATGTCTTCTTTGTTTGCTTGAACAGATTATACCAACGGGAACTCCTAGAAAAGCTCCTGGAAACAGACCTGGAGTCTGTAAAATTTACTTCATATCATACAGTGTTAACGAATTAAGTCTCAAATCGAAACTATTTCACACGACTCCCATAGTCCCATCCACTGTTCGGCCTGCGACAGTAAAGAACTGTGGATTGTTAAACAGGCAGTTCAAAACAGCTGTAAACCAGCAGGCTGGTTGGACTGTCAACTGTGAACGATCGAACTTGCAGTGAATGGAAACCCTGAGAGTTGAAATCATCAACACTGGCGAACTGTATGTCCACGGTTCAATTGTTTTTCTAATAATTAATACATTCCATGAGTAACGAGATAAAATCGGTCAAATTTTGTATATGATACGATAAATAAAATACAGTACAAGACGCTCCAATACAAGTACAGTAGAACGCCGATTATCCGAACTAATTGTGACCGGGATCAATTGGGATAAGCAAAAATTCGGATAATTGGACATGGAATCGTATTAAAGAAAAACATTCTGTTAAACTTGGAATAAACTGTATTACATTAGAAAAGTACAGTGTAGTGATGTTAAATAATATGGAAAGCAAAACAAATACTGTACTAAACTACAGAACAGTAAGTACAAATAAATAAGTACAAAACATCGCCTCGCCGCGCTACGATCACGACGAAAACGCTGGTTTTTAATCTATTACTACGCTTAAGAGCGATTCAGAAAATAATTGGCAATTCGGTTAATCGGCGTTCGGAAAATCGGCTCTACTAAAATAATAAAATAAAAAAATACTGTACTGTACTTTTTTTTAATTGGACTCTTTCAACTGTACCAATGTATAATATTGAATTAGCTTTGTATTATATTAAATCGGCTAGTTCAACATATTCAATCAGTTGATTATTGAATCTGCTAGTGAAGCATATTAAATATGCTGGTGTATCATATTGAATGTATCAAACTGAAAGACTATAAAACCCTAGAACACAGCTAACAGAATTTGAATACTGAAAATAATAAATTAACCTTTCAAGTCTTCTCCTCTGGAATTTAGTAGAGTTATCGTTAGTAAAGACAGTCAGTCGTTTCCCGTCTCTGGAGGAATAGTAACTGTTTCATTACACTCCAACTAATTAACTGGATGTTAATCAGAGGTGTTCTGCGTCGTCACTTGGTTACGAAAACTGGCTCATGATTGAGAGGATCAAACTCCTAGCCACACGTTACCTCTATCCTAGTTGATAATTATCACCTCTGTTGTATAGTGGAGTGAACATGAAACTGGCAACCAGCTGGTAGGCCTAAGCCCTTCATGGGCTGTTGAATCATTTACTTAACCTTTCAAATACAGTATTGACTATTGATTGCTACACACAAGATTTAGATTTATGATTTGTGCTGATTGTAGAGGAATTGGGATTCCCAAAATAGCTGTACCATTCTTGAAACCTCACAAATACTGAAATTCAATACTAACAAACAAAATACTAACGAAGTTAATCCAAGCAATTCGGCCTACCTTATTTGGGTTTCACTAACCTTCCATTCTCATTCTGGATCAAGTGTTAGGATCTAAATATCAATGATTATACAACTGACAGAAACTGCTCGTAACAGTCCACAAAGCATTATGTAACACTTTGCAAGATTCTATTTTATTCATCTACCTACAACCTTAATACTGTAACTATAATTTGTACGGTCAAATTATTTGTTTTGAAAAACTTATAATTTACTCCCGCCCGAATATATTATAAAACTGAAATTTCTGTTAATCAGCCTTAATTATTAACACAATTATGAATCTTATCATAATTTTGTTAATTTAGGTGAAGAGATGAGTTGCTCGAACATTGTTTGATGCTCAAGTAACTTAAAATTTTATCATGTTTCAAAACCTTTAAAGGCGATTCAAAGCTTCTAAAAATTTGATACATGATACACAAGACGATTTAAAATAATACATGGTAAATAAAAATACATATGGAAAAAATCACACTCAACAATACTGTATTGTATATTGTATCGTTAATTGATGAACTTTAATAGTATCTTGTTGAAAGAGAATGAGACATGTGATTTTTCCACAAAAGTGATATTTTGGTTGAGTGATATATTAAGGTTGAGTGGTAGAAAGGACTTCTTAGTCCTAACTCCACCTAATAAAGAATATTTTCATTTCATATTTTCCAATAAGGATAGGCTAGAATGATGTCATTTTTTAATTATCAGAAAGCCGGAATATTCTATGCTTCATCTTGTTTAATTTTTTATTGAGTCATCCTGAAGCCACGATCGAGCCGCGAACGTTCGTTGGGTTACACCCGAACGAACAAGCAGTATGGAATACGAATTTTTCATTAAAATTGAATGGGAAATTCGCATTCTCTTTTCTTGTTCGCTCTGGTGTAACTGAAGCCTGATATCATCCCACACCTCGTTCCAATTAAATGCTCAACCTCTTTCCTCATTGTACTACTAAAGATAACTTGTTGAACAAAACAAATCAAATGTGAACTGAATTAATGGAAGCATCAAAATCGATTATCTACTTTTTATTAGCATTATGAGTGTAAATTTCATGAGTTTAGAACATAGCCCAACTTTGTACATTCCAGTGTACATCTAGTCTTACCAACTTTTACAAATACCAAATTTTGTAAATCAACTATTATGAAACAAGCCCCTTATTTTAAACTCAAATTTGTAGAATTGCAGTTCTAGCATAGAAGTGTTCACACTTCACAGTGTTCTCGTTGCTAGAGTTAGTATTAATTTGAACAATAAACTTGAACAAGTAGCTTAATAATTTGTTGAGCATGTAGCAAAGTGAACTAAAGAGTGATTCAAGGTAGGTTTCCATTACTACAAGTTGCAGGCACATGTCGGGCACAAGATGCAAAAGGAAAACGTAGCTGTGTGGAGCAACGCAAATGAAAAATCAGCTGACTAGTGTGCGTTGCTCTATACAACTCTGTGTTTCTATTGCATCTTAGGAACATGTGCCCGTGCTACTTTTGTAGTAATGGAAACGAGGTTTTATCCATTAAGCAAAATGGATCTATGATTGGTTGCGACCGCACATCCTCGTTGCCAATAAATAAATACAAAAAATTTCTAACATTTTGTAAATAAATATCTGCCGGTTTCACAGCTGCTGAAATCAGATGAAGTGTCGAGTTGATCTAGTTAGTGGAAGGCTGGTATTTGGTGCATTCAGTATTGATTAACATGAGACTCCAACGGCTGGTAAAAGGACAGACACGGCCGGGACACATTTCCAACCCCCGGTTAGGTTGGAAGCCAGCCCAAAACGGCCCCCACCAGCCAAGAAGCCTCCCCATGATCTACAAAATTCATGATCCAATAAGAAATTATAGCTCAATCGTCAAAGAAACAACTTAAAATACATGGCTTCATAAAATCTTTTTGAAAATTACATAAAAATTCACAAGTTCATTTTTTTGAAGAAATACAAAAACCAACAAAAAACTCGATTTGCAAGCTTACAAGAAACTGACATGGATCACCACCACATTGAAAATAGGGGTCAGCTTTTCCAAAGAAGTTTAACTGAATTTTACTTTAAACCATTAGCTGGCTCAATTGGGATTGGGGCTGGAACTGTACAAGATAATAAATATGACGATACACTGTCCGCTTATAGTTTAAAATTTTAGGTGAACTTTTTTGGAGAAACCGATCCTTTTATTATTTATCAAAAATTGAATGGAACTGCTGAGTAGGCGGCTATGCCTTATAAACCCCCCTCCACACGCTTTACAATTCCGTCCGGTGTATTCAGAGAATAGAATATATATAATATTCTCTCTGGGTGTATTATGGAAATATAAATTAATTTCTACTATATTCAGCTGAATTGGCAACGTTGCATCAAGTCTTACTGGCCCATTTTCGTGCTTTCTACTCTAGTATTGCCATAATTTGAACTCTCCACATTGGCAATAGAGTAATAAATATTTATTTGCAATGGAAACAATGGGTTTCCTCAATTATTTACCTTTACAATGTAAGATGATAAATTGAGAAGCAGTATTAAATTTAGGACTCAACCATGCACAGATCTCAACTCAACTTTACTTCCTGTACTCACATTATACAGGCTGTCCAAGCACAGAAGACATTCTGGCAAGATGGGAAAATGACTCCAGCTCGGTCAATATTGGTTCAAAAATTACAAATTAGATCTCAAATTATATGAAACATTCTAATCTACAATTAGAGACCAAATTTATAATTTTTAAACAAATATTGACCGAGCTGGAGTTATTTCACCATCTTGCCAGAATGTCTTCCTTGCTTGGACAGACTATAACGTACCTTTGCTCCCCAAGGATTCCTTCCATTTCTCAAACAAAGTTCCTGCCTTACTACATTATCCACTTTGACCGGTCCCGAAATTTGCTCAAATCATACGAGCCTTTGTACAATTTCATTCTAAGAGGAGGAACTGCTTAAAAAAGATCATTATTTTCAACACTAATCCATATACAGTACTAGTCGGCTCGCTTCGCTCGCCTGCAAAACCTCTGCCAGTGTCAGCTGAGACAAACAGGCTCGATTCGCAATTTATTGAACACATCATTTCTTGATCTAATCTGGACCTGTTTACCAAATTTGAAAATTTTCTGCCAATTTGTTCTCGGAAAATCTAACAAAAACTCAGAAAATTCCGAAAAGTAGTAAAACGATAATATCGAGCGTAACCTTGGGAAGTATATCGAACATAGTTTAGAACTTGATTCAATATCTTCCAAATTATTTCATCTATAATCTCACTGAACCATTGAATTTACAGTAAGGATTGGTCGTATCAAGGCGGAAGATATGCAACCCGTAATACATCTACAATTTTGAAAACCTGATTACTGGCGTAATCTTGATCAGATTTCAAAAATATTTTAATTAAACATTTCTAGACCTTATCTGAACCTGCCCACCAAATATCAACATTTTCTACCGATTGGTTCTCGAAAAATGAAGAAAACGCCGAAAAACTATAGAAAACCTCAAATATTTGGCGTATCCTTGAAAAGTTTTTAAAACCCGTTCTTAGCGCGCGTCTAAACGTCCAACTGAACATGCCTGCCAAATCTGAACGCATTCGGTTCAGTGGATCCTTAGTTCTGGTGATGAATGAATCAGTGCCATTTCGCTTTTATATATAGAGATAAGTAGCCTATAAGTGTATAACTTTAATGACAAATCTTGACTATATTTTACTTGTCTTAATAGAACTGCCTCCAAAACTTGAGGCGGTTGGCGAATGACTGTTAATAATTCTCAGCTCTGTGAGGAGATTGTGAAGCTATCTTCGAAAGTTAATTATAATAGCTGGGGTCGCTCTCGTTTTGATGTACTCTCGCAGACAGCTCATCGACTGTCCTGACAGAGCTGAGAATTGGTAACAGTCATTGGTCAACCACTTCAATCTTTGGCGCCAGCTATAACTATTTATGTGCATATAAATTAGACTATCATACGCAACTAAATTAGAGTTTAAATCATTTATGAGCCTCGGATTTAAATCAAGTTTGGACTATCTTTTTACTACTTTTCAGCTTCTCACTAAAAATAATATTTGTCTGGTAGTGAATTGATAACTCGATTTCATTTTTTCTATACTCTAGTAGCAAAATTAGTGTTTTAGGTGCTATACCTAAAATTCTCCTTCTTTCTACAGATGATATTTTTCTTGTAGCGGGTTGATAAATTGATTTTAATGTTGCTACACTCTGTTCACAGAGTTTTTGGAGCAAATTGAGTTCAGTATTTCCGGTGTTATACCTGTTTTTTATACCTGTTATACCATGTTTGGATTACATTATCAGTTTTATTTGCCCAAGATTCACCGTTGACGCGTCAAGCTAAATAGCGGACACGTATTAAGCCTGCATAACTAAGCACCTGCATTGCAGATAGAACTAAGTACAGTACAATCTACAATGCTGGTCTAGCTAGAAAGGCTATTGGCCCATAGAAATATAAGTATTATAGTTCTATGTATTGGTCATTGTTTTCCTTCAGCATTACTTATGATGATGATAATAATAAAAATTTCTATAGAATTGGTACAGAGAACCACGTATATTTTCTTTCAATGTTTCAACTACATAACTATAGCCCGATTTCAAAAACATAGAGCTGTATCCAACTAGTGATGCAGTCACACTTTGATATCAGCTTCATGAAAGGTATTGAGAATAGACTAAACGTATCTCATTCAAGCAAGTTTAGTTTGATCATCACAAACAAATGGGAGAATATTCTGAAAAGACCAAAGAGTGAATCAATAATTCTACTTTATTGACAAAAAATTTCATCCTCAAGTATCAAGCTTATTTAGGATACTCTATATGTTTACAGTCTACAACCTGCTCAACTGAGCTAAAAATATTTTTATTTTCCATTGGTTCGGTTGAGTGTCATGTTATTTTTTCTTATTTCTCCATATTAAAAAAAACAACGATACTTTTTATTTTAGACCATTACTTTACCAATTCAATTTAAAATAAAAGTTACTATAATTATTTTTCCCATAAGTGATGGTTGATATATTTGCCTACAATGAGTCTAACGTGGAGTGGTTGTTTAAAACTTTTTAGCACGTATAATCAAAAGCAGTTTCAGTTTCAGCAAATTCAATTCAACACTAAATTTAATCAAGATATGATCGCATTATTGAAGAAACATCCTCAAGTAATGAAGCTTTGTAATGGGTAATAATGTGTCTCATTTGAATCAGCTGATAGTTTAAACCAAAATAATTACGGTTAAACTACTGTTGATAATACGGGCCTGAATGAATCATTTTACCTCACATTCTCAAAAATTAACAGAAGATAACATTTAGATAACTAAATAACAATAGATTGGAGAAAAAAAGAGAGAAATCGTTATTGTCACAAATAGTTTGTACCAATACAGTGTATCCGGAGCAGACTATGTGATATGAACGGGGAAAATTTGTTGTCAAGAGAACGCACAAATGCTCAGACATTATTTACGAAATACGCTCACGTATTAAGCCAACAGATGGCAAGCCAGATTACTTTTTAAATTGCAATCACTGGCAGATCAACAAAACAACGTTGAGTGTTCAGCTAAGTGGTAGGTGGAATAATTTCAACTTGAACAATGAATCTAATCAGTGCCACCATCTTGATTGATTTATTGATTAGCACAGGCTGTGATTTGATTTGATCACTGCATCAAAGTACGATCACTATTCGATCAGGTTTGAAGTTTTAGAAATCCTAAATTACAGAAAAGCTTTGAGTTTGATAAAAATCAAGGATTACTATAGTCTGTCCAAGCAAAGAAGAGCCTCTGGCAAGATGAGAAAATGACTCCAGCTCGGTCAATATTGGTTCAAAAATCATTGATTTGGTCTCAAATTAGAGATCAGAATGTTTCCTACAATTGAGACCAAATCAATAATTTTTGAACCAATATTGACCGAGCTGGAGTCATTTCCTCATCTTGCCAGAGGGTCTTTTCTGCTTGGACAGAATTTAGATAGGAAGTTTTCGAAAAATAACGGACCATCACCATCAATATCCCTATGTCCAAACTTGGTCGATTTTTGTGCTGTACAGCACGCTGTATATGCTTCAACGTGGGTAGCTTGCTGTGCAGCACACTGACGACGTGTGGATGAGGGGAGTGATGGTCAATACAATACAAGTTACTGACCTACATAAGATATTATAACTATGAAAGTATTTAGTTTTAACAGGTATTTTTGTGCAATCAGAACAAAAGTCGCGCCTACGTGAAATTTTAACAAATTGTTTTCGTCAAAATTAATGAATATTTTTGTCTTTGAAATGGCAGACAAAAAAAGTCAAGCACTGCATGTAGCCAAGATTCCTAGGGGCAAATGAATTGTCTCACATAAATCTACTTATACCCATGTCCTGTCATCGTACAATTTGTTATAACCATTCCAAATTATAAGCGACACTAATTAAGAAGGCAATTAGCCGTGCAATTCACAATTGCGATTTCTAATAACATACTTTGAAATGATAATCATATAGCAACAGTTTGAGGATCTACATCAGGAATACGATCATATTAAGAAAGATAAGAATTATGGCTGAAGTATCAATAAATGAATCGATATCTTTGAAACTACAGAATAAAACTACTAACAATAAAAATACCATTACAAATAGAATTGTACATATTTCTAAGAAGATTTTTATTATCGGTAGATATCCTCAGTTGCATACGTATGATGAATTCCGTGAACATTCTCAACAGTCTTGATTTTTTTTCGTAAATTAATTAGCTAATTCCAACTTTTCTATTTCAACTTATATACGATTTTGGAAAAAGTAGTTACCGTACCGGGTATTTCAAATGAATATTGGAATTTCAACGCTCAATTATAATCTCCATATCTATCAATTGCAATACTAACAATTTTGAGATATGAGATATATTATTTTTGATAAGTTCTGAGTTAAAAGGACGATGGTATGGAGATAATGCTGAGATACAAGTATACAGCAAAAATCAATCATCCGCTGAACCGCTATTTTAGATCAAAAATCCGCTGAACATCCCTGTTTATTAAATGATTTTTAAAAACATCCGCTGAACCGCCAAGACCCAAAATAAGAACTAAATAAACAGAAGTTATTACGAAAGCTCTATAAAACCTGAATTATCTATTGAAAGAAATATAGTTTCCAAGCATCTTATCTAACAGCTTTTGAAGATAAAGACACCTTCGAAAATATTATTCCAACTCAATACTCCAACTTGCATATGAATGCCTCTCAAGCACTTTGAAAACAACATCACTATTCAGTTAAATAAACTATCTCATTCCAAGCAGCTCTAAAACAAATCTTCGAAAATAAGTTTCTCATTCACTACACATTCTCACCCAAAGCAATTCAACAAACGGTCATTGTTAAGAGCGTACGTCATGGTAAGTCATGACGTCAAGTCTACTGTTTAGCTTAGAATGTGGAATGGGAAACATGCCCCAAATATGCATTACAATAGTATTTCAATTCTTCATAACCTGAAACGGTCTTCATACAGAGTAGGCTACGTATATACAAAGTGGACGAAAAGTCCCTTCACACTAAAAAATAAATTTTATGGGTAGGCTTTCATTTACTCATGCAAATCTATTATATTATATCCAGAAATTTATTGGATAATACATCAAAGTAAACAGAGTGAGTGAACAAAAGTGAGTAGAATAGAGAGAGAGAGTATGTATAGTTTCAAGTGAGTTAGATACGTTTAGGATGGGCATAGGTAATTTTTCATTTGAAAAAATTAATAATTATAGATGAGAAGTAGGTGGAGTAGATGAGCAGCAGTACTTATACCTCGTTTCAATTTTTCAGTAGTATCAACTAGCTACTTAGTCCACTAAGTACATGGAAAACGTACATGGAAGAGTGGAGTAAAGTTGGTACAAGCTGAGAAGAGACGTTGTCACAACACACTTACATTGTGACGTAGTCTCTTCTCAGTTTGAGCGAACAATAATAATACTACCATAGTTACTTTAATGAATAGTTATCTAATGAATAATATAGAGACTGTATCATCAATCAGCCTATGCTAAATACTATTAGTATGTCAGTTTCTCTTTCTCTAATTCTACTGATATTCTTCATCACAAATGAGTGAATTTGATTATCTTCACAATAAATTAAAAATACACAAGAATCAATCGTAACACACACATGAATGAAGACGAATTTCTGATAATAAACTGTTGAAAATCTTTGGTAATAGAATTATCAATATAACATGAAATGTGCTGTGTAGTGGGTAGGTACAATAATTGAATTGTAATAATGCGAATTATCAAGTTTTAGAGCATTTTCAAAAGCGTACATGTTAAAAATCTGAAATAGTGTCTGGTGAGATGTAGTGATAGTGAAAACACAAAGATGTCAACCATCACTTAATTACACTACGCATTTTTGTGTTTCCATGTATATATATTTTTTTTATCTATTTGAAAGGAAAAGGATTTGAAACTCACCAGAGAAATGGATGGTCTCAGGTGATGTTTGAGTGTTAATCTGGAAAAAGGAACAAAACAGCGTTAGATACTAAAATAATAATGATAGCACAAAATTACTGCATGAATAGAAAGTTTAGATAGGATACATTTTCTAGTTAGCTTTAATGAAAAAAAAGTTGTATAAAGAAGAATGCAGCCTTGCTAGATAGATAAGTAGAAAAAGGATCTTGTAAGAATTGTTTACATATTTCTCAGAGCGTTATTCAAGGAGACTACCTTCTATTATTTAATTAGTCACATCTAATTTTACACATTCTGTTATCAATTATTAGTCTATTGTTTATTATGGATAAATGAATAATTTTTTATTTGATTCATTGATTGAGATAATAAATAATAATAATAATATTCGTGTAACCTGGCTGGCTCAGGTCTGGTGTCAGAGTTTTTAGGTCAGTTGAGATAATATTTTCAAATAATGTAAATGTAAGGAAAGGAAGTTATGAGACAAAGATGCCCAACAAAGCTTTTGAAGGCACTGCCAAATGCCAAACCACTGTTTATTTCGTAATGCATGTAACTCATGGAAATTGTGTTTTGGTTTAGATAAAATTTAGTCTTTAACATTTCCAGGCTTTTCTCAAGATATTCCATACATTTTCCTACAAGTATAGTCTGTTCAAGCAAAGAAGACTTCTATTTGACGGTAAATTTGGTCTCAAATTGTAGGAAAAATTCTAATCTACAATTTGAGACCGAATTGATAATTTTTGAACCAATACTGACCGAGCTGGAGTTGTTTTCCCATCTTGCCAGAATGTCTTATTTGCTTTGGACAGACTATGTAGGTAGATCTCGTTATGCTTTTGACAGGCATAGGGCTACCTATAGAGACTGTATATATACATATATTATTATACAGTCTCTGTAGGGCTACCTATGAGTTAACATTACTCTTTCGTTTGTATTGATCAAACATTTTCATTACAAGTCCTCTATAATGATATTAGTACGTTAGTGGAAAATTGGTTACCATGACAAAATTTCAATGTGTTTAATTTTCGAGCTCTAAATTTCCAGTCAAAATTTAATTTTTTCGGCCATGGTGTAGTGAATTTGTGAAGTGTTTTTAGTTTTGGTTGTAATGATGTTTTGGAATCAAACAATTTTGTTTTAAAGTTACTATTTTAAATGAACTATAACCCACATGGTTTTCCATGTTTTCATTCGTGAAAAATGAGGTTATAGTATTGCAAAGTGGAACAACCCCACTAATGAAAGCATACGCTAAATAAATAGTGGAAATAAAACATGATAAAATCCGAACTAAAATTTTCAAATATGTATCGGATGCAAAATTTGATTTATGGCTTAGAATAAATCATTATTTCTCAGCCTCGTTACACAGTGTAACGGTCCCAAGTGTAACGTTTCCTACAACTTTACAGCCGAGCTCATCCTCACCCTCCCGCAAATTCAAAGATATTAAAGATGACTAGTTATTTATAGACCGTACAATGATCTCGCAACGCCGTAAAACAACCACGGTATAGACTGCCCAAGCAAAGAAGACATTCTGGCAAGATGGGAAAATGACTCCAGCTCGATCAAAATTGGTTCAAAAATTATTAATTTGGTCTCATATTGTAGATCAGAATTTTTCCTACAATTTGAGACTAAATTGATACATTCCAAACCAATATTGACCGAGCTGAAGTCATTTCCCCATCTAACCAGAATGTTTTCTCTGCTTGGACAGACTGTACTAGAATGAGAGGCAATCATAATCACAAAAAGATAATATACGACTTGCATCACAAACAGCTCTTCACGAGATAAGCGGTTACGTATATTTCAAACAAATTCCTGTACCTGAGATATTGTTAGTCTTGGCAACAGAATGTTTGCATTCTATAGATTTTTATTGAGCTGTTATTATTGGCTATCAAATAGAATACGAGCTCTTGTTGGTTTGGTCAGACCATCTCTGTAACTGACAGCACATCAAAACCGGGTTTCCTATTGTTATTGGCATTATTTATTGATGGAGAGATTTGCAGTGATCATATTGGGAGGTATAAATGTGAATTTCTATAACAATAGACATCACCTGACGGGGTTAAATGGGTATATTTCAATTCAGCAGATTCAAGGCCGGGATTGCGCGATAATATTTTCTATAAAATATGAAAAGAGATGAAAATACTAATCATGTTTTCATCTCTTTTCATATAAAATTTAAAAAAAAACATCGTTTAATACCGGTCTAAGTAAGGGAGCATTCATATGAGACGAGAGTTTTTTATAAATTTCCCAAATAAGTTATGATCTGAACCATATAGTGGGTAGGAATAAGGTATGTGATAACTTACAACAAGGTAGTCTAAATTTCCTAAACATTTTCAAAATAATCATTCTTTACATTGTTTACAACATCTAATGATATCAGATTCTTCAATGCGAGTGTCTTTAAAAAAATTAGCTATAATTTAAGAGATTGAAAAAAGTAAATTATTGAATTTTTATCATAATAGGAGCCAAATTATTTCCCTCCTTTGGGAGACTGGCTGTCGTTAGTAAAGACAGTCAGTCGTTTCCCGTTTCTGGAGGAATATCAATTGTTGCATTACACTCTAACTGATTAACTGCATGTTATTCAGAGGTGTTCTGCATCTTCACTTGGTTGTGAAGACTGGCTTATGGTTGAGAGGATCAACGTGCTAACCACACGTTACCTCTATCCTGGTTGATGATTATTTGCTTGCTGTATGGTCTGTCCGGCCAGGGGGAGTTCTGGCGGGGTGGGGGTGGCTTCGGCTCGGCCGGTGTTGGTTCGAGGTCTGTGAGTTCTGATTGAGAATTTATGGCTTTTGGGCCGGTATTGGCCGGGCTGGGGCCGTTTCCCCGTCGTGTCGGGCTGTCTTCTTGGCTTGGACGGGTTGTATAGTAGAGTGAATTTGAAACTGGCAACCAGCTGGTAGGCCTAGGCCCTTCATGGGCTGTTGAGCCAAACATACATACAGGAGCCAAATTATGGATTAATAAAAATAGTGGGAGATTTTCTAAAAAAGTATGATGTATACTTTCATACTCGCATTCTTCAACTATGTTGTATCGAGAGTAAAAAAACAGAAAGCCTGGGCTTGTTTAGAAGACACTCGAATAATTATCACAACGACAGACATGATCATCACTAATCTAAGAGTTGAACTATGATTCATTAGATTTATTGGGACTTGAGCTAACAGGAAACAGCTTATCAACTTGGACAATCATTTCTGACAGAAAGGAAGTACAATCACAATGACGTTGTGCAAAATCAAACATGTACAAATCAAATCAAGTAGAAAATCAAACTAATACAATAAAACACCGATTTAGATGCTTTAAAAAAAAATTTGACTGTGGGTTCAATGATAATTATTCAAAGTATAAACGTTATTAGGCCAAATCGATTTTATGAGCTCTTATAAAAACAAAAAGGCTACTCCAAGTGGACAATGGTGGGATGAGGAATAGGCTAATAGAATTTAATTTTACAGGAAGATTTTCATGTTTTAATTGATTTTTCATTACATGCTACCTGCTACTTCCTATCATAAAAATAATCTTTATTGATTAAGACTAGGTAGGCCTACTTCAAAATTAAATTTCATCGTTTCTCAGGATTTCACCTGGCCTAGATAAGACTAACTCGATTTATCAAATGAAAACTTCATACAATTAAAGGCAACTTCAATTTGATGTTAGTTCTGATTGCCATGGGCAATATGATTACATAGGCTATAAATAGTCATTTACAATCCTGAAATCCTCTTCATTGAGATTGATCAACACTCACCCCTTAACAATCAAAAGATCCCTAGCCAAAGTCCAATCACACAAATTTGCATGACAATTTTACATTATTTTATACTCTGCTACAGATCCACCAGAGATATAACTGTGTTATTTGGATAAATAATAATTTTATTTAATGATACCTGTGTTGAAAGATAATTTTTAGAGATAGAGCTTAGTAATGTTTAGGTACCGAGTGGTACAAATGAGTCTTCTGGCTTGATAAAAGTTAGTAGCCTATAAGTAATCATGCATTGACATCTGGTGTAAATATAAACCCAACTTCCACCAAGCAGACATGAATCCAGATAGAATAAAAAAATTAAATTACCCAATATAATATTTCAGATAACTAGCCTACCATTAAAAAGCTACAATGGGTATGGGCTCAAAACACTACTTGAAAAGCTTACCGGTGATCTTGGATACAGTTCAACTAGAAAAATTTATCAAGAATAATGAATTTGATGAGAAAAATCCTCAGATATTAATAAGAAATTTTCATTTTTTAAATGGCGTTCCATGAAGAATGTGCAATATTCTCAGGCTGATATCTTACAGGAAGTAGAGAAAAAAATTATGAGACATGAATTTTCCGCTATTTGCATCTTAGTAAATTTTATAGAGGTATGTCCCATGAAAAGTTTTTCTCTGATTTGTGTAGGCTAAGTGTAAGGTAGCAGGCTGAGAACTGAGAAGTATTGCACATTCCTCCTTTAACACTTTGTATGAGGAGGAATAAAGGAGCAAGGAAGATAAATAGGCTACTAGAAAACTTCACCTTTTCAAAGTTATGTCCCATGGAAGTTTTTGAGCACCTGACAAAATTTTAGTGATACGTTACTGTATTAATAAGCATGCAAATTGAAAATCAATTATAAATCTCACCTCAAAATATGTATCCAAAGTGAAGTAGAGATCATTCCAATATTACAATAGACGACCGCGGAACTTTGATACTGTGATCACTTCACTACATTCGCGCACTTTTGATGATTTCATGACGGTAGCAGGTAGAAGGATCTTCATGATGATTGAAGGTATGTGTGTGGATTTCAGAAGTTGAAGATAGAGGAGTATTTGAAGCGATGGAAGAAGGTGTAGACTGTTGTTTTTTAAAACTAACATAGCCTACTTAACTTAACCTAAAACTATCAAATTTACTCTATATTGAACTAAAATTTTATAATACATAGCTGATAACAATCATGAGCGGAGTTTATAGCTAACTCGGGGTTGAAGGCCAGTTTTAGGTATTTTATAACTTAGGCCTACCCTTCACTTTAGGGCTGATACTCTGATAGTGATTACTTTGGAGGAACAGGCCCCCCGAGACTCTGCCCATGATAACAATAAATGACAATGCTAAAAAACACGGCAAATTTTAGATTACAATATCAAATCACAATATTCAATAACCAAACCAGATCCTGTCGTCACCACTTTCATGGATCAGACAAAGTATTTTCTCAATTATGCAAAGACATCTCAAACAAAGAAGAAATTGATAATTAATCACACTTCATTGTAATAATTGAGGAGATATTATTACAATTGTTTACATCCTACAACCTCGGAAATTCAATGCTGATATAGGTTAGAGCTAGAACTGAGCAGCCTAAACATTTAGGTTAGGATCTTGAATTCTTGACATTACTAAAATGTAATGGATAAGAAATGAAGAAGTATGATTAATCTAGCTCTAAATATGATAAAAACAATGCTTCTGGTAAAGCTAATGCATTTATAGCAATCAACAAGTAAGTTAATAAGTTATTTTGTTTTCTATCAAATTTCAGAATCTCAATGTTGACACTTTTAGAATTGAATGAGTAAAAACGATAGTTTCAAAGATTCATTAGAAGATAAGAACGTTATTATGAACAAAAAATATAACCTACTGTATTTGAATTTTGAAACTAAGTTTTCTGAAAAGACAGGTTAACTTAGTAGAGACATTACTTTCATTTCAATTACAAATAGTTGAAAGATACTGTCACCAATCAGGTGGTTAATAAGGAATGATATTTTCATTAATAATGAATTAAGAGATTAGGCAGGGAATATCAGCATTTTCAAACATAAAAATTAGACAAAAGATACGGTAAATTAATATCATACCAATGGTTACAATAGGGTTGTGTCGACCGACTTACTGATTTCAATTGACAGTTTACGATACTCGTTTAGAAATCATCACTGAGCCAAATTACAAACCTAAAACGTCAATCCAGTAATAGTTTATTACGATTCCTTCAAAACTAAGGACATTTTAGTTACGAGTCACACAAATACAACTACAACGGATGCCATATTGAATGTTACGGCTGCCCAAGACTTGATGCTACGTTCTATTCGATTGGATATGCAGAGCCATCTGCTGGTAAGAAGTGGAAGCGTCATTGCTAGATAAGAAAGTTTGTGACGTACGATGAAGAGCAAAAAATATGAATGACATGCGGAGCTGTCAACTCAAACAAAGTGAACCAATAATTACTATAAACTAAAATTATGATTAAAATTAAAATTTTATTTACAATAAAAGTATGATACAAAAGTTATAGTTGAAACAATATTTACTGAGAATTGAAAATGGAGAAATCTTCTTTTTTTAAATAGCCCATCTAAGTTACTTAGGCCTGTTCGCCTGTAACTCATTAAAATTAATAGAGCTTAGTTATTGGGTGCTGGGTGGTGATTTTCAATTTTACTAATCCACCCTAGGCCTATTTATTATTGGCATTTATTTATCGGCAGTACCTACATATAGGCTAGGTGGCCTCAGGTTGAATCCATGCAGTTTTAATTTATTTTGCGTAGGAGGTACCTACTCTATTTTATGTTGAAATCTTTTTTAAAGAAAAGTAGTTTTCTGTTCAAATTTTGAATTATTCTTCATATCATCATCACTGTATCATCATTTAATAGTTCATTTGAACTATTTGATAATACTTAAACTACACAACAGTTCAAATTTTGTAAGAATAATTGAAATCAAATAATCTTGCTAGTGTAATAATGATGTCATTATAATGAGTCTTGAAAGAAAAAAGTATAATTAAATGTAGATTATACAATATATTCTTACAAGATGCCGGTTTATACCTACAATTATACAATATGCCGGTGTATTTCCGTGAGCAGGAGGAGAATAAGGTCTTTGAACGGGTGCTTCGTAGGGTATATGAGGCTTGTGAATCCGCCGCTCTACTCCTTGAATGAAGAGGCATAACAGTGTTTCTTGAGTTCTCTATGATCATCCACCCATCTTGATCATGAGTTTTTATTGTAAATAATTTTGTTATCTTGACGCAATCTATCCAGCAAGTACTGGTTTGGAATGGTGATCACTGAATTCTTGTGAGAAAAAATATCATTATAATATGCATTATTATTTTGAACTACTTGATACCAGGCGCGGATTCAGGACTTTGACTGGAATAGACAATAGAACAGGACTTTGACGAGAAAAGACGAATAGGAGAGGAGGTTTGTGAGGTATTACACTATTTTTTATTATGCGAAAAATTCATAATTCATTTATTTCACAACATTCTTACAATTACGGTACCAATATGCTTTACACCAGCAGTTTACAATGGCTAACCCATACCAAGATGCAGCTTGAAAACACAGTAGCTATTCTTATATAAACATCAGACTATTACAGTGAAACACATTCGGAAGCAGCAACGCCTACTAGAGAAACAAATAGCTAAATTACGTGATTTTTTGTGTACAAATTATTGTTTTAGATCTTATATTTGGTAAATTACAATTACATTACTATACCCCATCCTTATTTACCATGTAAACATCATTATCACTCACTCATCATCACCTTTGTTTAAAACACTTGCTATCAAGTCGCAATTGTAACAATACATAAATACAGTAATAATAAAAATCCTATATCGGATTCAAGTTGCTCCACTTTGAAGTTTGAAACTATATAAAAAGAAACAATCACTCTTACCAAAATGTTTTCTGGGAAAATTGTTGCTAATGTTACCATAACCGATATTTTTTTGATAGTAACTTACGATCATTTTTCAATAAAATTAATCTTTTTGGGATTTTCTTGAATAATCATCCACTATAAAATATTTTTCAAACTCACTTCACTGAAGTAATGTTCAAAGAATATTGAATTATGTAATAAAATGTAGCACAGAGAATTATATTTGGACTTTTTTCCACACTAAACTTTAGAATAGGAGATTTGGCTACCGGTATCGCATGTGATTCTCTTCCTATATTATATGTATGTATCACCAGGAGTTTATTCTCATTACATTCATATTTTATTGATAGATTTCAGAGAAGGATATTTCAAAAAATTCTTCATTATATTAAGATTATTGCACAGTGTTATATGACACAATAATAGACTTGACTATGGGGAATATATAATTCAATAATTACAGGCTACAGATTGTACAGAATACAAGTTTCTGTACAATCCGCTTATAGTCCCAGATCCAAGTCTCAATCGAGAATTAATTGATATAATATTTTAATTAATTTAGGCGAGTTTAAATATGATGAAAGTGTGAATTTTAATTAATATTGAAACCGACTCGAAAAGTCGAAATATTGAAATGAATATTTTAAAGTGTTGATAAGCACTTGCATGTGTGATATAAAACACGCTGAAATATTTCAACAATAGTGAATTGTTTGCTTTTTCGGATTTCTACTATCATATGATTGCAGATTTGACGTCTAGTGGGATCGGACTCCCCTGATTTATGAGGTTTACGTGCGTTTTAGACAGTGGCGGCGTTAGCCCCCAATGAATGGAGGGGCCAAGGGTGGGCCAGCAATTGAAAGCCAAAATTCCCTTTGTCCTGCACCTAATTAATTAAGAGCTATGCTATACAGTACTACTGACACTAGACCTAGGCTTCATGTGATATATGGTTCGGTACATTTGCTGTATTTTTATTACCATGATTTTTAATTGGCGTTTTTCCTCTTTTGAAATGTCATACATTCCACAACCTTAGATGCTAAAATTTATTAAACTTACATATTAATTTTCATACATAGTTTAATACTTTTACTATATTATGAGTTTCACTGGAATTTTCTGATATTATTTGAAAAACTTATATTGGAATTATGACATTAATTTTTTTGAGAATGATGACTATTTTTGAAAATTACAGTTTGAGAAAATACAGACTCCTTTATTGCATCATAACAGCAAAGAAATTTCTTATCAAATTAGGAATAATAAGGGATTGGAGGATAGTAAATACTATAGAGACTGTAAAACCAGACTGATTATTCAGTCCCTATAGTGAAATACAGAAATACATAATTGTCAAGATGAGAATTGATACGGTACTTGATAATAGCTTATATATCATAGCCTAAATGTTGAAAAAAATGAAATAGCCTAGACTACATCTCAATACAATTCCTTTATACAGAGAGAAACACTGGAGATGGACAATTTCAATGAAATAATACCTAGCCAATTATGAAATTATAATGCAAATTCTTTTTACACAAAAACAATGCTCATTATGTGGCATTTGAGTTGAAAAAAATTCGCTCCGGCAGCTGGCGGTCGGAAAGAGTGCATTTCAAGTGCAATCAATGTGTTATCAGCCATTTTCAATTGGATTTGCTTCTATGATAGCTCAAATCATAATATATCTTATAGAAATCTATTCAGCATTCAGGGTATGAATTTAATTGTAATCGTTAGAGCCATTTTCGAAAACCCATGAAAAACACAATTTTTGGAATATTATTTTCTCCACCATTTCTAATTGGATTTATTTCTTTGATATCTCAAATTATAAAGAATTAAAAGGGTATTATACATACCAAATTTCAAAACAATTGTAGTCGAATTGTAGTGATTTTTCAAAATTTTCAATCCCCATTTTCACCCCCTACCCTTTGACCGATTTGGCTGGATAACGAACTTGACCAAGATCAACACTACGTACGGTAATGATTTTTGTACAAAATTTGGTCGCTCTCCGACAAGTCCTTCGGAAGTTATTTTTTCGAATGAAATGCACTAAAACTCATTGAAGCATTCAGATTTATGAAATTTCAGAATAGGTAGTGTTTTCCTTTTCAATAACTTTATCTAATTCATCATATTACGAGTAGCCTACATCATCATATTGAAGTGTTTTCAATAACACTCGATCAATTCCTTTGCATTTTGCAAAAAAAGATGTGATGGAATTATTGACAATATATCCCTCAATGTTTGTTCAGATGTAACTTACTCCCCAACATTGGTAAACTTGAAACGCCAATAGCATTGTCAACATTATAGACTGTCAAAGCAAAGAAGACATTCTGGCAAGTTGATGAGTTGACTACAGCTCAGTTAATAATGGCTCGAAAATGATAAATTTAGTCTCAAATTGTAGGAAACATTCTGAACTACAATTTGAGCATAAACTTATGATTTTTGAACGAATACTGACCGAATCGGAGTCATTTTTTCGTATTGCCAGAATGTCTTCTATGCTTGGACAGACTATAACAGGTTTTTCAAAGTTCTTTGAAATGTCAACATTTATTCATTGTACGTGTACCATATTATGTATTTTGCTTTTAAAAAACTTATTTGAAGTTCTAATCATAATTGGAAGAGCTTTTTAGACGAAATATCCTACTTATTATTTTAAAAATGTCTTGACAACGTGACTTCCGGTCACGTTGTCTTGACATTCTGCATCCGAGGGCGGCTTATCAGACTCTGATAAATTCGATACCGATCTCTAGATAATGTTGTGAGAAACTCTTCTATCGAAAAATACGAAAAATCAATACTTGTTGATAAGATATTGCTTAT
The DNA here is from genome assembly GCA_017141385.1 of Sogatella furcifera. Classification (NCBI taxonomy): domain Eukaryota; kingdom Metazoa; phylum Arthropoda; class Insecta; order Hemiptera; family Delphacidae; genus Sogatella; species Sogatella furcifera. The sequence goes on along the minus strand of CM029551.1, from coordinate 9,955,305 downwards.
TTTCTTTTCTTGTTATCCTTCATATTCATTGATGCCGGATTAATAAATTGAATTGTTGGTGAATGGTTTTTGTTAATGGCTCTGCTGTTTTCTATTTGAGTATTGATTGGATTGGCTTTCTTTAATAAATAATTTGTAATATACTAATCTAGTGTTGTAATCTCTGTGTGAATCTCCTTGGTGTCCAATACTAAATACTGATACTAAGTATCCAATGCTGAATAGTAAATATGGTCTTCAATACTAAATATATGTAAGTTAGATTTTCTTGCCGTAAGTATTTTAATTTAAACATAGTATTTCATAAAGTATTTAATTGTGTGACCTGTACAGTTGAGGATGGCTACCCCGGGCAAAGTAACTAAATCGCCTGCTTTCAAATTTGTCGATGGGAAAGGTGGCAATCAGTACTTGGTGGTGAATGGTTTCAAGTTTAGAGAAGTAAGACAGATGAGATTGAGTGGTTTGTTTTCCTTTCGATGCACTGTTTGTTCAAGCTCTCTCAAGATGGATCCAAGCAAAACACATATAGTGGACCTGAAGGAGAATCATAATCACTCTGTATCTCAGATTGTTGCAACTCCCAACAAATTCCCCTTAGATATGGATTCCACACTTGATACAAATAGTAGTATGATTGGAATAAATATTTCCACTGTACGGGATGAGAATAGTCTGGCAGTTGACCCTCCCACTGAATTCAGTAATGGTAGGTATTGCAATGTAGACACCGAGAAGCTGAGTGACGAGGAAGGAACAGTTAGCATTCTAGGTAATAATAGTTCTAATGAGTTGGATCAATTATTGGAGTTCAAAATTACAGCTACCGAGTTGCTAGCTAAGATGAGAACCACTATTGAGGTATTGGAGGCTGACAATAGGGTCATTAGAGAAGAAAACCTAGTTTTACAAACTAAACTGGAAGAGTTTGCAAATTTCTATTCTCCTGGTCAGGTTGAGCATGCGAATGTGGATCTAGTTAATGATAGTAATAGTTTTATTCATGTAAACTCTTTTCAAGAGCTTGATGAGGGAAGTGACACTCATTTGATCGATTCTATAGACCTGCAGCCACCAAATAATCTCAATGATAATACGTTCTCTTGTGGCTCAAAACCAAATTCATACAATACTTCAAAAAATCGAGTTCCATTTTCGAGAAAAAGGAGAAATGCGTCGGTAGGCCACATCAGAAGTTTTGAGTCCCATTTAGGTAACAGCACTGTTAGGCCACCTGTGGAGTTTGATGAACAGACCGGTGAACATTCAGGGGGAATCTCCTGTTCCTCTGGCACTGCCAAGTCTGGAAGGATCCTACTGTTGACAAGTAGTAATGGTAGAGGACTACAGGGACTTCTTCAAGACAAGGTAGGCGATGAGTATCAGGTCTCACAATTTTGCAAACCGGGAGCTAAGCTGGCGCAAGTAGTTGAGGATATCGAAAATTTAACAAGGGATTTTAATAACGAGGATTTTGTTGTTGTGATGGGAGGTACAAATGATGTTGCAGCCCCGCATTCCCCATATCAATTGACAATTGACAGGGCTCTAAAAATTATTGTACCATTGACCTATAAGACAAATGTTGTTGTATTATCTATTCCTCATCATCATTTGATTTCATGTAATGCTGATATCCCTGATGCAAATCATTTCATGTTCCACTCTTTCAATAATTACTATAAAGACAGAGTGAATTTCTCAAATTTCTATTTCCTTGACATCAATGACTTCCTTGAGAGGAAACACTTCACAAGGCATGGTTTCCATTTGAATCGTTTTGGTAAGAAAACCTGGTGAATGTACTCCATCTTTTTTATTTCCAGAGAGTAAGCCAACAACTTGATGCTGGTGATGCTGCGGATAAGTTAAACTGTTAGTTAAGGACAAAGATGTTTTCAATGTCTCTCTTCCACAGATGAGACTTGAAACAAATCTGCAAGGTACTGACATAGTTAGGAAAAATATAGGACACATACATGCTAATGTAGATGATGAGTTTTTTCAGAGACAACTTAATCCAAATCATCAAAGCATAGCAGCTGCTCATAGGGCTAGTAAGCAAAGTGAATTTGACTCTATAGCATATTTGAATGTTCAGGGCCTCCAAAATAAACTGAATGATCTGAGTTTCTTCGTGAAGAAAAATGAATTAAGGGTTCTCTGTGTTAGTGAGCACTGGTGTAAGGGGATGAAATTGAGTTTCTTAAAATTGACAATTTCCAGTTGGCAAATTTTTATTGCCGAGAGGTCCATGGAAGGGGTGGAGTTGCTATATTTGTTGAAAATAATACAATTTATAGACAAATTGATGTCAGCAGTTTTTGTGATGAAATCAACTTTGAAGCTACAGCCATTATAATTGATAGTTTAAAATTGGTAGTTGTAAGTTTATATAGATCTCCACTAGGTGGTGCTGAAACTTTTTTGGATAAAATTGAATCACTTATGCAACATATGTGTTCTTGGAATGATTACACTGTAATTATTGGTGGTGATTTCAACTCTCATTTCAACATCAATAACCGTGATAGGTATGTTGATGGTTTTCTTGATATTCTTTCCCAGTACGGTTTCAGGTATCAGAATAATTTACCAACTCGTGGAACTGCTTGCCTGGATAACATTTTGACCAATGTTCAAGACCGTGTCCATTCTACTGAAGTAATAGAGTATGGGTTGTCTGATCATGATTGTGTGCTTATTAAATTGCATGGTAGAAGCTTCACACGGTCTGTTTCATCAAGAATAAAAATAACTTCAAGACCAATAACTTTAAACAAAGTTGCTAATCTTGTGCAGGATCTGTTGGAGACAAATTGGAATTCCATCTTTATGAGTGTAACAGATTCAGGTACAAAATTTGATTCCTTCCTTAGTCATTATTTTTATATTTTTGAAAAGTGTCTGCCCACTTGCACAATTCACGTTAGAAATAATTTGAAATCTAAAAGAAATTCATGGTTTTCACCCCAACTTTGCCAAATGAGGGAACACCTGTTGATGTTATACACTCAATTGAGAGAATGTGGTACAGAATTATCTAAACAAAATTACAGAACATATAAATTACAATACAGGAAGGCACTTGAGGAAGCAAGAAAAACCTTCAATAGCTGTGCTATTGAGAATTCTAAAAATCAAAGTAAGAAAGCATGGGAAATTATTAATTCATCAAGAAAGGGTAGTTATAGGGTTAACAAGGATGCTAAGCTGGACCCGAACAATGTAAATCAGTATCTTATTCAATCTGTTAAATTGTTGAAGCAGAATAGTGGCAGGTCAGCGCTTCGGTAGATTCTTTTACTGCATCCTCAGCCTTGCAATCTAATAAGTTCAAGTTTAAAAAAACAAGTTGTGAGGAGGTGTCTGAATTTGTTAGAAGGTTCAAGTGTTCCAATACTGCTGATTTTTACGGTATGACATCTAGCTTGATGAAAAAAATAGTAAATGTTGTTGCTGAACCTCTGGCAACTTGTATAAATGAATCATTCAGCTTGGGACTTTTCCCAAATGCTCTTAAAAGATCCAAAGTTGTCCCTATTCCTAAAGATCGAAAAAAAGACTTTGATGTTTCAAACTGTAGACCAATCACAATTGTTCCAATCTTTTCAAAAGTTGTTGAGGCTATAGTTGCCAAGCAGTTGTATTCTCATCTAGAGCATTATAAGTTACTCAATGATTCACAGTTCGGCTTCAGAAAAGGATCTTCTACAGATAATGCAATAGAAAGGCTTACCAATTTCATCTATAATGCTTTTGAGTCTAAATGTTTTGCAGGTGTAACTCTCTGCGATATAAGCAAGGCATTTGAGAGTGTGGACCATGGGGTGCTGTTGAGGAAGTTGGCCCATTATGGTATTGAGGGTTGTGAATTTGGATTCTTCAAGTCATATCTGTTCAAAAGGTCACAAGTTGTATTTATTGGCACTGAGAGGTCAAGAGAAGCAGTGGTGGAGTTTGGTGTCCCTCAGGGATCAATCCTGGGCCCATTGCTTTTCTTGTTAATGATAAATGACCTTCCAGGTGATATTTCAACTGACAGCATCCTGTATGCGGATGACACGTCTTTGATGTCTTGTGGTGGGGACTTGAATGAGTTGAGGTTAAGGATGGAGGGCTACAGGAAAGAGACCAGTAAGTGGTTGGAGGTCAACGGTTTCTCTATGAATGACAATAAGACTCAAACTCTTATTTGTGGTCTAAAGCATAGAGCTGACGTACAAGAGTCTGTTGAAGAAATTTCAACTAAGTTTCTTGGCGTTTACATAGACCAAAAGTTGACATGGGAGCCTCATTGTAGAAATCTTTGCAGCAAGCTCTCAAAGGCTATTTACCTTATAAGATGTCTTAAGAATCAACTGTCAAATGATTATTTACGTATGGCATATTTCAGTTTATTTCACAGTCTTTTGTCGTATGGTATCCTTCACTGGGGTGGAAGTAGTCATGTTTATGGGGTTCTTCTTCTCCAGAAAAAAGTTGTGAAGATAATAATGGGGGCCGCATTTAGGGAACATTGTAAACCGTTATTTGTTTCTCTTGGTGTATTAACTGTTTACAACCAATACATTTATGTTGTTGCCCAGCATATACACAAAAATAAGACCATAATGACTACAAGAGGTATGTTTCACTCATATAACACCCGCCAAAGACAACAACTTGAAACTCAACATACGCGTTTAACAAGAATACAAAGGTCCCATCGCGTCTTAGGAATTAAAATCTATAATAGGTTGCCAGAGTCGATTAAAAATCATCCTCACTCTTTGTTTGGCAAATCTCTATTTGATATACTGCGTGCAAACCCTTTCTATTCTTTGGAGGAGTTTTTCACACATCCTTTTTAATTAAGTGTTAAAGATAATATTTACTGACGTTGCCGATGACTGTACAGTCCGATGGCAAAAAAATTAAATCAATCAATCAAAAAACTGTAGCCTCCACTGTTTTGGTCTTCAACTATTGTAATACTTATTGCTGTAATACTTGCTTAATAATTATTCAATCAGCATGCATTTCATATTGCTTTGTATAACTATGAAATATCTACTGGTAAGTGAATTTTCATAAATTAATTCATTCTCTAGAATATGGAAATTTTCAAATTTCTCGGTGCTTCATAAATGACATAACTTAGTCCGTCCAGGCAAAGAGGACTTTCTGGCAAGATGGGAAAATGACTCCAGCTCGATCAATATTGGTTCAAAACCGCACTAATGCGGAAAATAAAAGTCTAATTATGATTCAAACTGATCGGACTTATCGATCACTACCTTCTATCAAAAAAGTACACAAAAAACAAATTTTCAAACACTCAAATTTTCTCAAACAGGAAATTATTTAATGTTCTTTTCGATGGCAAATTATTTTCAAACGCTTATTCACTCAATCACGGGTTGGTTCCTCCATTGGATTTTGAGAAACAAAGTAAAAAAATAGAGAATATATGGAACTTTATCAATTAGTATTTCTTAAAGAATGTATCAGATTGAAAAAGTAATATTAGATACTGCCTATGAGACTGCGCAATCTGCACATTCTTGGATTTATTTAGAGTAATAGTCTTGCTGATCAAAGAAGACATTCCTTCAAAACGGCTGATAAAAGCGATACCGTAGAGTGTAACTAACTTACGAATTTGCAGATCTGAAAATTTTAGAGTAAAATTACTTCTGCTAACATACCGCTGGTAAGATGTGATGAGAGACCAGATGACATAATACGTAGTAAGAGTAGGCTATGACTACCTTAAGTAGCCTACCTACCTCAAGTATTTTTATGTCGGCTGCTGATGGCAGCATTGAACAGTTGCCATTTTGTAGGAATATGTCTTCTCTGCGCAACAAGACTATACTGTAGTCTAGGCCGGGTAAGAGAGTTCCATCATCATTTTAGAGCATACGAACTTTCAAAGCTTCTATATAAGATCTCCAGTATAAGCTGTCCAATCAAAGTAGACATTCTGGCTAAATGGGGAAAATGACTCAGCGCGGTTAATATTGGTTCAAACATTATAAGTTTGGTCTCAAATTGTAGGAAACATTCTGAACTACAATTGGAGGCTGAGTTTATAATTTAACGAGGTGGAGTCATTTTCCCCATCTAGCCAGAAAGTCTTCTTTGCTTGAACAGACAATTAATATTTATTTGCAGGTTTTTGTATACGCTGAACCAGTCAACATTGAGCTGAAAATGGTTTATACACTGATAGATTCTTTTTTTGAGAACATGTTCAATGCAGTGACCAAAAACGTAATGAAAGCCAATCATTTCAAAGAACTTTTGAAAACACACAAAATGGAACATTTTTCCCAGGATCCATCTTTCTATTATAAATTGAAAAATATCCTATACTTATACGACATATTCTACTTTGAAGAAGATCCTAGGCCTTCAACAATACTAGCCTATGAATTCTTGGGGATAGAAATTGAGAAACATGGACCCGTCATTCAAATTGATGCATTGAGTGATAAATTTAGAACATTTCTGGAGCAAAACCCTGTACCAGCTACAACAGAATGTATTAGTAAAAATTCCAAGTCTCAAATAAAACCTTCAACATCCCAGGTTGAAGTAGCTAGAACTGATAGAAAAGGCAAATGCAATGAACAGATTTTCTTTGAAGATTTGTTTCACGAGCTTGATAAGGATAAAGGTAGATGGTATGGAAAAATTTACAGTAGAATTAATAATTATTACTCAACTGCAAGAGCATATATAAAAATTTTATCTGCTTATAATCAAGTTTATGATGTTTACAAAGGCCACCAGACGTAGTTATATATAGATAATGAATAGACACTTTTCATGATGTATAAATTTTATTTATTTATTTAGCGTATGGCGCCACGACACAAATCTTTATGTTATCTAACATAAGTCACACATATCAACAATGAAGTCATCTTAGTCAGAAGCTTAAATAGGTGGAACACAAATAAAAAGGGTTATTTAAAAAAAAAACAAAAGTTATATACATATTTCTAAACTATTTAAATAAGCCACTGCATCTGGCGTCGCTACCAGGAAGTCATCCAACCTGCCTTGATAAGCAGTTCTTGTGCACTCTTCTAAAATGTGTCTTATGGTTTGGACTGCGCCACACTCACAAAAGGGCGATGGAGCCTTTCCCCACTTATGCAACGCATAAGCACATCTTCCGTGCTGAGTTCTGATCCTGTTAAGAGTCGACCACAGTTTGCGTGACAAATTGAAACCTGGTGGCCTTTGGGTGATACATGGGACAAGATTGATTTGCCTTGCATGCCACTCTTGTTGCCAGGCGTCTGTCAAACTGAATCCACCATCAAGAGCATTTAATGCCGTTCTGGTGGGAGGCTTCCGAGACACCAGGCGGATTTGATTGGCATGTTCTATATCCTCATGTATTGGCAAGTTTTGATTTTGTAGGATCTTGTTGAACTCTCTTGTTAGAGCATTCATGCGTCGGTGGTTGGGGGGTGGAATATGACTCAGTACCGGGAGCCATTCTGTAGGCGTTGATTTTATGACACCAGCAACCATCCTCATTGAGTAATTCAACTGAGCATCAACCCTACGCACATGCGAGCTATTCAGCCACACAGGTGCACAATACTCAGCAGTTGAAAACACAAGACTCAGGGCTGATGTGCGCAATGTAGATGCTGAAGCTCCCCAAGAAGTTCCACAGAGCTGTATGATGTATAAAAGTATGTAATTATACACTCCTTTTTCAAATAAATAGTTAATGTAAATAGAAAAATATATAAATGAATTTTATTTCCTCTTCGAAAAACATTATAAAAAAAGTATAAAAAACTTGAAAATTGACTGATTCCTTCCACCAGTAATTGTTATCAGTGTGCACAAACAAATAAGAAAGAAAATTAAATAAGCTGCCTGAGTCGTCTTAAAAAAGATATCGGTACATAGTTTTCAGGTAAATAATTAATCTATACTATACTAATAATTCAAGTAATTTCTAGTTTTCTAGTAACTTAATTCAATCTAGTAATTTATTTTCACACAAGTTAAGATTGAATAGTTTGAATCATTGAATAACGAAGCAATAATTGTGTAGCAACCAACAAAAATAAAGCAGAAAACATCACTGAAAAGTTGCAAGTAAGAGGCTCTATCATATTTCAAGTAAGTTATTTATAATACCTATATTTATCCAATTAAGGGAAAAGTACCAGTAGTGGCCACTGTTCGTTTTAGACGAAAAAGTTACCGAACATTTTTTATAATATACTTTATAATAATTTAGTTTACTACAATATCAAACAATTCAAAATACCGGTCAACCATGAAGTTTGCTATTTCTATCTCCTTAAAGTTGAAAACATTATTCTTTTAACATAATTTGTCTATTATCTCAATAACTATTGGAGTAAAACATTTCTAATTGGCTCCATTAAATTTCTCAGCTATTTTTACATTAAAATTGATCACTGTACCCTCATGAGGTCAGAACAAAATTATAAAATTGAAAATTTGAATAAACGTGTGAATTCTTTCGCCATTTTTAGGTACCTACGGTACCTCGTGAAAAATGAGGAGTTTTGAAACTCTTGTTTACTGGAACTTTTTCCTTTATTTTTATGTAAGGAACCACCTTCACGAGGTTATTCGGTATATTTTAGAAACACTCTGTATGTCACCCACCGTCAAATTACAGTTGTAAAAGAAATATATTAAGCAGTTTCCAAATTTTTACTCACTCTGTATAATATAATACTCGGATTCAAGTTTTTCCACCCAATATTGCATATCGATACTTTCCTTTGATCTCGACTGATTTTTCAATGTAATTTGCCTAATATCATTATCACTTACCGTACTAATTGAATAATAGATCTCCTAACTCTTCCAAGTTACGGTATAGGTAGTTAATTTATAATTATATTTATTCATTTATTGATAAATACAATGACATAAGTGGAAGAAAAAGGTCAAAATTGTATCGAATAATAAATTGATTCTTTCAAATAAAGAATAATTAATCCATTTTCTCCTAGTACATTTATTTGTGAATAGGTCTTTATTGACAGTCACTAGTCTTTAAAATTGTTCATTCATAAATAACGACACCCCTATTATGATCTGAATATCAATTTTTGTCCATTAGAAGAATGAAATAGATTGTTATAGCTGTTAGATAAGCTTTCATTAATGTATAATACAGTATTAAAATGTTTATACAGAATATCAATATTATTATGTATACAGGATTCAATTCTGAAGAGCCAAAAAAGATTTATACTCTATTTTTTTATTGAATTTATCGAATTACAATTTATTTATTTGATTTTGTTCTGAGTTCAGAATCATTTGATTCTCATGTCGTACATTTTATATCAATGGACATTCAAGAATATACCTACTTACCAACTAGTCTTATATCTATAAAAGCTCAAATAGCGTTTTAGAATTCCTTGAGATTGTAGGTTGAAAATGAAGCAATCAAGTTAATCTGTTCAAATCTTTTGAACAGGAGCAATTATTATTATTATGTGAATATTCATGATTTTCAAATGAAATCCACGCCAGCATTGATTTTAATAACTCAATACCTACTGTTGTCTGTATTTATAACACTAATGATGGAGTAAGAAGAGCTTTGAAGGAATAAATTGAAATTAATTTAAGAGCAACAGTTGTGGGAAGATTTCCCTCCTTGGTGATTTGAAAAATATTGGAGAAGGCTCTCCAACTTTTATAAATGCCATTTAAATTTCCACAAAGATTTCCTAGTGAAGATCCCCGGACCGTTTTTTATAGCAGAATAATAAATATATTGTCATAATACATGTACGGTATTGAGGCAATCGAAATAAAAATAATGTACTAAAAATGCTTGATAGTAGTGTAGGCTACTCGATTTTACAAATTGAATACTGTGTGTGATTTTCATGATCATCAACCTAGCGCTTTGATCATCAACGTAGCTTAAATAAGCGTTGAATGCTTAATATTATAATTCTTCTAAAATATAATGGAACCTCAATAATTCTTAGCTCATATGGGACCAAAGCTATGTACGAATTAGGGAAGATTACGAATTATCGAAGCTAATATTAATGCAAAATTATTTCAAGGGACTGAGCTTTCACTACGAATTATAGAGGTACGAATAAAATTATCGAGGTTCCACTGTACCTACATATTTCAAATCCTACATTCCTACAGCACTTCAACTGCTGCTGCTGGTCTGATGTCTTGAAATATATTACATTTACTCAAGTGAGTTACACATGAATATTTATTCTTTGTTATTAATCATTTGTTGTTGTTGGAAACATATTATTTCAGATAACTTCTCATATCAGGATAATTTATATCCAATTAATTCACAAAAATTAATATGATTGATGAACAAATGATACCGTAATAAATTACTTCTAAAATCAATAGAATGAGTCTTCATGACATTTAAATCAAGATTTTATATATTTTTAAATACCGTACCCCAAAATACGGTTTTTGTTTTGACAATAATCCACTTTCTACTATAACTTACTGCTGCACTACAATAGTGCTACTTCTTATAATATAGTGACTTTAGTCACTGTACTACTTCCAGACTTTTAGCACAGTGATCTAGTTACACAGTTTCACCGCGAGATGGCGTTAGCATCCAATCTATCAGCCAAGGTCTGTAGAAGACTCTTCTACAGACCTTGCTATCAGCCAACCAGAACAGGAAAGTGCATTACTGAAGGAAAATGTCGGTGGCACAATAAGAAAAAATTGGACCTGCCGCTCTGCTGCCCAAAGTACTGGAGTACTTTTAGTAAAAATTTTAGTATTTTCCCAGTACAAAAAAAAAAAAAAATAGTTGTAGTTTGTCTTCAGATTCTTGTTTTTAAGAGTGGATAGTAGTGGCAAAAATCAAGCCTCATAAGAACAATGTAATTTTTATCAATCTCTTGGAACAGATGAGAGAGAGCCTGTAGTTATGGCCAGAATTTCACGTTCTTTATGTCATTGGAAAGAGAATTCAATTCTCCAGGAGCGTAACTTTTTACTTTTTTTATTTAAAGTTTATTTTAATAATTATTGTATAATCAATTAACGAAAAAGTATTGAACTCTAATTATTGAACTAAACTAAAAATCTAAAAAGTAAAAAGTTATGCCCCTGCAGAATTAAATTCCGTTTCCAATAACATAAAGAATGTGAAATTCTGTCCATAAATAGAGGCTCTATATCTGTTCCAAGAGATTTATAAAAATTACATTGTTCTTATGGGACATAATTCTGCCGTTCGACAGTATGCCGACTACTACTGCCCACTCTTAACACAAATAAAAGGATATTTACAACTTTTGCATTATTGTAGTATGGTATACAGAAACCCTTGAATGCTTTAAAACCCCGTTTCATTAAAGCCTCCAAATCTAATAATGGATAAAATTGCTTTCATGTATTCACATGAGAATAGAATAATTTAAGCTATAATAATAATTATTATACATATTATATACTGTATATATATTATATACTGTGGATTGAAGTGACTCTATAATAATTTGTCCTTGGAGGGCGAAGTTCAGGCGCAGTCGGTCCCCTCCCATATTTATTTGGATAAAAAAATACAGGATAAAATTTGGATGATAGATTATTTGATCATTGCATGCATGAAGTAAGATGATTAGGTAGTAGCCTAGAGATTAGATAGAGGACTTTATTTCACTGCGTAAGCTACTTGAGTTTCACAAGTAAAGTGTGCTTCATCGAAAAGTGTGTTTCATCGAGAAGTTTACTGACTTCTTTCTTCTATTATATTAATTGAATACCAGAAAATTTATGGAAACTTGAACTCTAAATCTGAAACTAATAAAGACTTTGAAGAGCATTACATTTTGAAATTCAAATTCTGATACCTGTACTAACACTAAGGAATCAGTCTTTAAATGATTTGATATTTTTATTACCTAATATTCATGTTTTGGAAGGAAACTGAATTGTTCAAAATGTATTAATTGTTACAATTATTGTGACTTGATAGCAAGTATTTTAAGAAAAGGTGATGATATTCACTCATGAGTGAATGATGATGTTTACATGTTGAATGAAAGATGATGAAAGTCAACATTACAATTTTCACTTTAGGAAATTTTGAATTTTTATAGATAATAGAATTACCGAGTTTAAAGAGATTTATATTTAATCATTTATTTATAAATTTAATTTATTCACAACCAAGCCCCCGAAATATGATGTAGTACAGATATGAACTCTACATACATAATACAAAATACAGTATCTGAAATCCATATCCAGCATAGTTTTTGACTGGGAATAATAATATATCGTCCCACTATATTTTTATATTTGTATTTATTCTTATCACATCATAATATTATCTAGGCAGTATGGTATGGCTATTAATGTTCTTCTAGAGAAAACCACTATGAACTAAGGCGATTATGATACTTAAAATGAATTTAAACTTTAAAACTCAAATTCAATTTAAACAAGCAACTGTCTCTAAGGTGGCGTCTATAGGAGTGATATTAAAATATGTCCTTTCCTGAAAATTATCACTCGATATAAGTAACATAAACTTTTAAAACATCAAAACTTTTATATTTTGTGTATAGAGCATTGTTTTCATTTGTTTCATTGTTTTAGTTCTGATACCCAGGGCTTGATTTGAGGGGGAGCGCGTGGGAGCGGCGCTCCCATACGATACCTTTTTTACCCCCAAGAAATTTTTTTTAGAAACAATGATTTCTCGTGATCGGGGTTTCAATGTTTTTTGTCATACACCAATTCTAAAATGGTCGATAACTTTGAACACTAGAAGTTTATTCAGAATTATAGGTGGACGCTACGCTAATGCATAAAGTACCGTCCGTAGGCCTCGGCTGGATTTTTAAAGCGGCGTCAGCGCGAGGTGTTACTTTCTTTGCCATTGCCAAATGCCAATTTTATTGTGAATAACATTGTATCATGTTGTTATTCTTAAACCGGATGTTTTAAAACTTGAGGAAAATTTATGCCTATGTAGATTACACAGTCGTTGTTGAAATGGTAGAAACCATGCCTGGATGGTCTTAAAAAGCTTTGAGATTTTTATTCATTCTTCAAAATTGTATTATTAGTTTTATAAAAAAACAGCTACAAAACATTGCCAGATTTGCTAAAATGCTCCAATTCAAGTGTTATTTAAAAAAATTTCCTGTGGTAAGGCCCCTGGACCCCCTTCCTCCTTGGGGGTATTCCATCCCCACGGTAAGCCAGTTAACCCACCGCTTCCATACATCTTTTTTTACAAATCAAGCACTGCTGATACCTATAATATATGTAGGCCTATAGGTGACACTCAGCCAACCTCATCTCTGTTCTGTGTATAATATCATACTTATTGTATTTTTACTTGTAGGCCTATCTCTCTTGTTATGTATATGTACCTTTTGAAATGTATAGAGTAACTAGCTATATTCTATAGCCCACTCCCATTATATTAATTCTAATAAACTACTAATATTATAATTCTCTTTGGTTGTATTATTTGGTAGAGTAACAGTTTAGGGTATTCGCTTGTTGCACTCATACACTCATCTATGTACCCTATATAATTATTGAATAAATAAATAAATTATTATTATTATTATGTACTGTACACACTTATTATGATAAGTTCTCCACGGTTGAGGGACTCCGACAGGGAAGTTTCCAGGTGAAAGGGAAATTTTCGTCTACTGCTGACGTGTTGTGGCTTTCCTGCTAAACCAGTCCTGTAGGCCGCTCTCCAGCCAGGAGCGACCTCCGTCTCTCCGTCTGTCATCCAGCAGCTGACTTGGAGCGTGGAACTGGAAGCAAGATTGTTGTCAGTCAGTTAGTGTTTTGGCGGCGCGGGTGTGTGTGACTTGTTGCATGGTGTAGACAAGCATGTGTGAGAGTCCGCGGATCTAGTGAACCGTAAACCGCGTGTGGTGTACAGTGCAGTGAAATAATGTTATCAAAAAGGCCGACTTGTTCTTCAACGGTTTTTATCCAGCTGCTTCTACTCTTGTATCTACTCGCCACAGTTCGGATAGCCTACTGTCAAGGTGAACTATCACATTCTTAAAGTTTATTCATTTATTCGTCCATTCAATCATTCATTTAGTACTGGATATTGGCCACTCGGTGAGGGTGGTCCCTTAGTGATCGTGAAGTTGATTCACGAACACTGGATTGCTCTTGGATGGGTGACCAGTATTTGGCCAAGTTCACATTGGCGAGGTGGAATCTACCCGTAAAGGTCTCCTCATCATTTGAAGCCAATATTTATTTTAATTACTTTATTAGACAACATAAGGAAAGAAAAAGCAGGCAATAGTTGCTGGTGACAACGAAACTGGCGGTTGGCGAATTATGGTTTTTCAATTAACAGCTAATGAGTTGCTGAAAGAGTAAATAATTGATAATGTTCGAGAAAGAGAAAAATTAGGCGTTCGTCTAGTCAGCTGATTCATCCGCCAGTTTCGTTGTCAATGTTGTCAACAACTATTGCTTTTCTGAAGCGCGTTCAAGTCTCCAGCTTCAAAGTTCTTGTTCTAGATGAGGATGAGATTGAAATGATATACAGTACCGTATTTATAATCATTGTTGATGAATTGAGATAAAATCTGGGTTGAGATAAAGTACAATGCTGAGTATGAGCATTGAGTACAAAGAAGGTGAGAGGGAATTATTAGGTTCAGGGAATATTTCCTAACAGTAGGCTTCAAATCAACCCAGTTACAGTTGACAATAACTTTTACTAAATTAATTTAAATTTCTGATCAATTTATTTGAAAAAGTACTTGTGAAAATTCTGATAAAAGTATAATTATGTATATTTATGCTGATATTGATATATTTTACGGTATTCAAATTTATTCCAATATATAAACATAAATGTAATTCAAAAAACAAACTCCAATCAATCATTTTAATGAAAATATAACAAGCATGACTGAAAATTTGGGTCTCCAGCATCAACTTCTGAACTGGATCCAGTTTTTTTATCTAATATTATTCCTCATTTGAGAAAATTCTAGAAAAAACATTGATAATGGCTGATTTATGCTGAATAAGAGTACGGTCTTAAATGATCCTAGATGCAGTGACTGCTCCAGAAAATAAATTTAATGATCCTGGATCTGTCTGTATTGATTCATCTGTGGGCCTTTGCAGCACTTTATAATACTTTCAAATTACACTTTTTTATGCAACATTTTATAATACTGTGCAGTGCACACATGATAAGCCTTTTTTAGTAGTAGGCCTATTATTAAATAATCATAGAACTATCTGCTGTTGGCAATTTTCCGACTTCCTTGAACAATGTGCAGGAGCACAACTACCTCCTCAGGATTACTACCTACCAGGCGGCTCATTCAGCGCCTGGTACTTTAAATAGGTGCGCAAAAATTCACACTAAATCATGGATAAGTAATTCAATTAAATTATAATTTCAATATATGTTGAGATTTCACTCTGAACTTTTTTTCACGACAATGCAGTCATAAATTTAAATATTAGTTTAAATATAAACTACTACTCACACGTGGAGCGCAACACTGAGTGTTGAAAATGGAGTAGAATCCGAAAGCGCTCCACGTGTGAGTAGTAGTTTATATTTAAACTAATATTCAAATTTATGACTGCATTGTGCGCAAAAATTCACACTAAATCATGGATAAGTAATTCAATTAAATTATAATTTCAATATATGTTGAGAATTGATGAATAATATAATGCAGACGTATTATTCAATTTTTTATTTGAAGATGATTTATACAGGGTGTTTCAGGAGGAATGTGCAATATTTCTTAGGATGATTCCTTACACCAAGTAGACAAAAAAGTTCCATGGGACCAACCCCCAAAAACGCTTTGTTACCGAGATAACAATGGCGGAAAATTGAGATTTTTCAAAACATATTTATTTTTCTAATTTTTTAGAGGCTTCATTCAGGGTCTAAAATAATCAATTCTTATGTAAAATTAGCTGAGAAATCCAATGGAACCAGTTTCAAGTTCGTAACTTCAACGGTTATTGAGATAATTGGAAAAATATGCTAAAAACCGCCATTTTTAAACAATAAGGGTTATAACTAAATAAGGAATCATAAATTTGTATTTTTTATTAATGGAATTTGAAGAGAGTCGGATTCTGAAGAAGTTGAATGACGGCGATTGTGTAAATCTTACCCGAAGCTCAGAAATGGCGATCAAAAATCGCAAAATTGACAAAACATAGCACAAGTGATAAATTTGTGTATAATAGCAATTTTGCGATTTTCGATCGCTATTTCTCAGATTAGGGTAGGATTTACACAATCGCCGCCATTCAACTTTTTCTTCAGAATCCGACTATCTTCAACTTCCATTAATAAAAAATACAAATTTATGATTCCTTATTTAGTTATAACCCTTATTGTTGAAAAATGTCGGTTTTTTACCATATTTTTCCAATTATCTCAATAACCGTTTAAGTTACAAACTTAAAACTTGTTCCATTGAACTCCTCAGCTAATTTTACATAAGAATTGATTATTTTAGACCCCGAATGAAGCCTCTAAAAAATTAGAAAAATTAATATGTTTTGAAAAATCTCAATTTTCCGCCATTGTTATCTCGGTAACAAAGCGTTTTTGGGGGTTGGTCCCACGGAACTTTTTTGTCTACTGGGTGTAAGGAATCATTCTGAGAAATATTGCACATTCCTCCTGAAACACCCTGTATATCATACTTGAAATTTCATAAACATGTGACTGAGGATGATAAGATACCAACTAGAACGCTATTTGATTCTGGTTCCATGACATCAAGTAAAAATGATATAAGTTCATTCAATATATTTTTTAATACGTTAAATAATTCGACCGTATTTTTTGTTGCAAGTAAATTCATATTATATATTATTTGTAAAAAGATGTGTTTAGGAGTTATGAGAAAAATTTGATAATATTTTTCTACAATGATGGTATTGAGAAAAAATTATACTGTATTTTTCATGTCAAAAACTATTGAATAATTCTTTCTTGTCAGAATATTGTAAGAAATAAATAATTGAGGATCCAACAGATGTGAGAGACCACAAGCTGTCAAATGTTACGCAAACGAAAAAGTGATTACTCTCAGTTTCTTTTCTAAAGAAAACACAGTTGAAGAATAAAATGTTGAGTAACAGGGCGATATTATGAGCTTATCGTCACTATCCTACTATACCAGAAAGTAGGAATAATAGCGGTAATGTTCAACATGAAATTTCCAGTTTATGTAAAAATGTAAGAGAAATCTTATAATTCATTTTTAATGTCGTTAGGACTATAGAATATTCTTATATCCTTTGATAATATTTTTACCGCAGTCGGGTAGTAATGAAAGTTTCATTCTTGTAGTAGATTGTTGAATATGGCTGTTACTTTAAACGGTTTCTCCTCGCTTTCTTAGTTATTACCCATATTACATTGCTTATTATCAAAAACAATAAAAACTTTGTCTATGATATTATGAATATTGTGAGTGGCTATCTTTGGGCTTTCAATTTTCATGCACTATCAATCAAGAATACAGTGAAACAATAGACATTTTATTTTTGCTGGAACAAGTAGACTTCATGACACAACCTCTTCTCCTATTATATTTCCAACAACCAATAGCCTATTCTCAAACCTCGATAGCACATTTATGAGGTAATAAAGTGATTGGAGATTTTTACTCCCATTTATCCTAGTTATTACAGCATGTGATGTGTATGTATGATTAATAGTCTCGTTTTCAACCATTTATTATCCCACGGCAAACAATTAGAACAGTACAGCACTGTGTTTAGTTATGTAACTAAAAAAACTGTGGGAACTGTAACAGATAGACCCCATATTGATTGTTAACCAGAGTGTGACAGCCACTATCTGTGTAAAAAGGTGAAAAATACTGAGGAGAATACACCTTTCCCTAGTATGTAATGAGATTTCAATAATAGTTCTTATTGAATTTTTTATGTCTCAAAATGAAATCATTTCTTCCCATGTTTTATAAAATCCACCTTGTTGAAAATACAATAGTCTACTGAGAAAGAAATGACCTATTAAACGGAATTTGCATAAGACATACATTGTTTTGAAATTGGTCTTTCTATAGTATGTTTTCGATGGTTACAGTAAGAAGACCTGAATGGATTGTACGGTGCAGTATAAAGAAGTGCAGAACAATTTATAGTAAGGATGAATTCAAATATCAGATTTTTAAATAAGTAGAAGAAAGTAATGATTTTTAGCACATGCGAGTTTTGACAACACCTATTAATACATCTACACATCTATTACTGATGTATTATTAGTAGGTGTTGGTTTTGAGCATGAAATTCCCACAGAATATTTTATTGATTGGGAAGACTGAAACTTTCAAAGTACAGAACATTGAAAGAAATAATATAATAATAATAATGCATAATAATTATTATTATATTATACTACCGTAAGAAGAAATATTATTTTGAATTAAAACGTGAGTAGATATGAGTTTTCGGACAAGCTAGGGTGTGGAACATGCTTCCATGTTGGCTAATAATTGATGGCCGAAATTATTTTTTAATAAAATGAATTTCTAATAAATAATTCATTGAAGTTTCAACAATAAATAATAAGCTTTTCATCCAGTCTTGCTGTACAATTGAAAATATTCTACAGATACGGTATTTACATCATCAACCAACCTAGTTTTTCTATTTCCATATATAAAACTTCAATGCACCACATTAATATGTCAATAATAATAATTACAAAAATAAAATATATTGGCATAATTGGTTTTATAGATAAATACATTCAAACTTGAACTTTTGAAATTTAAATTTACAACTTGAACTTTTGAAATACAATTGAATTGTATTGTTTTTACCTTCTTTAATCGAGATTTTATCATGCTTTATGGATTTCAATAGATCCAGCGATCCACAATATTTATTTCAATTATCCTTGAAATAATAAGGAGTATAAAATAAGAATTTAATATTTGCTGAACACCTTGAAATAAATCCAAAATACAGTACGGTACCATAATTGTGCAGATTGAATAAAATAGTATTATACAGATTTGGATTATTTCTGTTCCTCAAAATCAATTTCAAGTTATTAGGAGAAAGCTCTACCACTACAAATCCATCTAGCATTATAAGACACTTGTAATCACACTGTTGCCAGTTTTGCGAGCTCAATTATTATTGTGATTAATGCGATCAACTGACAAGTTTCTCCTCAGTGGCCGTTGAAGCGATTAGATTTGAAAGTGACACGGGCGAGCTGTAGCACGTAGCAGCAGCATCCTCCTAAAAATTCACCGCTCATCCTGACTCCTGAGTCCAGCTTCCTAAGCACATTAATTTCCAAACCAACCAGCATACAGCCTGCAATTAACAAGGAGAAACAACGTTCAATTACCAACCTGAGATTACAGTGATGTTATAAATTGAGAAGTACAGTTGAAATTCACAACAGGAGAGTGTAAGCTTCTTTTACTTACACTTGCCTCGTAGAAATCTTGAGGATGAAAACTCTCACATAAAGAAGCAGGTCCAGCAGTCAGATAAGACAAAACAATGGGTGGCCAGCTAGGCTATTCTTCAGCTATTATTTCATTAACATTGTCCCAATGACATTGAGTCTGATGGTTCTTTTTCTATTCTTCATCATCTCACACAGTATTATGAATGTGGGGTACTATAAGTACTTTACTATACTATAAAGGCTACAACTGCAACTATTATTTTTTCTTGCCTTTGTGCGACTCTTTGATACTTTATCGAGAGAGATCGAGTTTTGATAGATCATCATTGAAAAGAGCCATTGAAGATAATATATCTATAAATTTGTGAAATTTCAAAGATATGTAAATTTGAAAACAATTTAAATAAATGGTGCTGAGGTGAACTCTAACTTTTGGTGAATGAGATCTGTAGTTTTTTCTATAAAAGGAAAATTCAGCTCTTTTCTTAAATGGTTTCATTTCAGTTATAATTTCAAATGATAAAAATTTGTTTGGTACCACGTTGAGATACAAGAATGAATTCGATCATGATGTTATTAATGGAATTACTGTTGAATGCTGAAATTATTGATTTTGTATTGGGAACTATGAAGCAAAAATTTTTTGTCTTCTTGTTGGAGAAGAAGTGGATTTAAGTTATCTGTTTCATTCTGTAGAAAATTTATTTCACCATAAACTTGAAATTGAATCAATTATCACTCAATTTTGAATGTTCCTCTTTTAAAGTAAAAACTCATGATACTTTTCATTCCCTATACTGGACTACCAGTTTAGCAACCACCTAACATTCTTTTGATATTTTGGATCTCCTGTAGAACTGGGTGAGCTTGCCGACTGACCGACCATTTTATGACAAAACCGACCAGTTTTTTATCAGTTGCTGAAACTGAATTCAAGCATATAACAAGTGGTACGTGAGTTTGTGTGACGCAAGAAGAATTTTATTTATGAGGAACCCAAACTGCTACCGATGTCTGCATTCAGTCTTTTGCAATATCGAAGTGAATATTTATCCTCGATTTTCTAGTATTTCTTGAGACTTCACGCTGCGATAGTTCGCCAAAACAGCTATTTCCGTCAACGACGTAGGCCTATCTGCTCTGAACGTGATAGAAAACTCAGTGGCGCTTAACGATTTGAAATGCTCGTAAATGTGATCTGAGCGGTGTCTGGCCAAACCCACATCAATAGAAAATCGATTGGACTGCTAAGTCCAGTTGCACTGACCAGTTACCGTCGATTTTATGCTTTACAGCTTCACTTGCTCAAATCTATGCTCTCAATAATTTTATTCGCTTTACGCAAGCGGGCCTATAATATTTTTCAATGTGTCACACTCAATATCCTTCAATTAATATTATTAATTCATTGCTGAAAACCTTAGAATTTAAACGTTGACTAGTATAAGTGTTACCATAGAATAACAGAACTCTAATAGAATTCCTAGGATCCTCTTTGGCGTTACTATATATAGTATGAGTTAGCTACTATAGTGTGAGTGAAGTGTGGCTTATATAACTCCTCTCATATTCTATATGAGCAATATTCTATATTCCACCTCATATATCTAACAGAATATTCACTACAACAGCATTAAAAGACTTTCATAATGCTCAGAATAATTCAGTTATTCAGCGAATCTTGATATGATAGCTATGAGCAAAATAAAAATCTTGAATTTGGTATAAATTGAATTTTCTGTTAGATTTATGATTCTGAGAATAACGTTGATAGAAATAAGATAACTTCGAAATAATCTTGAAATAAAGACTATTAATTGTTAAAAATAAATTAACAACACATGAGAAAAATGCCTTGAACAAATATTATCAGAAGATATTCAATTTTGCCAAACAAAATAGATTTTTTTTGTAAATAAACTTCCAAAGATAAAATCAGAAAAAAACTATGGAAGTTTATAGTGAAATATATAACTTATAGTCTATATACAACTTTTATTTAAGAACAGATAATTCTCCAAACATAAATAATATCCTGAAGGTTCAAATGGCAATGTAAGTGCATGGTAGCTAATGATTTTAATGAAAAATAATATCTTGAAGATTAATAAGAATGATTTTAAAAATACTAAATTCTAAAAATACTTATTGAATTATTCAATAATTATTTTTGTTTTTTACAGTATTTGTACAACCATGCATTTATAGTTGAATATATATTTTATTTGTTCAATTTTTAAATGTGAGTAGACTACAAACTTGACAAAGTCACCTTCCTGATTATTCCAGTTCATGGTTTAATTCCTACTCAGTTCACAGTGTTACTACCTACTGTACTAAAATATGTTATCAAATTTTTGTTCATGGCTCTCTCAGTATTTTGATAAATATTAATTATTCTCGCCAACTTGTAATTCTATTTGTAAGACCTTTATAGGAAAACCTAGATCAACTGCTTGAGAAATATGATTTACTTGTATTAATCATACTGTATTAAATTTATGAATTTAATGAATTCCAAATTCATACTGAATGAATGAATTAATAATGATCATTGAATTGTTTTTTATAGATATTTGAAAGGAAGATCACTTTCTATTCAACCATTCCAATATACATTTTAAATTATCGATACTTGAATAATATCACAGTAGGCAGTTCACTGAATGTATTTAGTGGGTCATTGAGCCCAGTGCCTAGAAACCTGTTAGCTGTTTGAATCAGTTATGCTGAGGACCTTTATTTAAAAAAAAACAAAAAACAATGAATTTCACATTTTAAAATGTATATTACTATATGCTCCAACACTTATTCCCAC
Organism: Sogatella furcifera; assembly: GCA_017141385.1. NCBI lineage: Eukaryota > Metazoa > Arthropoda > Insecta > Hemiptera > Delphacidae > Sogatella > Sogatella furcifera. Next base: position 9,933,004 of record CM029551.1, on the reverse strand, counting down.
CATCCAACTTGAAACAATACAAGTGAAGTGAAGTGTTTGATACTCGTTCTCAACGATTTCACACTTGACTCGAGCCTGGCTACTCGAGCTAAACAGGCGTGGGAAGGCAGCATGCAATTTCTGCAAGGGCGTTTATGTCCCATAGTGGGAGAGTGTGGACTACAATTTGAGGAGGGGAGACAATATTTAGCGCTCGGTGACGGCTGTTTTGTGGATCACTTCCAGAAAGAGTTGAAGCTAGACTTGGTGGTTGGAGGGGGTAACCAAGGAGATCCGGTACAGGTGGACCAAGGTTCAGAGATAGGACTGTCACTTTTTGCCACTCTGTATCTCTATATATATGTATCTAACACAAAGTGCCCAACTCTTTTCAACTAGATTCACTTCTGAATCATTTTATACATGTATTTATTGTAAGTACCAAAGTACAGTACACACCGCTGTTTCTGGTTAGTCACTTTGAACCATTTTAATACATGTTTCTATTTTGAATACATTATTTCTATACCTGTATCTACTGTATCTCTGTAGACTGTTCTTTCTGACTGTACAGTGTACAGTGCCCGCATAGCACTTTTGTGTGCATCCAACTGACTTGCCTTAAATGTTAAATACACCACTGTCATTGTGCTTAATAAGGGAAAGTGAAAACGGGAGTCACCTTCAAAAATGTCTATGAAACCAAATCTAGTGCTCAATATTATCATCCACTATCTACTAGACATGTACTCTGAGCATGATTATATTCTTCATTTATTTATTTATAATTTTCATTTATTCTTTCATTCATTTATTTATTTATATGCTTATTCTAGTAGTAGAATACACTAGAACTAGATACTTGAATAGCTCTACTGTATATTCTATTATGAATTTTTGATTCTGTTCTTTTACTGATAAATTTCTAGCTTTTGTAAGAGTTTCAGCCATGAAAACTTGAAAAATAATTGTAAGTATCATAGTTGAGGAATAAAAGTAGTACTGTACCTCCAAATGTGATACTTTGTTGAATGGGCTAACGTTTTGTTCACAATTATAATATCTTGAATTATATTTATCATGATATCATGACAAAATTTGATTAAAAATTAAACTTGTTAAACAAGTGGAATAAAAATATTGTTATAAAATCAGTGGGCATATCATATACAGCTGTTCTTGATTTACAATACTTCTGGATTTCAATAAATGTTACTCACGTCATTCCAATGTAAAAATCTTCTAAATAGGTTGAGTTTATTAGAAGCTCCTAATCTGTGAAAATTTAGTTCTGTAAATTAGAGAAAAGGTGGACAACCTTGTCAACAATATAGCACAACGTAGAAGTCCAACTAAGAAATAACATTTTGAATAAATTTATTACAACGTAGAAGGTAGAATGCCAACCAAGAAATAAACTTTTGAATCCAGTGTGTCCACACCTTTTACCTGTATTACAAAACGTATAAATTCGTATGAAACAGGTCCCAGGGTTGATTCTACAATCTTGCAATATAAAAAATTTAGCCAAAAGGAAACAGTACAAGTAAAGCAGCAGTTGTTGACATTGAGCATGTTCTTTCAGAGCGTAACGACTTTAATCCCCCCTATTTACTCCTTCTATCCACCATGTGGCTTGTCGGTTCCTTGTGGCTGGTTCCTCCTTCTTTTCCTTTCCTTCTCCTCTCCTTCTCTTCTCTCCATTTTCCTCTCTTTCTTCTCCACTCCTTCGTGCACTTTGCAGTTTTCAGCAGCAGCTGCAGACTGACTACCGCCGCTGCTGAATGTCATGCAAGAATGATTTCCATTGTTCAAAATGACGTCTATGTTTCAGTCATAGCTGATCGGAAGCCACTCTATTACTATGGAATGGATTTCCAAAATTTCAGCAATATCTACATATAGTTGATGGATAGGCTGTGAATAATTTCCATTGCTTTAGAAGCTTTTCTATTCATTTGTAAGGATGATTATTCATATAATATCAATCTCTGCTTTATTCACAACAAAAACAATTGAAGAAATTGGACATTCAAGGCGTCTCCCACATAGAATTTTCCCAGGAGTGTCTTTTCTCAGTAAATTTGTAAATAATTTCTATAATATATAGTTTTAGAGAAGCCTACATATTGGTATAGATTTCACAGAAGCTATGTTTTTCGTTTGTGCCATTGTTTACTGAGAAATAAAACTTATTTGTTTGTATTTGATATCAACAGTAACTACTACAAGAACAGAACAATACATGAAAATGAATAGATTAATATTTGAGAATTTCTTTGAACTTCCAAGAATAATGGCATGAGTAAATTAGTAATGAAGGGTTTTCCAATTGAAATTTCATGTACCGTAGCCTACATATATTTAATAAATAAATTTAGATTTTTTTTCAATGATATATTGATATACTATAACAGCCTCTTTCCTTTCAAATTGCAGACTGATTGCAATTTTTCCCCAATCTCGAAGGTCTGCAGTCTTTTGTGTGGGAAACTATGCGAACTCATGCTCGGTGTGAATGTCCGGTGTAAAATTATTTCCACATAACATAAAAAAGTAGATATTTCACTATAATTCTAGATACTTATATTGTAGGGTAGTTACAATATTATATTGAATTACAATACATAAATAAATTTTTTGACAGTCAGTTAGTTAGAATGGTAAGAGAAGTGGAATCCTAATACAAAACTGCCTTGCACTGTGCACTGTCATCAAGTTGGTCCTTCACCTATTGACCTATAGACTAGTTGCCAAAAATATTATGATTTTTTTCAGTACCGTTATCTCTCCCAATATTCGTCTATTATATTTTGAACTTGGAAGCAGAAGAGAAACGGTGACCTCTGATTGCATGTTATCAAAAAGATGCCTACGCATCTTTAGCGGCTTCTCGCGAGCTGTCAAACCGGATTGTGCGTAAGATGAACTCTTGCACGTGTGTGCGCGTGCGTGTGTGTGTCTTTGTGTCTTGCGGCTTTGTTTTGTACCACTGACAGACCTCAATACTCAGAGCGGTAATAACGGTAACTGTTATGTACGAGTCACACAAAAGACGGTTCTGCTAAAAGGAAAGCGAACTTATTTCGTTTTGAATAAGGTGTTAATTGCTCTTTGAACAGTTAGAATTTGGGGAAAAGCTGCCACCTATGTGGGACAGCTTAATGACTGACTTATTTCAGCTGATTGTTCAATAATAGATTATTGTGCACAGTAGCCTACATTCAATGAAGATGCAGAAAAGATGTTTCACAACAGTGTCAAGCAGTTACACACTTTCAAAAGATAGTTTGCACTGAGATTTTTAATGCAATGAATTCCTGAGTTGAGTATCAATCATAGTTTATAAGGGATCAATCATCATAGAGGATCATAGCTCAATCATCAATCATAGGAGATCATACCTGATTATAAATCTATGAGATCAATGCATAGACTAGGTACTGTTAAGGATGTTCAACATCACAAAACTTTAGTGAATTTCATATGTGGATGAAAGAATAAGAAACTGCAATGGGAGCTATCAATGAGATTTACTCCAGGACGTTGATCAAAATCTTAAACATTACTTAGTATAGCCTGCATTATTTAAGATTTGAAAATTGGTAAAAATGTTAAAAAAACTAGATATATAGAATCTAGGGAGCTTTATCAACTGTATGATCGTGCTGTGTTACTAACACAGAGTAACACTACAGATTTGTTTTACTTATAGGTACTCACTTTTTAGTTTTGTTTCAGTCATTTTAATAGAGTTTTGTGCATTCTGTTCCAGGTTGGTGACTATCATTGGGATCATGCAAAATGAAATTCTATTCACTATACTAGAAAATACAACAATCTATCACAAGAACTATTGATGGTGAGTAGGCCTCCAAAACTCCCATATAAAAATTAATGTTATTTTAAGCCTTATCTATGGATAAGAAGTTCAATCTTGGAAATAAAATAGCTTAGGCATTTAGTATAGCTTTAAGGAGTCCCTGATGCTGCCAATATGACGTAATGTGAAACCTAATAATTCACAATGTACAATCAATAATATTATCAAATCGAATTTCTCAAAGACGAAACATTCACTGGATACGGTATCATGATTGATATTTTCAATCTTCAATAATTTTATTAGAATCGTTCCGATTGGATATAGCTGAAGATTCAGCTATTACTTTCAGGAAAATAATGGTTATCGATTTTAATGGTTATCAATTGGAATAATAACTTGATACAGTAATAAATCGATAATTCAATTTAATAATCTCTCAAACGAGCGGCTTGACCAAACGAACTCTTTGAGGAGAATCTTAAATTGGAAAAAATAAGAAGAAACTTTCTTTTTCCTTTCGCTTTTGGCTGCTTGAAAGTCTGACCAGTTGGATGAATACCGTGCTTCCTTGATAATAATTCAGTGACTCCCACTTCCCACTATGATAGCATGGCTACTGCTGATAGCCAGTCACCATCAACTGTCACCTACAACGCTACAACTACAGTCTGAGCAAAGAAGACATTCTGGCAAGATGGGGAAATGACTCCAGCTCGGGTAGTATAGGTTCAAAAATGATAACCTCTCTCTCAAATTGTAGAGCAAAATGTTTTCTACAATTTAAGACCAAAATTTACAATTTTTGGACCAATATTGACCGAGTTTGAGTCATTTCTTCATCTTGTTAGAATGTTTTCTCTGCTCGAACAGACTATATTGTCACTGTAGCCACGGCCGCCTTCCAAGTAGCATGTGAAAGTGCCCTGGGCCACAGTACTTCTTTTGAATACCTTACCTGAAACGCGGATGTATCCAAATCGAATAAAACTTATTTACTAAAATGGGCGTTTTCTTCGAGGAAGTCGATTTATAAAGCATAACTCATTATTTTGTGAAACTTCATCATTAGTTCATGACCAACTTATCCACATTCATATATTTAAGTCTGCATTGAAAAGGAATACAATTTGATAAGATGGAACTACATATTTAAATAACGAACTTGATATGATAGATTATAATTCAGTTTATTATTTTAAAACACTATTACAATATTATATTCTATTTCCAAGATAAATATCCATGAGATTTGAGATCTTATGATACGATCTGATAAAAGCAGGAGCATAAAAAATAATTGTAATTTTTATGATCAGGTGGAATCTTGGTGTTATTCCATGATCAGGAGCCTGTTTCAATTGTTTTATATAATATTTATCTGTCATTAGGAATTGCATTTTGTGAACATTACCACTTTGACATGGAAGTTATATTATGTGCTGAATGAAAAAAGTTATGGAAGACAATATTTATTATGATGTTCATAAAATTTTCCCATATTACCTAGTCTTAGCTAGCATATTGCTTAGTCTTACCTAGTCTGAGTATACTCTTAGAGTAAGGAACTTCAAATACTTTTTCCTGGATTATACAAATCGCATTGTAGTTCTAGTAACAGGATTTGCAGTTTACTTTTATAATAATGATTGCAAAACAAATATGATTACGTGATTACTAATCATTTCTTACTGAAGAAACCTATTCACGTTCACACCTAATCACGGAATAACACCAAGATTCCTCCTGCTCATAAATGCAGGAGCTTCCTCATAGGACGGAAGCTTTCACTGCATTATTAAATACTTCCAGTGGTTTTTGACTTTCACCCAAGTTTTCATTGAACTATTGCCAAGCTTTGTGATTGAAACGCCGGGCGTATGATGATGGTGCCTTTCTAGCTTATAACAATAAGATTACAGTTTTCAAATAACGATTACTAAAAGAGCAAAGAATGCAATACCTGTGCACTAAATGTTGAATTATATTGTTAGCCAATTTCTGCAAAGTTAGGTCGATGTAACTATTTTAAATTCAATTATTGATTTAAGGTTTTCATGTTGATCATCAATCACTGTCAACAGAAATGTCATTCAATCTCTACCAGTAATTATATAGGCTACCTTTTTATGGTACATTTTTATGCAGCCCAATTGATTACCTATGATATCAGTTTGCATTCTTCTATGAAATGATAATTTATTCCAAACAATAAGCAGTTAATTTACTAAATAATATTGATTATTGTCCTTTTGGTGAAACCACTTGTTTGTGGTTTATATATAGAGATTATTAAATTGAATTATCGATTTGGTTTCTCAATTTATTACGTCATTTATCACTGCAATCAAGTTATTATTATGATTAACTCAAAGACTTGACTTCGCCAATACTTGGACGTCGTCAATAATGCGTATTGTCTCTGATATCATACAAATCTACAGTATTATACTACTTACACACCAAATATGAAAATCTCTACTGAGAAGTTGTTCAGTGTCAGTGTGGATTGATCCATAACAATCCACGTAATTTACTGCGTCAGTCCCTGATAAACTCAACCGTTACATGAGGTGCGTGCTCCTGTCCAAGTTGAAAAATAACAAATAAATTGATTGTCAATCAATCTGATCAACCAATTGATTTGTGAGGAGTCATTTCCTCGCCATAAATAGTTGCTCGTTCCCCTTCATCAGCACACCATAATAGCTTTCTCTCTCAACTGAAGCCACTTTCATATCCACCAAGTCATCTTGGAAATCATTCTGTCCCTGTCTCTTCTTTTTCATAACTCGTGATGATTGAGTTTTTACTGAACATTGCTAACTTTCCCAACATTTTGCAATGGATACAGAGCATACAGGCGATAATAGCGTTTCTTTAGATTCAAGACTTGCATTCAAATGACCGCTAATACTCGAACGCATTCATTTCTTTCGTATAATCATGGAAGCTTAATATGGACACTTAGTTCTAGAGTGTTTCCGTGGTTATAAAGAAAAAACTTAGAAAGTTACAATGTCACAACCATAATCGTTTATACATCTCTGCTATGTTATAAGCTTCCTTTCAATCCAGTAAATTTTAGTTTTGTCAAGAAAGTGATGCGGAAGGTTCTCTCGGAGGTTTTATCTGTACTGGTAGGTTTCCCTTATGAGAATGATTTCGTCAGAAATGGAATAATTCCAGTGATTCGAAACGATCCTCTGCAGGCGTCTAGCTGGAAAATTGTACATCTGTGCTACTTTTTATTAGTTGAATAACATCCACTCTGAACAAGTACAAAATAATCCATTAAAGGTTTTATCCACGTGATTTTTAAAGTAGGCTACACTAATAGATGTAATATTGAATATAGAAATTTTTATGAAATTCAATGTTAATAGATAGAAATGTATTGGATCTGGATGTTTTATTACTTTTCAAACGTTATATAATAGTGAAATACTCTTATTCAAGGTGAGAATGTTGCATTAATACGAATTTCCCATTATTATAACTATTGTATGATACTTTGAACACAACTTGGATATCATGTCAAGCTTTTGTTTTGGTTTACATGCAGTAGGTCGTCTTTTCGTAATTCTTGCTATCTTGCCAGAATATACGAAATGTTCTAAATATATTGAAATGAAGTTTCAATGTCGAAACTTCGCCACGTCATATAAATCAAAAAGTAATTTCATTTTATGTACGACAATAACTGGAGAATTATCTAGTATTCGACCTCAACTCCTTTCCAGCTGCAATTGAACTTGCCTTTCACTCAAAGCCTGAGTGACATTTAACCTTGCCAATAAATATTCTATCCTGCGCAGATATATTATCTGCAAAAACTAGGAGTTTCAAGCCAGGTGCTTCAAACTAGGAGCTTGAAATTAGGTACTTCAAACTAGATGTTTCAAACTTGGTGCTTGAAAATCCAAACTAGGTGAAATGAATCCTCTATTCATTTGAAAATGAGAGTATTCACAGAAAATAACGAGTGTGAAGTTCCTGTGGATGTTCCTTATGGAAGAACTGTGCGTGGATGTTCCATAGCATAGCACCAAAGAGCTGTGGATGTTTCTCCACAGTCAGGGTGGAGGAACATCACGAAAAAGGTGTTGACTTGATTTTACACTCTGCTTCTATTGAAACAATGACATTGATTATTAAAATTAGAATATTTATATTTGATTGAAATTATACAATAAAAGGAACGAAAATACAGGCATTAGTCCAAAAGAGACTATATAATTAAACAGAATAGAATTTTTAATTAATCAAAAAGACTATGTAATTAAACAGAATAGACTTTTTAATCATTTTTTATTGACCGGTAAGTACTATTATTTGCTTCGATTGGTGAGAAATAATAAATTCAATGAAAAATAATAAATTGATAGTTGTTTTTTATTTGAGAAATTACATTGAATTGAATAATTCATTAATAACTCTCGGCTTACATTGTAAGAGACCATTTCTTCTTAGATTCAGCCTTGTTTCAGATATCACAAGAAATACTTTATTGGAAAAGGTTGCTACTGAACCTATTTCATTGTGCCCCAACTAGGCGAATTCCAAACTACCGAACTAGAAAAAGTACTCAATTACTCTAGTATTCTAGTACTCTAGAGAGTGTCAAATTATACTGAGAAGCTTAAAAACTAGAAATCACATCCTTATTTCCAATGTGCCGTTAATCGTAAAATCTTCCTCAGTTCAGTCACTTCAGTAACTATTGGTTTGCCACTTTGGAAGACGTTCCATCAATCTATAATTTCCGTCACCTAAACCGGGATTAAGTAGCCTGAAAGTACCGCTAAATTACGGTAATAAGCTCAAATCTGCAGTGATTTGTACGGTGTTTATAGAATCGAATCCGACTCACAGATACAATCGTAATCGTATACAAGTCCCCATTCAAACATCAAGTCTCTTCCCGGTCAGTTATAGTCTGTCCAAGGCCAAGCATAGAAGACATTATGCCAAGATTGGAAAATGACTCCAGCTCCGTCAATATTGGTTCAAAAATTATACATTTTGTTTCAAATTTTAGGAAACATTCTGATCTACAATTTGAGACCATATTTATAATTTTTGAATCAATATTGTCTCGAGCTGGAGTCATTTTCCAATCTTGCCAGAATGCCTTCTTTGCTTGAACAGGTTATAGTTGTAATTTTCGAATGTTCCTTCCAGTTTCTCGATCTGTCCATCTGCGGTAATAGCAAATTGAACTTGATTATGCCTTCGACCACAAGATTGCGACGTTCATGTACATGGTGACCGCTAGGAACTGACCGCAACGTTCAAGATGCGTCAATATTATCTCTTTGTTTATTGCGTTTATTCTTCTTCCCTTTCCAAATACTTTTCATCCATTCTCTTCTGAGGGTCCCAAAGTTTCACGTGTCACGGTTATCAACCAACCAAAACTTCATCTCTCTTCGTTCCAGCGGTTTGATGGAGATTAGAAAACTGCATTTTGGAAACATTACCGGTTGTTGCTCACCTCTCTCTTCTCCTATTTATCTATCTTTTCTTCCTTTTTATCTATAGTTTCTTTATCTTTATTTTTTTCTCCCTCTCTTATTCCACCTCTTTCCTCTCATATCTTACTCACATACCTTTTATCTCTCTCTCTGATTACCACCAACCATCTACATAAATCCTACCGTTCTCTTTGATACCCGTTAAATCTTAATACTCATTTAATATTATTTTATCAACATGTTCCTTCAAACCGCAACTCCGAACAGCATGATTCGTATTGAAATGCTGCAACGGTTGAAATGAAGTTCGCGTTGAAATAATAGAAAGGTACTTATTAAACCTCTCAGTTGTTTTCTGACTACTTGTATTTTAACTAAGATTCATTTCAGTATTAGTTTTGAAGACTCAGTTATCTCCATAACTTGAAATGGTTCACCGCACTCCATTTTGTTTTAATTATTTCTATTATTTCACACAGTCACTCTAATTTTATTCTCATTTTTTCTCTATATTATTATATTTTGATTAATGAATCGTTTAAACAACAACGATTCCTACATATTAATGTAATTATCAATATTCAAACACAATATTTCAAGGTGTGGGAATTTGATTCAGTCAATCGTTAATGCAATCACATTGATTCCAGTAATAACCGTCATATATACGGTTTATTACTCTATTCTTCTTCATTATTAAATAATTCAATGTGGATATCATTATAGAGCATTCGATATTATTAATTTTTCATTTTTTCCTTGACACCTATCTTACTGAAAATTTTTAACAAGGCTGTTAAGGTTTCTCAAGAACGTAGCAATCAATTGAAACAGTAGAAGCCACAGTATCATAGAATAATGAATTCTGGTCACTGCCATCATCGATTAAACATAGATTCTTCATCCATGATTATTCATTATTTTCCAATCAGGCGATTCGATATTCACGCCACAGGTAATAGATTCAATCTTGATTTAATATTATTCTTCATCCTCAATGAAGGACTCCTAATAGTTTTCAAATAAGGTTGTCATTGAGTATTGACGCAACGAATTCCCATTGTAGGAGGAACTGAACTTCCAACTTTCCCCATAATTCACGTGGAAATATCAACAAATTGAAGTATTTGTAACTTTATTTATCGTTCACGATGTTTCATAACCTGTCATCGTGAGATCATCATCGATCTCATCTTCAGCAGTGAATGATCACGAATCCACTCACAGGTCAGGATAACACGGCAAAGTATCGTTCATTTGGGTCAAGACGTGATGCAAATCTCCCGGAGTGGGTTTTGTACTGCATCTGGCCAGTCACTATTGAATGTTATCTGTTGCTATTAGCTATTGCGAAGCTATTTTAGCGGGCGAAATGCTTTGATAAGATCAACCTGTACCTGTTTGCTCAGAAATTTCGAGTATCCCACTTCTCATTGAGAAAATTAATGAGAAAATAATGTCACTGTTGGTGCCAATCTGATAATGAATGGAAATCGTGTTCCTCTTGTCTAGCCTGATTGATTGTTTTGTGACGAATGCCTTCAAAGCTTGCTTGTTGGTAATTAATGATCGCAAAGAGAAATATCTTGTTAAAAAATAGGGATTTTGACAGTAGCTAGTAGTTGTACGAAATACTTATGAACCTTGAAATGGGATGCTTTAATTATTTTCAATGTTAGAATAGCCAGTTGTATGAAATACAAGAGTTAGATAAGTATAGATTACGAATAAGAGGAATTATTCGAGTTCTGCTGAAATGATAGGAAATAATAATGAGATTATCTTGAATGATTGAAATAAAAAATTGATCATATTATTCTCCAACTAATCCAAATTTCAATAGAAATTGCATTTTTAAAATAGCACTTTGATGCAAAATTGTTACTTTATTTTACATTAAACGAATTGAACCAGATTGAACTTGACCCTTCAATATGCATTGATAAAATATAGAAAAAGGTACATTGATCTCTAATTTTAAAGATTTGCATCACATCAGTGTAAAACATTAAAATGAATTATTATGAATACTCATATTATCTTATGTACGGTATGCAATGAATTATTGTGCCACCTGCCCACCTTTACTTTATGTTGGCCTAACATTTCTTATCCTACACTTCTACCCCGTTCTAAATACAAGCAAAGAGGATTCACATCCTCTGTGATACATGTATGTTTCCCTTTGGCCACCAAAGACAATAATTCATCTTTTAGGAGTAGATTGTCTCTGGTAGGACCAAGGCAAGTTGAGCTCTCGTCCATGCGTGATGCATTTGGCCTTTGTTTGACCAAAAGGAGTTCGTGGAGTAACTGCAGTGATCAGATCGTTCAAGCTGAGTAACCGGTTCGCCCTTACAATGACAGAATTGGCAAAAAGCAGTTATTGACTGAGTGAATGCTCGAAGCTTGCTCCATCTCCATCATAGGTTGGCGGTTTACCATTTCAGTCTGTAACTGTAACTTGTCCCCCGGTCGGACTTCTCTTAGGAAATTATATCTACAGTTACCAGACTGGCGGTAATCCAATACGTCTTACCTCATTCACCACTCACCTTTCTAAAAAGACAACATACTGCTTTTAATTAAGATAACGTATTAATTGCGTCATCATATAACAGTATACTGACATTAATTCGAATTCATTCATTTACATACTGTACTACTACAGGAAATAAAAATCATTATTATTATTATAAAAAAATTATAGATAGATAAATATTCTCTTTGAAATAAAGCTAACACTGATGTACTATGATTACTACTGTAATCTTATTTTTATTATTAGTAACGGTCTGGCTTATTAGTGAGGAGTTTTGAAACAATCGACGTAACCACATTTTAGTGATGGGAAATTACTATACTGTAGTTCTTGATTTCATACCCAGTGATTGAAGTTTTGGTGAAGTTTTTCTGATTTAATAAAGGCAAAACACAGGAAAGAACATTAAGAAGCACTAATTTACGATCAGCCAAAAATTTAATTCCAAAATAATTAAGAGCACAAAATTTTCAAGTCACAATTTTATAATGCTATCTTATAATGAACTCTATTATTGAGAACACACATCTCCAGTAATGGAATTGATAAATCATTAATTACAGAGAATGACGATCGTAACATAATACTGATGCTAATATTCATAACAACCGAAGGTTGTACTGTAGGCCTAATAGATAAATCAGAAAGGTTTTCTTTTGAAGGGACGCTAAGTATTGTAATCTATTATTATCATTATTGAGAATCAACATCCCTAGAACGAAGCTAGTAAATCATTATTTCAGAGAATGACGGTTTGATATATCTCTAAATGATTCAATACATGTTACAATGAATAATAATATTCAGGTCAACCCAATAATTCAATTAGAATGTACTCAAGTACACACGTCTCTAGGAAATGGTCTCTACTAGTGTGAAAGTACCCGAGAGAATAGTTCTAATAGATCCAGCACCTCAAGTATGATTTTATAAATCGTGATTGAGGAGAAAGTATCTTATGTGATCTAGTCTCAGCGATCCTTTCTCTCTCCTTGTCATTTTTCTTGAACCCCTTCTATCAATCTGTGCTTGGTTTGAATTTTCAAAACGTTCTTATTCTATTATCGTTAATCAGGTCGAGTGTTCAAAATGCTCGTGATATGAGTCATATCAATTGAGTTGTGAATTGAAAAGTCTTGGCTTTGATTGAGCTTTAGTACATTAGAAATTATAAATTACAAATGTAGGCTATAGACTGATGCCCGTTTTTTCCAAGCACACTCAAATTTGAGGGACCCTCAAGTTTACTAAAGTTTACTACATTCCCTATACACATAATAGAAAATGTCAGCTGTTCATCAAAATTTGAGGGTCCCTCAACTTTGAGTGTGCTTAGAAAAAACCCGGCATAAGATTCCATAGTCTCCTGCTCTACCATAGTCTGTTCAAGCAACGAAGACATTCTGGCAATATAGGGGAATAACCTCCAGCTCGGTCAATATTGGTCCAAAAATTATAAATTTGGTCTTAAATTGTAGATTAGAATGTTTCCTGTAATTTGAGACCAAAATTATAATTTTAAAAAAAATATTGACCGAGCTGGAGTCATTTTCCCATCTCCCAGAATGTCTCCTTTGCTTGGACAGACTATACACGTTCAAGTTTGTTTAGAAATGATTTTAAATACGATTTTTCTCCCTAGATTTCAATGTTGAATTCAAGTTTTATTGATGCAAAGTAGAAGTTGTCCTTGTGTTTGTGACACTTATTTGATAGCAGTGTCTTGGAGTCTCACCGATTTCGTTTTGTAAATAAACCTACAACTTCTAAATGTCAAAGAAAGGAGACAACATCAAAGTTATGTCCAGAAGATTATTATTCAAGAACTTGTAGAAGACGAATGGTTGCTGGTATAAAGATTTCTACACATTATGAGTTTCCAATACTTTGTGACTTCTTTGTTAAATGTGGTTCTAAAATGAGAAATGTGGATTGAATTTACCAGACAAAGGTCTGTAAAATTTAATCTTCTATAAAAGAAATGTCAACTCCTGATTTCTACTAAGAAAAAGAGTTATTAGCGAATAGTAAGTAATAGCAGTGATCAAATAATAAATAGAAGTGATAAGAAATATATCTTGAGTAATAACTCATGATCAATTTATTTTTCTTTGTGGCAAGGAATTAGATTTTTGATACATGTTGTTATTGTCTTTTCATATTCAAGAAATATCTCGTGAGTAATTAATAACTCTCAACAACTATTAATTAGGTAACAAGAAATCGACCTTCAATTTCAATCAATTCAGTTTTATTTGTGACAAGGAGTTAGATTTTTGATAGCATGTTATTATTGTCCTGCTGTGTTACTCTTTCCACGCAATCCACTAAATTATATTCTCTGACATCGACAAATAGACAAGTGATCAAAATTGAAAGATGACTCTTTTCGTCAAGCTTGAACTATTTCACAATAATTGACGCCGGATCAAGACAAGAGTGAGCCGCTCTTGATCTGTGCCGAAACGATTGTTTTAGCAGCACGCGTCCAATAAACCCTATTGAGCCGCAATGAGAGGCGGTTGGTTTCACAAACGCAACTAACTCAATTGCTCGCTTGTTTCACGGGATCGGCTGCTTCGCCATTTTCATTGTGCAAAGCGCAAAAGTGTTCTATTCGTGACAGACATCATCGGGTTGTGCAAGCAAGGCTGCAGTCATTTTTATCATCGCTTAAAAGTTTGAGAACTTCTGATTCTTGAAGAATCTGCTAGGAAGAATCGGATTTTGATGTAAAGCTGTGTGTCCTATATTCGATTTCTTCTCGAGAAGATACACAAGTATCATACTTGTATCGTGTAAAAATGATACGTGTATCAAATAAAAAGATTGGAAACAAACATTTATGTTTCAATTTTTTGATAGTGATACAAGAAAATTCGATTCGATTCTCATTTGATACGTGTTCGTGTATGCTCTTGTGTGTGTGGGTTCTTCATCATGTGTACTTTCTTGAAAATATCTTTTTGGAAGAAAATCGTACTCTATAGACACTCAGTTTTTGAAACAATATGAGTAACATTCAACAGTAAATTAATAATTAATCAACAGTGAATTTAATAATGAGCTATAGCTGACCGGACTCCTTTTCAATGCTAAATTCAGTTATTGTTTTGTCAGTGATTCTCAATATTAAATAAGCTTGAAGAAATATTTTAAACAAACTCTTCTCTCGTCAAATTCTTCAAGCGAATTGTGATACGCTTGCCTTTACCAAGTAAATGGCCACCTTTGAAAACAAAATGGTTGAACCTACTAAGACTTCGTTCAAGCTCTGTGATTGGCTGAGAGCTCTCACTTGGCTCACTCCCACTTCAACACCGGGCTGGCCAATGAGAGTCGAGCTTCGAGGACAGGACTATCTCTTTGAGAGATAGCCTATTGTCATATTCTTCTAAAATTAAAATCCCTCTTCTCTGAAGTAGAATAGGGTCATTTATACCATTTATACTCTTTGGAACATATTTTATACAGATGCTGAGAAATCTGCTGAATGTGTTATTTTCAATTGTTTAGAACGATGTGTTCTATTATACTATTGTAATTTATTCCAAAACTGGCTGCTTCAAAATTGAACAGTGGAAGAGCTCTGGGTAATACAAAAATAGCTGCTTCAATTCAAAATTGAACAATGGAAGAGCTCTGGATAATATCTCAAACTACGTAATATTACATTGTCTCTGATAATATGCATGAAATGAATTGATGGTTACTTACATTATCCAATGATCCTAGTTCTTTGCCTCCAAATGTGCTCAGTATATGTAGCCTATCTGAAAAAAATGACGAAATCAATTAATTATATAAATACTTCCAATCATACACATAGTATGATGTATGGAACAGCAATAATGATGATAATAATAATAATAGTTAAAAATTGAAATATTTTTGCCATGAACATACGCTTTTAGATATTCCAGGAGTTGATTGTGATTGAATTATCAAATCACATAAAATACATTCACACATAAAGTAAGGTAGATGATGAAGGACTATCTCTTTATTATTCCTTCAACAAGACTAATATTCCAACCGGTTCCTACAGCTTTATGAGATCACTTGTTATTTCTAATCTAAATATAGGCGTGCACTGTCCATCTAGTATGATACACATAAAAACTTGAAGCCTTCTATGGCCTTGAATTTAGCAAGACAAATGTTAAAGTTCAACACTGCTACGGTGAGGTGTGCTGGAAATTTAGTATACCAAATCAAGTACAAAGAGATATTATTTTTGTGAGCCCAAGAAATTTCTATCACAAGAATATGAGAGAAGATTGCCTAACACTGAAATTGTTTTCTGTAGAGAATAAATAACCGGTGCTTTGTTTGATTAGGCTGATATTTTAGATGCGATGATTTGAAAGTGAGCGTTGATATTTCTCAAGGATGGACGAGTGTAGTTAACTCTGTCTTTTAACAGACAAGCGTAGTTATTGAGAGAAAGCTAAAGGTCAACTTTGAGAGGTGTTAGGAATTATCAAATTGTACGTGGTCATACTGGACATGATGTTTGGTTTGATTGTGTTTTGTCTTCAAAATACTCTCCTATTATCTCACACACAACCACAAAAGTAAACAAACATGGAGTCTTCTCATAGGTGGATTATTAGAATTGATAAAATAGTGGCTTTGTCCTTCAACGAGTTATCAACTTCTCCATAATCTAATCTGTCATTGTCAATTACAGTCTATCCAAGCAAAGAAGGCATTTTGGCAAGATGAGGAAAATACTTTCAGCTCGATCAATATTGTTTCATAACTATCAATTTGATCTCAAATTGTAGATCGAAATGTTTCCTACAATTTGAGATCAAATTCATAGTTTTTGAACCAATATTGATCAAGCTGGAGTCATATTCCCATCTCGCCAGAATGTCTTCTTTGTTTGGACAGACTGTAGTATAAGGTTGACCAAAGACGGTAATTCACCTAGGCTTGGTAGGTTGTCTAGTAATGGCTTGACGTCCTAAATTGCTGAGAAGGATCATTAAGCTGCCTAATAACCTTGATGGAGCGTCATCAAATCGTCACTTATTTTGTTTTCAGATTGAATGTCAATGCACGCTTTGTATGCAATCAAGGAATATCTTTCCCTGTTGATTCCAAATCTGTTTTGCTCAAAAAAGTAGTGAATAATTATAACTTTTAGTTGTACTCTATCTGATTTTGGCATTCTCTTAAATACTCTAGATCTATCATGACTAAATAACTTTGGAAATTACTCTTCTTCTTTGAGTTTTGCTCTGGGTAGAATTGAATTCTAGATCAAAAGAATTATTGTCCAGTTTGTCCCATACTAATTAATTATTGTGTTCAGTAGCTTTTCACGTTAAAGATAATTGAATAGGCCTAATCTATATCTATAAAAGCGAAATGGCACTGACTGACTGAATGACTGACTGACTGATTCATTCATTCATTCATTCATCACCAGAACTGAAAATCCACTGAACCGAATGCGTTCAAATTTGGCATGCATGTTCAGTTGGACTTTTAGACGCTCGCTAAGAACGGATTTTGAAAACTTTTCAAGGATACGCCAAATATTTAAGTTTTTCTAAAGGTTTTCTGTGTTTTCTCAATTTTTTCGAGAACCAATCGGTGGAAAATGTTGATATTTGATAGGCAGGTTCAGATAAGGTCTAGAAATGTTGTGTTAAATTATTTTTTAACTCCGTTCAAGATTACGCCAGTTATCAGTTTTTTTAAATTGTAGATGTATTGCGGGTTGCATATCGTCCGCCTTGATACGACCAATCCTTAATGTATAATCCAATGGTTCAGCGAGATTATAGATGAACTAATTTGGAAGATATTGAATCAAGTTTCAAACTATGTCCGATATTCTTCCCAAGGTTACGCTCAATATTAGCGTTTACTAATTTTCGGAAATCTTCTTGGATTTTTTAGAATAAATTGGTAAAGAATGTTGAAATTTGATAAACTGGCCTAGATTAGGTCTAGAAATTCTGTGTTCAATAAATTTTGAATCCCTTCTGAACGGAATTTGTAGACGAGTGAAGCGAGCCTGTTTGTCTCAGCTTACACTGACAGAGGTTATACAGGCGAGCGAAGCTAGCCTGTTTGACTCACTGACACTGCTGATACTGTCGGGGGTCCAGGGGTCGGAGCCCCCTGGCTAGGCGGAGAAGGCGAGCGAAGCGAGCCAGCCGGCTAGTCTTAAAATAAAAATACATTTTTATACGTTCATTGGCTCCATTATATGGCATGTTTGTAGCAATCAATTTATTAATTACAGTCATCGTTGAATATCAATATAAAGCTTATTTTGGAAGAAAACAAACTTATCAATTAGTAAATACCATGTACAAAATGACCAATAACTAGAAAATTATCACTTGATGGAAGATTGTTCTTCATCAACTCTTTCCCAATTTCAATAAATAATTAATAAAAGTATTAGTAGCAGCGCCCCTCCAATTGACCATCCTCATTTCCAAATGGCCTTCAATGGGCTGACGAGATGCTGAGGCCTAATGAGACGTCGATTTAGGAATTTAGTCAAGTATGTTTATTTATTTATTTATTCAACAATGGAGACAACGGGGGTCATCCCAAAACTGTCTCCTTTACAAAATCAAATTATACAATTCAATATAATTTAAAAAATCAAAAATGAGAATTTAAAGTAATGATCATATATGATTTAATGATTAATAATAAGAGTAAGATAAAATCAATTTAGATGAAAAATGATTTTAAAAAAACATAAAGTGACTTTAAACACTTGAGATAAATGCAAGTTTGAGAAAAAACCCAACAATATTAAATCAGAAGATTTTTAAAAACTTCTAATAAAAAAAGCAAAATACTGAACCCCGTCCCAAACCATATGCACACTCACACTCATGCACCCAGGATATGGTTGACCTCCACCTAAGCCAAACCAGTGTATAAAGTCTTGCGGAATTTAGCGCGAGAGAACCAGAAGACATCTAGTTGCACATTTAAATTATTGTAACTACTCTGCATCCTATTTAGCGGAGAGTTGTAGCTTCTTAGAGTTCTGGAGCGTGGGACCATGAATGAAAACTCCGAACGTCGAGCCACAGGTGATACATACAGAGTGTTTCAGGAGGAATGTGCAATACTTCTCAGGCTGATTCCTTACACCAAGTAGACAAAAAACTTCCATAGGACAAACTCCCAAAAACGCTTTGTAACCGAGATAACAATGGCAGAAAATCGAGATTTTTCAAAATATATTAATTTTTCTAATTTTTTAGAGGTTCTAGTGAGGTTCTAAAATAATAAATTCCTATGTAAAATTAGCTGAGAAATTCAATGAAACCAGTTCCAAGTTTGTAACTTCAACGGTTATTGAGATAATTGGAAAAATATGCTAGAAAACGCCATTTTTCAACAATAAGGGTTATAACTGGATAAGAAATCATAAAATAGTATTTTTTATTAATGGAAGTTGAAGAGAGTCGGATTCTAAAGAAAAATTTGAATGGCGGCGATTGTGTAAATCTTACCCACATCTCAAAAATAGCGATCAAAAACCGCAAAATCGCTACTAAATACAAATTCATCACTTGTGCTATGTTTTGTCAATTTTGCGATTTTTGATCGCTATTTCTGAGATTGCCTCAGAAGTATTGATCATTTTTCCTGAAACACCCTGTATTATTATGTTCAACTTGGATAGTAAATGTGGAGCGTCTATTTCATAATTCAGTAGACCAAAGAGAAAAATAAGCGCTCTAACATCACGTCTTACTTCCGAAGATGTCATGTGGGATAAATTTCTTAGCGACTCTGTTGGAAAATCTATGGACAATAATAATTAAATTCCTTATAATACATGAATCTTAAAATTTTATTTTGCAATCGCTCCAGAACAATTATCCTATCTGCATGATATGGGCTTCATATCTCAGAAGCATATTCTAGCAGACTTCTCACAAGTGACTTGTAAATGAATATCAGAGGCAAGACATCATTAAAGGGTGAGCAGGTTTTCAGAATAAAGCCCATTTACTGATTTGCCCTAGTAGCTATCCAATCAATATGTGAATTGAAAGAAAAATCTGAAGCAAATTGAACTCCAAGGTCTTTGAAGTATCTTACCTGCTCCAATGGTCTTTTACTTATGTGATACACATTTATTTGTGGGTTAAGTTGGCGATTGAAACTTATAAATTTGCATTTAGAAACATTCATTCTGAGCCCATTATTCTCACACCAATGGAAAAAATTGTTGATATCCCCCTGCAAATGATAAGTATCATCCATACATTCTTGATCTCCCTGAACAATTTCACATCATCTGCATAAATGAGGCAAGAAGAATTCTTTATAACTGATGGGACGTCATTTATGTATAGGAGAAATAAGAGGGGCCCAAGGTTGGATCCCTGAGGTACTCCCGAAGCACATATGAATGGTTTTGACTTGAAATTTAGAATTTTGACGTATTGCATCCTTGACTATGGGGAGGTATAATTTTAACAAGCTCAATAATCAACCTTTGAGGATTTTATACAGACAGACATGAGACATGAACGTTAATATAAATCATTTCCTTGCCATGACAGCGTAATTCCACAATAATTATTATGCAACTTAGCTCGACATCTGCTGGGTGGAATTGAAGTCTGCCTAACTATTCTTCAATGTTCAATTGCGGTTGTTGAGCATCTTGACATGCGAAGTGCTCTTCCGCTTTCTCATTGATGTTCAATCATTGCTAATGTAATATCAAAGTTCGTGCTAGTTGAGAAGACACGCCGTTACAGTACACTTTTCATTGCAACTGCGTGTCTTCTCAGCTCTCACGAACCACCAATGTGGAACGCACTCTTTGCTTCTGTTTGATAACTGCCTTTCTATGATGCTTCGTGAGGCTTACGCATTTCCTTGTGAAATAATAATATTGACCTGTGCTCCTAATAATATAAGTACATATTTTTTATCTGTGATATAAGTTTGTCTGCGTGATGTGGGAAATGATGGTCGGTGATCCATCAAATGGGTCACATCAGTTGAAAGGAAATATCACTCAACTACTAATGTGTACTGTGTACCTAGTATGTAACTTGCGTTTATGTTGATAATTCGGACAGAACTGTATAATATAATAACGAAACTCATACTATACTATTATAACTTCAACAGTACAATTAACGTGGATCAATAACCGACTATCAACTTTCTCATAGGCTAAATGTTTCTTATATCCCAGTAATCAAGCATGTATTGCTTGAGTTGTGAATTGAGTTGCTCAATTAAATAACGTACTAAGACTAACAATCAATTTCGTCTCTCACTTAATTCCAACAATAGCCTAGAATCAGATTTATTAAATTGGAGTGAATTTGATTAAAAATCTCATTCCAGCTTTTGACCGTCTCTAGTGATACTGTAAAATTGTTCATTTGATACCTTATGAGAACTCATAGAAAGGACGTTTTGGACTCATGTTGATATTTATTTTGCAATATCATTAGGTAAATCCTTTTATTTTGAAGATGAAAGAAGAAACTGGTGAGGTTTCTCAAGATACTAATTCTCTAATCTCAAAATTCGCCACTTTAAGATTCCGGAATTTAAGTTGATATTTATTTTGCAATATCATTGGATCAATTTATTCATTTTGAAGATGAAAGAAGAAACTGGTAAGGTTTCTCAAGATAATTATCTAATCTCAAAATACTCCACTTTGAAATTCCAGAATTATTATTCTGAATGAACTTGTTTTATCATGTAAGAGATCACATACGATTAGAAATATTGAGAGGTTGTCTGTATTGATTGTAATAATCAATGTACCAAGGTTAACCAGCCTTCATAATAAATAATTGGTTGCACTTTGCAAAGGTTTGATTGCATTCACCTAAACTAAACCTACACAGAAAGCTTCCTGAATTTGTTCTCATAGAATGCACTACAGTTAACTTCTGGGGAAACCGAAGTTTGATCATTTTTCCAATTCGAATTAATCGACTTGCTTCAACTTGAAAGTTTTACGACAAAGTTATGAGTATTTTTACCACTATTTGTGTTTTCCGAATGTACATTCAGTCAGAAGCATGTATTATTATTTATTTATTCATTTGAAAGAATAAAATATACTCATTGGATAAAAACACAGACAATTAAGTCCAAAACGTTTCTTTTCCAAATTTTGAAAAATATTTGAATTAGCTAGATTTGGTATGAAAAAAATCTCATTTCTCAGTATTGAGAATCCAATTTAGATTGTAAATGAGAAAATCTGTGAGACGTAAACCTCATATGAATGTTCCACGTGAAATGTAACTGAACAAATATTTTGAAATGAAGAAAAACTATGAACAGAGTTCAACAAACTCAAGACATCTTCACACTCGACTAGAGATGCAATCAATCAAGTATGAAGATGTTAGGGAAGAGGAGCCGAGGATAAACTCTTCAAGTATAGTCTGGTCGAGCAAAGAAGACATTCTGGCAAGATGGAAAAATTACTCCAGCTCGGTCAATATTGGTTTAAAAATAATAAATTTGATCTTAAATTGTAGACCAGAGTGTTTCCTGGAATTTAAGACCAAATTTATAATTTTTGAACCCAAATATTGAACGAGTTTTCGTAGCTATTTCCCCATCATGCCAGAATATCTTCTCTGCTCGACCAGACTATATTGATGCGAATTTTCCGCTGATTAATCCAGCGAAGGTAAGGTAGATCACCTTCCATTTCTTTTTGCGCTAGGATTGCTACTGAGAAAAGTTTTTCGTTCAGTATCTTCATCCTGAGAGATCGAACAGAAAAACTTATTTGTCCAGGAGTGACATGAAATAGTCACGCTTCAGAATGTGTACTCAAGTTTCCCTTTCTCGTTGGTATGTTTTTGTCATAGTAAAAAATATTCATATGAGGAGAGATAAAATAAAGTTTTTGAAAAAAAGACGATGAATGCAATTAACTACTTTTTTCGGTGTGACTGATTTAGAGGATGATTAAAATTTTTTTTAAATGAATATTTTGTTTTTTAAAATTGAGGACAATAGTAGAGTTATATGTTTAGTTTAATGCTAGTCCATTCGTTGGTTTCAGCATCAATTACACATTTGAAATTTCCTAATTTTGAAAAATCCCAAATTTGGTGTCGCAATATGCACGCAGCAATATTAGTTAAAAGTTTGATGATTTCTTGTAATTTTCCTCATATTGCAGACATTAAAATCGAATGTGTAATCGCTTAAAATTCAATGTATTTTTCTCTACTGGTTGTTGCCTTATCTCTAAAATTATTTTTCCTAGATGGTCTATTATCCATTAAGATCCTTTCAAAATACATTTTATTGCTTTCAATCACAATTTTAATGAAAACATACAAATTATCGTTTCTTTCGTAAATAAATATCAGCCTTTACCTTATCAGAATATGCAAATTATCATAAAGTCTTTCTATTCCCGGGTTAATTTGTGTCCTCCCAATGCATTTCCTAGCTGGTGTATGTTATTACAACCATCATGGAATGTAAATGTTCTGCATCATGTCATGTCCCAGATAGCCACTAATATTATTGATGACTGTATTAATCATTAAGTAGACTACAACTTCCTTGTCCAATCAATACTGATTGCAGCGATAAGACTCACCGACCCCTTCATTGCTCTATTTCATTTCAATCACTATATTAGTACATGTATTTTATATCACTTATTGCACTTCATTCAAAGACTCGCCGATTGTTTAAAATTAATGACGAAAGTAAGTGCATGCATTAACTAAGTACAGCAACTAAGTCCCTGTGATAAAGTCCGCTCTAAGTCTACTATAATGGTCATTTCTATTTACAGCAGTAGCTGTGGTGTAGTGGTCTTATACCGTTCAGGAAGACAATAACTTCCTCCTTTCCCGAAGTAATTACAAACAAATAATTAGCAGCATTGGAAACGGCTAGAGGTTGTAATAATTTTATTAGTTATGTAAAACTTCAATCCGCTTTTCCAAGAACAGTCTCGATGGGTTCTAGTCACGAGAAAGGTGGTAAATATCCAAGCAAAGAAGACATCCTGTGAAGATTAGAAATGACTCCAGCTCGGTCAATATTGGTTCAAAAAATTATAAATTTGTTCTCAAATTGTAGAAAAAATTTTGCTCCACAATTTGAGACCAAATTTATGATATTTGAACCAAAATTGACCGAGCTGGAGTCATTTTCACATCCTGCTGAAATGCATTCTTTGCTTGGACTGACGTTAATAATTGCTATCCCGCTGTAGTAAAACAGAGGTAGTTTCAATTTAATTTCAATAACTGAAATTATAGGCTGTAATTGTGTACTTGAAACCAGCTAATGAGCGTTATTTTACTGCATTTTTTTAAGAAAAACCAGAGGAAAAATTGGAAACAATCACAACATTGTTATTGAGATAATTAAAAAAAAATATATTTCCGGTAAGTTATTAAATATGTTTATTTTCAAGGCGTGAGAATTCCGTTAATAGTGGTATCAGATTCAAAGTACTGTAGGTAGTTGATATAAATATAAAGTTTGTTTGAGTAAATCAACTCTAATAAAATGGTTTGTTGGCTTTCTTCAGAAAATTAAAATTTCAAAAATTCCTATTAAATCCAACATATCTTACGTTTATAGATAAAGATGTGTAGATTTTCTATCAATAAGTAGAATTATGATTATAAATACAGAGTTGTTTGATTGTTGATTTCCTCCAAATTACGTCTTAGATAGGCTATAAGATATTATTGTTTCTCAATTTAGATGAAAATTATCATTTAGAAATTGAATGTATAATTTCATAGAATTTTTTAATTTGAATATTCAGTTTTCTATCATTTGATATTCCACCTTAGATATTGAGATGCCAAAATACGAATCATTATTACTATTGCTTTTTCCAAACTTCTCACACTGATGGCGGGGAAGATTCAAATCAAAACAATTAATATAACATTGCGCAAATCCATTGTAGGTTTAAAACGATGGCTGTATCATGTGACTGACATGGGAAAAATACGAAATTGATGGACACATATTCCTTTTCTTCCGTTAAGGTGACTGTAAGAACAACCTTGGAACTTATCCTTGGCGGCATTCAACGAGAATTAATGACCATTACACAATCGTATCGGAAATACACACTAGCGCATGCGCATACGTTCGCATTGGTATCATTTGTCAGTGAATGATAACCATCTATCAATTCTAGAATTGATAGATGGTTATGGTGAATGATAGTGAACTAAAGTCTGTCCAAGCAAAGAAGATATTCTGGTAAGATGTGAAAATGACTTCATATCGGTCAATTTAGGTTAAAAAATGTTAATCTCGAATTGTAGAAGCATTATGATCTACAATTGATCAAATTAATGATCTCTCAACCAATATTGACCGACATGAAGTCATTTTCACATCTTGCCAGAATGTCTTCTTATGCTTGGACCGACTATGCTTTGTTTGTGGTTTTTTATCAACAGATGATAGTTTTTATCATTGGTGGAAGATCTCAAGAAGTAATTTCATGGTCCATTATCCTAAAACAATTACAAGAAACAATTAGAGTTTCAATTACAATAACACTTTTAAAAGTGAGAATCTAAAACTAAGTTTGAAAATGTATGGTTGGAGTTTTCAGGGCTACAGATTTTAAAACTTATCTACAAGAAATACAAGAAACTGAATACAACTTGAAATACGTTCTTAAAATACAACTAAGGTCTAAGATTAATATGCATTCATGTTTCCATGTTATTGATTCTACAGAATACTTCAATATTCTTATCTCTAGATGCATCAAGTAATCCAATATTATACATTCAAAAATCTAAATTAGTAACTCATCGGTTTCTCTCTTCGGAAGTGGAAATTTGTGATAGGCATAAAACTGAACTTGGACATAACCTATATTATTCTTTGTAATATTTTAATCAAAATTAGTATAGAAGACTTTCTATCAATAGATAAGAAATGAATAAATAATATAGTGTTGAACCACCTTGTGTGTGTTTTGACTTTTGAGGTTCTGTTTTACAATTTTCATCTAGTTTTTGAAATTTTTCACTAATTTTCCCCCAACCTCTCGTATCTGCAACCTGCCTATACCTGTTGCTGTGCTGCATACCCATTGCGTCATTGAAATTTAATGTTGCAAACTATAAAATTAACCGAAGCACATAATGTGGAAGGCTGGCTATGAGTTAACAAGGTGGAAGGACGGTCGCTCACGTAACAGGAATTGCATTTAGCATCCTGCTAATAATTGGAGTGTGCAGTGGAAACATGCAACTTGATTAACATTAATTCAGTAATAAATGTTGCTAGTGGGCTTTCAGAGTCTGATTAGTTAATCCCCATTCACATCATATCAGATGAATGAATGATGAATCTACATTCCTTTCAAGCCTTGATATTGTGATACTGAAAATTGGAAACTTCGAAAATTCTATATCTTGTTTAATTTGTGTATTAGGGTAATACATGATAATAGTTCTATTGGAAAGAGATGAATGTTTTCATTTCATTCCATACGATAATAGCACTATTATGCCTATTGTGTAATACCGGCCTAAGATAATTTAGATCTTGAAATTGAAGATCTAATCCAGCCCAGTTCCAACTCAAGAATAATTCAGCCTATAGTATAGTCTATAGAGACTAATATTCTATATGGTTTTCAGTCTCTGTAGTATAGTCTATAGTTTGATAGGTGTTACTCTTTTCCTTATTTTTCAATAGTGTATTGTCCGATCAAAGCTCTCCATCTTTCAAGAATTAGGTCTAGATCTCCACATTTAATTGCTCCAAAATTTAGCTCTCGTAAGTAATAAATCTTCCATGAAAAACACAGTGTCACAGTGAGGTGAGTAGTGCTTTCCAATGTAAACTACAGTATTAATATTGTAATATGGAAAATTTTGTAATGCCGTGGAAAGTCTTATTGCTGTGCTGAATTTCATTTCATCTCTTCTCTCATAAACCATAAGCCAGAAAATTAACAAGGTAGATATCGATATGGCCATGTTGGATGTGCTTATAATAACATCTTGAGAATTTAAAATCACTAATCAATTCTATGACGAATTGATTCGTAATGAAGATATCGATTAATTCTACTATTGAATTCTGTATTATCCATCAATAGGGTGTTTTGAGTACGTTGAACTAAATCTATAATATCATACATGAGAATTCAGTTTCGATTTTCTGAGATTTAATTCGTTCATTGATCTGTTAAGATCCATTTGTTGAATTCCACAAACTTCATACTATCACTTACAAAAACTTAGTAGCTTTAAGCCTATATTGAGGAATCCTTAACTTCAAACTAAAATTATGAACTTAACTTGAGATGAGACTAAAAATTCAACGAATATGAAAATTCTCCACAACGCACCAAAACTTACAACATTGTTTGAAATAAGTCTCCAAGTCTAAAATATATATCACAAGCATGACATGGTACAAGGCTCAAATTTATAGATTAAGGCTGGTACTTTATAGTCCCAGTTTCCATACTTGGTAATCTTCTGTTCCAACTAAGCCTATTGTTCCAAATTTTCACATTTTTTCTTCCACTCAACGTACGACCTCTCTGGCATTTCCTGGCACTAAGGAGATGAAACTTTTTTGGCCCGCTAATCTAATGAACTCTCCAGCATTGTCGTATTTGGAATTAACATTTTGTTTGTATGTATTCTGACCTCAAAAACGGAGGCTTTACTAAAAAAGTAGCATTTCTAGAAGAAGTTCAATGTTCAACAAATTACTTACTATAATTCAACTCCAGGTAGTCTGTCCAAGCAAAGAAGACATTTTGTCAAGATGGGGAAATGACAGCTCGTTCAATATTATTCGATATTTTCAATTATTATTTATTAATTTATATAATATTTTATATTTTTATTAATAATTATTTTATAATTATTTAATTATTCGATTATTTCAATATTATTCGTTCATATTATTATGAATTAAGTCTCAAATTGTAGGGCACATTCTGATCTACAATTTGACACTAAATTTATAATAGTTGAATTTATATTAACCGGGCTGCGATTTTACTATCTTGTCAGAATGTCTTTTGCTTGAACAGACTTTAGAATAATGAGCATCACTCATGAAAATCTCTCTCGCAGTTGATTTCAGTGTTGGCATACTCTATTTCCAGTCTGTTGTCTCTTTAATCATAACATTGTCTTTCTATGGAAGTTAATGTCACTTTTGCTCCACTGGCAAGACTAGAACTACTATCAGAGTAGTAAAACTGTCATACTACTTGACAATACCGGTTTTGTAACGTTTATAGTTTATACTCAGGTATTTATTATATTTTATTATAGCACTGACAGAACAACATACTGCCAATATAGTGAAGGGTTGCAGTTATCTATAGTTGTTTGCAACTCAAACTTGAAAGCTATTCCAACTTTATGACTTGGATTGAAGCGTCATATCTCACTTTTTTCAATAAGTTTTCTTAAAAATGATTTTTATCTAGGTTTTCAATAAAAAATGAATTTGATTTTTCATATTGTTTACAATACTTATCATTATATGATTTTTGCTGTTAACAAGTATGTAATTTCTGTGGATGAATGAGGAAGAAGCTTTTCTACTTTATAAATATTGATATTAATTATTGATTCATTGATTTCTTCTAGTTTTTTAGAGTTACACTGATTGTTGTTCTTCAATGGTAGTAAAGTTTTTGGGAGAGGAACTTCAATCTCTTATCTAAAACAGTCTTGTCTAAATGAATGGAATTTTATTTCTCAATATTCTTCAGACTTCAGAGTACTCTATTATGAATAATTTATGCAATTCTCAAAATAATACTCGAATATTTTATCCCTCAAATATCCTAACAATAAAATCCCCCCAAAAAATCATTGTTGCTTAATTCGTGAGATATAGGTATGCAAATGAGCTGACAACAATTTTATCGAATTTTCAATAGCTTATTTTGGAGCTTGAATATTCTCCATAAATCACTATTGATTAACAATTAATTCTCTGCCTATTTTCTGAGCACGGCACGGATTCAAAATTATACGTTCTGAAGAGATGCTGCAAATCCTAGCTTCAAGTTCCCCGGTCATAAGACCACTAAACATAATTATTTGTTTTTATTATTTAGATCTGATAAATGGTTCTCATGCCTGGAATCAGGAAACAGGATAAATACAGAGAAACACTCTTCGTCAAAACGTGATCGAAAAAATAAAAATACTGCATTCCCATCTCAGTTTTGCAAGGCCAAATAGTTTTTCAAGGCTTAATAGGTTATAACTCATCGAGTCATCTCCACCGATGCTCTAACTTTTT
The DNA here is from genome assembly GCA_017141385.1 of Sogatella furcifera. Taxonomy (NCBI): domain Eukaryota; kingdom Metazoa; phylum Arthropoda; class Insecta; order Hemiptera; family Delphacidae; genus Sogatella; species Sogatella furcifera. Next base: position 9,903,879 of record CM029551.1, on the reverse strand, counting down.
ATTGTTTACTTCTTACAAGGTTCCCATATTAGTTTAGCTAAGTAATGCAACAAGTTAATGGCTGTTATTATATGATGACCGCATCCGAGGTCATTTTTCTAACGAATAAAATATTATTCCAGGGATGATGATGGATAGTGACTTCCTTGAACAGTGGTCAGGATTTTTTGTTAAATTTGAATGAAATTGCTGGAAATCTCCAGTTGATTTTCAGGAAGGCTACTTTGATGATTGGCCCAACCACAATTTAGTCTAATTATAATGCATTTTCAGATGAAATATCCGCGATTAAGATTAGGCCTAGGACTTTTTTTCAAAAAATCTCTGTAGAATGTTAGTCTATCAGTAATCTAATCATGTTTTTCGAACGTGACCTCATTTACGTTATTCTCCATTCCGGATGTAGACAATATACATTATTAAGGAACACAAATTAGAGAAATTATACCTCCTCATATTTCTACCCATTCCTGGCATACCTTGCATTACACTTTTTGTATCACATTCTCCATGAATTTACTGTTCACAAGAATCCAACAAAAACTGTATTGAAAGAGATTATAGGTCTACTCATGAAGTTTTGACTGTTTATTCTCCAAATTCAACAAATTGTAGCTCTTATCAATTTATTACCAGATTGGAAATTTTAACTGCCAATTTAGAAGCGTTCTAAAAGTGTCTCTATCTGATACTATCAAGTGAATTCACAATAATATAGAAATACGAGTAAATCTGATACTAGCAAATGAAAAGATTGAGTTGAATGGTCTTCAATATCATTGAAAGGTATTGTATGACATTGAAACATCTTGTTTCGTATTGAATAGTATTTTATTAAATTAATCAATTAGAACCACCGAGGACTGGTCACACAGCTTAAGTAGTTTACAATTCATAAGATATACATCTTCTTCTAGATACCGTGATTTAGAATGACCTCAGATTGCAGTTTTATTCAGCAACTGAACACTAAAAAAGACACAACTAACATCAACTAATGAACCAACAAAAGTGAACATGAATGACTAGCGATAATCTCGTCATCTTCTGTATGTGGGTAGTTGAAATTAAACACAAAAAATGACTCGTTTTTTGCAACATAATTTAGCAGGTATAGCCTATCCACCACTGATGTTTCCTATTTAAGAGCCAGAGAGAGGTCTGCAAGCGTTCGTCACGATTTAGGCCTTAAGCAATAGCTTTTTAACATTGCCTTTCACAGCTTTTAGCTCTCGCTGCACTGGTCCAACTTTACTAGCCTTGGAATTTGACTCCGTGACTTAATTCAGCGTTAATCCGAACATTTACTCTCGGAGCCCTTTTTCCTGGACGTGCCAAGTCAGAACCTCACAGAATTAACCTGGAGTTCCACGTTGATAAATCTGTGCATTCTCTTATCTCGAACATGTACTTTAGTAAAAGCACAGATAAAGTAATATAACCATCGGACTCTTATCCATGGTAAAAGCTTCGGGCTCTGAAATATACTACCATACTTCGTGAAAAGTGTAACAGGTCTTCCACTTGATATGAACTCGCTCCTAAAAATGTTTGCAATACTGGAGTAATTTTTGTTACGTATATAATCAAATAGTATAGGCTTAGAGTTGAAAAAGTTCTTTCAAGTTGAGGAGAGATTCCACCACAACACAATTTACACTGTAATAGCTTAGGTGAAGGGCAAACTATCATATTAAAAAAAGGCTTTATTGAGTAGGCTAATGAGAACTCGCTCCAATATTGTTCTTACTGTATAACTTATCTTTGAAGGAGATCCTAAACTTGTGTAATAATTATGATTCGATAAGCTCCTGATTTGGTAAAAATTTTAGGGAGTCTTGTAATCCGTTATTAAAATATAATATAATTACTGTATAGTGTAATCCATAAACTCTTCCAATTCTTTATAGATTCTCTGACTTCACCAAAGCTTTCTTCAATTCAAATAATCATTCATTAACTTGCTAACTATTCTATTATCAAATCAAAGAAATTTTAATATTGTAACAAAAAGGAGTATTACTGTATCAGATTGACTGATACATTGCCCAAGAAACATGCGTTACAAATCATGGTAAAATAGGAAGGAAGTTGCCTGCTAGATCAATCTATAAACAGCTTTACACGTTTCAGGAGTTTCTCTCATTCATGGCGTTAGATAACGACTGTTAATTCGGAATCGTTACCGTTCAAGGAAATCCTGAGAATCAGTTAATTAGCTGACAGTCAATCAACGAAAAAGAAAGACGACCAAAAAGGAAATGTTTTGAACAGTGGATGTCGGATCTCTTTCGGAAAACACAAGGTTTATTATTCAGGATGTTATTGAATAGAATTACCTAGTTAGAAATTAGATCTATGCTCATGATAGAGGGCCTAAGTTGAATATTGATACTCTGTACTATAACTTTGTTTCATTTTAATAAAATATAATAAACAATAAATACCCGTATGCCAAATGGAAAATCAGTCCATAAAAAATTACCTCATATTCAATATGATATAGAATCCAACAAAAATAAATAAATTTTTCCTCAAGTTGTATTGCTACCATTAGAAATATATTCTTTACATTTTATTGATTGAGTGTCTCTTACCGGTAGGTTCCACCTCGCCAGAATGAAGTTAGTTGAATACTGGACACCCATGCAAAAGCAGTTTCTAGTGTTCAATTTTTTTCTCTTGATCACCAAGTAAGCACTCGCACAATATTTTTTATTGATCTACACAAATATTTTTAATGTTTACATTTTTCTTGATCAACACACAATATTATTATTGTTTAAATTTTCTCTTGATCATTAAGTAAGCACTCTCACAGAGAGACCAACACACAAGATTTGGTTGGCTACCTTATTCACCATGTACCCTATTACCAGGGCCTTCGCGTGGTTTTTTGGCGCCCTGTGAGAGATTTTGGCAGGCATCCCCCCCCCCATTACCAGACGAATGCAAACCAACATATTTTAATATATTCAAAGCCAAACACAATTCTAGCTGCCTTGCATGTTCACATTTTTCTCATAAGCAATCCCAATGTTGCATGTGGTGTGGCAAAAAGGATTATAGGGACTTAATGTAATTGTAATGTAGCCTATCCCAACGTATTGTTTCGTAATTTTATGTATTAGATACGAGATAAGCAAAAGCCTACAGGATTTAGTAAGAAATAACTAAAAGCTATCTACATTGATCAAAACTGTCACATTGTACCGTACTTCATCATTAAAATATTGAATTTTTAATTATTGATTAATTCATTTTATTAGTTTGTTTGGAAGCACATAAGGAAGGGAATAATAAATTTATCACAGAAAAATATTGGGTATCATCATAAATATTTCATTTCACTGGAGATAAAGATAACAAGCAATTGGAAACTCAATAACAAGCAAAGTGAAGATTTCAGGCATTTTCACTGTTCTACCCAACTTTCTTGAATAACATTGGAAATAGTTCCGAATTCAGCCAGCAGATGCCAGTAGCAATAGGGTGACTTGCTTCGACTTCCATTGGACACGCCTCCAAGCTCCGCCTACGATCAAAATGGCCGAAAACATCGGCTAGAAAAGTTTTCAAATTCAACCAGTAGATGACAGCAGTTGACAGGTGATGTTTCAGATTTGACTTGGACACGTCTTCATGCCCCGCCTGCTCTTTTCTTATTGGTTGACAGTGTTTCGTGAGTTCTGTCTTAGAAAATGGCTGCTAGCAAGAAAATGATGGATAGTAAATCATAAACAAAAAATTACGCTGATTTACTATTGACGATCTTGTGCTAATATAATATTTATTTACGTATTCAGGATGGTAGATTTTATCAAGTTAGTATTTGAAGAATTTATTTATAGAATTTAGACTCAGTTTTCAGTTTTACTTTTATTGTGTAACTTAGACCAGTACTAGACTTCAATAGTTTTATGCTGTAAGAAATGAAATGAAAATATGATTTCGCACTATCATCTTATATGCATTAATTCTATATTACATGTGATGAATATAATGAAATAGAACTCAAACTATTCATGATCTAATACCGACCTCTTGCCAGAAAAAGGATTGAAAAACTACAGCAATTGGGTAAAAATATAAGGGAGAAGTTTTTATCGGATACTGGCTTGTGATTGGTCGACAGAGTGTAAGGTGATTCTCAGCCAACAAAAGAATTAAATTTAAGAGGGGCATTTCTTGGCTTGCTTTATACATTTGTTTGTTTCATTGATCGTTGTTCGGTGGCTTTTCAATTGATCAATTTATTATTGATCAATAGTATTATTATGATGAATGAGTTTATGAAGATGAAATAATTCCTTGTGGATTCAAGTTGTTGGTAAAATAAGGTTCTTATCAAATAGTAAAAAATTATTCTAATAGCCCAATTGAAATTTTTAAAATTCCGTTTTGAACCAGCCGCCGTGACGCCCACACTCCGCGAGGGCCCTGCTTGTTAATGTCCTAGCTATGTGAACTTCCTAATAATATTTTTCAAGTTTTTATAGATCGAAGTGATTAAATATAACTTCAAGTTAGTGTTGGAGTCACCCATGTGTATTTTTCAATAAATGATTGAATAACAATATTATCAATTCACACTCGAAACCTTTATCCTACTTTTTGGAATTGTTGACTTGATGAATCGTATATTTACTTATAACTACCGCTTTGAATTCCGATTGGATGAAATATATTTGTAGAGAGGTGAGTGATCAGAAATAGTCATGCAAAACCAGTGAAAGTTTGCAATCAGTCATAGATCAATGATCAATAGTCGATAATAATCGTACGCTGGTCACTCCATTCATTGAATGAATTCGAAATGCCTCCATTGATCCATAAACGTGTAGGTGGTGGAAATTGGATAATTTCACCACTATAAAGGTTAATAGTGGTCTATCACACTTTTCCTTCCATAATTGAACAAATGAATGGTATTTGGAAGCCTAGGTGGTTAAAAATTTAATGATTCTACCACTCTAAAGGTTAATAATGAAACCACACTGGTCAACTTCCTTCTAGATTTGAACAAATTAACAATATTTGGCAATCAGATTTAATGAGCCGCTTCTAATAGATTGTTATTCAAACACCAAATTTCCGTTTAAATGAACCCACACGGAGATACAATCTGCTATTATGATCATAATGGTCCAGTCATGTCTGACTTTTAGCTACTACCAAACTTATTAGCGAGAGAAAGTTTGTCATTCAACAAGAGACATTTAAAGTAGAATGATTCCGATTGAGAGGTCGGTTTCTAATGATTGGAGTGTTTAATGATAAAATAGTTTCTAATTAATTTTCCAGTTGAATTGCTGTCGATTTTGACACAAAAAGTGAACTTGACATTAGAAAGAAGAATCCTAGTTCCTCTGCAATAAGTAGGTTGAAGAAATGATAATCAGGTACGGTAGGTATTTGCTGCTTTAAGAATCAGGAGAATGCAATTTACCACTACAATTAAGAAAAAAGCTATTTATATACTCATCTGCTTTGTGGATTCCTTTTCTACTGACATAGTGTTGGGTTTCTACTATAATAAAAGACTTGAGGCAATTTATACTGATTAACTTTATTAATTACACTACTATAACACACTAGAAAAAGATAAACTATAACAGATCAGAAGATAGCACAAGAGTTTATAACGTTTCACAATACAAATTTCACTAAAATTAACACTGCACTGAATAAGAAATGATTAACAGTCTTTATCACGTTACACTAGAAGAAATAAGAACTGACAGAATGAATATAACTATAGAGTGTCTATATACAACGTCTGGTTCGTCTATCACACAATACGGCTGACACAATCTTTGAACACTTGAATAGCAACTGACTCGTAAACCCAAACATTCTGAATATATAGGCTTCTAAGAATAAACAAGAGAATGCTAGAAGGTTCTGGCAATATCACTTTGAGAACGTTCTGGATGAGTCTTTTGTTTACACAACAATGCGCTTGTTTGTTGACACAAAGCCTCCCCATCCCCACCTTGTCCATCCTTGTCGTCCTACTGTCTCAAGGTCATCAGACACTGTTGAATTCCATAACACTGCCCCCTCCTTAAAACTGTTCTGTCCCAGAACAGTCCAGATCCATCCTGGAAGTGCAAACAGTAGAAGCCGGCATCAATGGATCAACTTGTGTAACCGCCCATGGGTTGAAGACACAACAGGTGACATTGATTCCAGTGTCCTTGAAAATTCTTCCAATCATTGGTCTCACAATATTCCAGTCCAATCGTCATAGCCACAGCCCAGTCTTGGGATTCCAAGCTGCTTCACTCCCAGGAATTGAAGGTGAGTTCAGGGAAAATCAGACTTGCCACAAAGCCTGATATGTTGACTCCTGCTGGGGTTGGTCTTTTGTCACCAAATAGAACAGATGTTGGTTCTGATCCTGAAGATGAAGTGCTTTCCCCACAGCCGGATTCTGGAGATTCAATTCATCCAATCTTCCAAACTTTGTCCTGAATACTGTAGCAATTCCTCTTGAAGCTCTCACATTCCTAGCGATGCAATGTGCCAAGGCATAGCTCTTTGGTAGGGTGAATAAGTCCTGGTGACTGATGGCGACATTTCCTTCTTCTAGTGACATCCCTAGGTTGGCCATGAATCTTTCAAAATCAGAGATGGCAGGATGAAGAGCCTTCACCTCTTGAACTCCCCTTGCAGCATTGTCTCCATGATAAGGCGCCAGTCGGTTGAAATGAACAATGCGTGGAGTACCTCTTGGTTTCTTGATCCTGTAGACCACATCGTTGATCCTTGTGACCACCTCATAAGGTCCATCCCAGGAGGTTTGCAACTTGGGAGAGTATCCACGACGTCGTTGAGGATTGTACAACCATACCATGTCACCAGCCTGGTATCCTCCATGGTTGGCCTTAATGTCATAGCGCTGCTTCATCATGTCACTGGTGACCTGGATGTTTGTGCGGACGGTTGCATGAATCTCATCCATCTGCTTCCGGAGCTTGCTGGTGTAGTCTTCTTGTTCCAAGTCCTCCCCAGGTTTGCATCCACACTCCAAGTCACAGGGTAGTCATATATCTCGCCCAAACACTATTCTCGCTGGAGTCATCCTTGTAGTCTCATTAACTGCGCTTCGGTATGCCATCAGGAAGAAATGCAGGTGTTGGTCCCAGTCCCGTTGATGTCCGGATACCACCTTTGATAGGTATTTTCCCATAGTCCTGTTCATTCGCTCAACCATTCCATCTGGCTATCTTCCCCTGATACTGAACGAACACGTGCATGGCTCCTCACTGATTGTGTCACAGCTTCAAATTCCAAGGCCTGAGTTAATGCCTCACTGAGTGTTTGAGGACGAGCCAGTTTAACAGCTCGTTGGGTTTCTGGCTCACGTAGACCCATCCAGGAATCTATCAACTGCCATACTCTCCTTCATTTCATCATCCCCTGATGCTGGGTAAGTAATCCTCACCAAGCAGCTATGTCAGCTTCAAATTCCTGAAGCGACTCATTTGGCTTCTGGATTCTGTTCCTCAATTCTGAACGGTGTAGTTGATACATGTGTTGGTGGCCAAATCTCATTTCCATGCGCTTTAACAGTTCACCAATGTTGCGCTGTCAGACTTTGGAATTGTCTGAAGTACCGACATGCATCTCCCGAAGTGATAGGCACAAATTATCAGCTTTGCTTCTGGTGTCCATCCATATCTGTCAGCATACACATCTAACAAGGTACGGTAATCTTCCCATGGAGTCTTTCCATCAAATGTTGGTAGTCCACCATGATAATTTGGCATGGTAATAGTACATTGCATTCATTTACTGAAGTATCCTTCTCAATTTGATAAGCATTATCATCCACTTTCAAGGCTGCCCTTGTCCCACTAGTGTCATTATTTTGCAGCTCTTTAATCTTCTTATCAAATTTATCCTCTATGCTTTTAAGTTTTGTTTCAAATTTATCTTCCAAAATTTTACTATTCTCTTGTAGTTTCCCCTCAAATGTTTCTTTCAAAGATTCAAATTTACACTCCAATGATGTTTTATTTTCTTCTATTTTACTCTCCAAATTTGTCAAAGCTGACTTATTTTCTTCCATTTTTTTCTCTCCATGTACTCACCAGAGCTCCCGAATCTGTTTCAAACACATAGGTATCAAGTCCTGACCCCGGCCAGCAGTGCTTCCTGGAGTCTATCTTGTAAGACAGATTTTACCCCATTTGTATCCAGTTCTCGCTCCTCCAGCTCTTGCTTCAGTTGATTTACTTTTAAACTTGGAGTTTCGCACCTTTCCCTGCCATTTCAGTTCACGTTCCACAAATATTACACAGTTCACAATTATCTACAGAAGACTAACGTTCACTCTGAGAATAAAGTTAACACACAAAGATGTTCACACAATCACCCTTGAAGATAACAGTTCACTCACTTGAAGATAAAGTTTATACACAAAAATAATGGTTCAATCAATTGAAAATAATAGTTCACTTTGCAAAGGTACTAGTTCATAAAATTGCCTCAATCAATAGCTACATCCCACTTCTGACACCAATTGTTACGGGTTTCCACTATAATAAAAGACTTGAGGCAATTTATACTGATTAACTTTATTAATTCACTACTATAACACACTAGAAAAAGATAAACTATAACAGATAGAAGATAGCACAAGAGTTTATAACGTTTCACAATACAAATTTCACTAAAATTAACACTGCACTGAATAAGAAATGATTAACAGTCTTTATCACGTTACACTAGAAGAAATAAGAACTGACAGAATGAATATAACTATAGAGTGTCTATATACAACGTCTGGTTCGTCTATCACACAATACGGCTGACACAATCTTTGAACACTTGAATAGCAACTGACTCGTAAACCCCAAACATTCTGAATATATAGGCTTCTAAGAATAAACAAGAGAATGCTAGAAGGTTCTGGCAATATCACTTTGAGAACGTTCTGGATGAGTCTTTTGTTTACACAACAATGCGCTTGTTTGTTGACACAAAGCCTCTCCATCCCCACCTTGTCCATCCTTGTCGTCCTACTGTCTCAAGGTCATCAGACACTGTTGAATTCCATACAAAGGATATGAATGTGGAAGAAAATGGCAGAAAATACATAGAACCGGAAAATGAGTAGTATTGGGAAAGATTGTCAACTTTTACTTGAAAGCTGCCCCCCAACACCCCTTTTATCTTGAACTCCACAACACTATGTGGGTTAAGAGAGTGGGCTCTTGTGCCTCAACTTCTGCCCACAACACTTTATGTAATGTACTAATTGGAAAATAAAGACATTTATCCATCTATCTATCAACACAATCACATAGGTACAGCCGTCAGTCCTGACTGCCTTAATTATGTACTGGAAATAGATTGATATTATGAATCTAGGAGAATAAATCAACAATTTTAGAATTGTTAAGAGTATTGAAGTGATAATGTGTATTTCTAAGATGTTCCTTAGTCCTTCCCTAAGTGATGTCTATTAAACGTAGGACTGCTGCTCAGAGCTCTACTGTCGCTACTAGTACACTAGTACAGTTCTGTGTGTGTGTATCGGGCTTGAATTTGTTAAGAGAAGAAGTTACGCGTAATAAAGGTTCAAGGAAGATATCAACATGATTATGAAAGAAAGGGCTGGGGGATCAATCGATGAACGTAACGCCACTTGCAGTGTCCGCAGTGACAATATGAGATGGATCCAAATGAAAAAGTCTATTATTTAAATAAAAATCATCACACAATGATTCAATTGATTCTATACCTAGATCATCAAACATTTTTCAATTGATTCTATATTTAAATGATTGTAGAGCATTTGTTGCTTGTTGTAACTGGACCATGATCAAATGTCACTTACACCTCCAGCTGAATCCTGTCTTTCCCCCACGATAAATTTCTACTTGAATGCAGCACTTGTTGCATCTGGACCAAGTCCATGTTCAAATGTCACTAACGCCATAGCGACCTTGGGCGGCACTCAGTAAGTCTGAACTCAGTACGAGACTGCGGACGACCTTCGTTCAAAGTGTAATCGTAATCATGACAAGGCTTTCCTTGTGGCGGCTATCACCTATTAATAGCATATCGGATACAAATCAATGATCGTTGATAGTTATTTATTTGTTCTATCATTAAATAATAACCGCAATCTCCCACCTTCTACAATCTCGCATACCTACTTCTAACCTCAACTACTTATTAAGGATAATTTCCAAAAATATACACTTCATCCACTCCAAATTGCCCTCCCATAATTATGCATAACAAATTGCAATGACTTCATAAATAATCGAAGCTAAAAACTTGTTTGGGAGCAATTTTGTTTTTTAGTTAATAAATTGGTCGCTGTCAGTTCAAATGCTGGAAACCGAGATTTTCCCGCTGATTAAATTATAGGGCGTTTCCTGCAATCTAACAGGATTTTGTGACTGAGTCCATCAGCTTTGATTTTCCAAGTTGCTGGTTGCTCGTAAAGCTGTAATATTGGAGTGGAGATTGAGGGTCAAAGTTATTTGAAAATGTGGATTGATTGTGATTGGTAAATTTTTACCCATTTAGGCTCCTTAGTAACTTATAATTTCCATTGGAGTTATGCTTGAACAGTGAATATAAAGAATATTCAGAATATTATCCTACATATTCACTGGCTTGAAGGAGAATACTTTTTAATTTTTGAATTGATTAATTTTTTTTGGAATTGGGAACCTACAACGTTGAATTCAATAACTGATGGATGAGGTTGAATAATTCAAATCAATTCCCAGATTTATTTTAAGTTGACTTATTATAAATTATCTGATGCTAATATTGGTTATAATGCAATTCTAAAACAAATTATGATTAAATTCAATAACTAACATAACCAAGATAACTCTGGTGACTCTCACCTCTAGACGTACTTTCTCAATTTTAACACAATACCAATAACTTAATTATATTTGACTCTTTATATAAATTCAATGAAAAATAAAATGACTTATTTCTTTCAAGTAGTGATTGTTAGCTAGAGATTATTTTCATTTTTGCAAATATTCTTACTTCTTACATAAATAATAATGTTGAGCATCGGTTGTGCCACGAAATAAGTGAAGTGCTGTACAGTAAAAGATATGGGCACTTCACCTGTTTCATGGGCACGAGCTGCCTGTGATGTAGAGATCAGTTATTAAATAAGAGTTCCCATTGTTTCAAGCTCTATACTTTGAACCAGACAAGCCTCAAAATATAACATTGCTTTTCTTGGCTTGAGCCAAGTGTAAACGAATAGAGGTCACAAATAGCTAGTACCTATACTACACCAAATACCGCAGAATAATACTTACAGTTATAGCCACACCTTGAGGCAACTTAGCCTGTCTAGCTTCTGCAGTAGAAAGAGAAGATGACGAGGAAAAGAAGAAGACTGATGTGAATAAAACAGGAGGAGGAGGAGGAGGAGGAGAAGGAGGAGAAGGGTTAACTGAAGAAGACTTAGAAGAAAAATAAAGAAAAATGAGACAAAAAGTAAGGGAGATATCTATAAATACCTAATAAACAGAGAGAACAAAAATAATTAATAATAGAGGAAGCAGGTCAAAAGAGGATAAAAAGAAGGAGGGTTTGAGGTGATAAGATTTCGGAAAAGAATACGATCAGTAACATCAGGAAGACGAAGTACCCGAACCAGAAGATGAAAATAAAGAGTAGAAGGAATGAGATTAGAAAGTAGATGAGGAAGATGAGGAAGATGATTAGATGAGGAAGTAGACGACGACGGCAAAGGGAAAAAATCTAAGAAAGACAAGGAGGAATAGTAGATGAAAACAGAGGAGAAAATAAAAATGAAAAATCAATAATAGGTGGAAAAGGTGAAGAAGAGGTGGAATCAAAATGAGACCTGACGAAAAAGAAGAGAAACACGGCAAAGAACGATCAAGACAAAGATGAGGTGGAGGAGAAGAAGGAGGAGGAGAGAAGAAGAAAAAGAAGAAGAAGGAGAAGAAAAAGAGAGAAGATATTTTGGCTATTCGCTGTTCCGCCTGCACCTATTTCCTCCTCCAACGAGCCAGAAACAATGCAGTGCAGTGGTCGAAAATTATTAGTAGAAGACACACATAGTAGTAGACGGTAGGCCTAGAGCAGGTATTACGCAAACCTGTGTCCTAGTGCACTTATTCACTGGCTGAATAATAAAAAATTATGCCTTCGTCAACCAGCTATATGATGACTGTTTTTTATACGTGATCACCGATACGTGACAAGGCATGCCTCTTCATCTTTTTCTTCTCCTACTTTTTCTAAGATAATATTCTTTCAATTTTTATTTTCAGTCTTTGTTTCAACTTCGCCTATGTCTCTTCGTACTCTACCCACTTTTTTCTCCCAAGTTTTTATTTTGTCTTTCTTCTCCGTCTTTATTCATGTTTCCTACTTCTCCTCATCCCCTTTCATAGTTTTTCTTCGCAGTATTTCTCTTCTTTTTCGTCTCCGCCTCTATCTCATTCTCATTCTTCTTTTTTATCTTCAACTTCTGGTTTTTCCTCTTTATCTTTGTCCCTTTCCTCTTCATTTCCAACTCTTCCTTTTTTCCATTTCTTCTTCTTCTTCTTCTTCTTCTTCTTCTTCTTCTTCTTCTTCTTCTTCTTCTTCTTCTCCTCCTCCTTTCTCTAGCTCTTCACCTCACCCTTCTCTTTGTCTTGATCGTTCTTTGCCTATTTTTCCCTACCCGTTAGTTCTTCTTGTCCATCCATTTCTCCTTCTTTCCCAATTTTTTCAACTTCATGTTCTCAAACTTTTTCTTTCAGTTGCCTTTTCTTCACATCCACACTCGCATTTTCTTCTCATTGATATTTTTTCCTCTTCACCTCGTTTCTTGTTCTCCTCCATCTCATTTTTCTACATTTACTCTTTATATTTCTTTTTCATATTGGTTATTTCAATCTGCTTCCTCTGAGTTCCCTTACATTTTATTCTTCTTCTATTTCCTCTCATCTTGTTCATTCCAATCTGCTTTTCTACCGTTTTATTCTTCTCTCCTGTACAAATCCTCTTTCTTCACCTCCTCCTCTCATTTTCACCGTCTTTCTTCTTCTCTCACTTTCTTCCATCCTCATATTTTCTCTCTTCCTCTTTTTGTACTACAAATTCTCTTTCTTAATTTGCTTCTTCTTCTTTTTCACCTCTCTCCCTCTTTCCTCATTCTCTCTCCTCTTCTCCCATTCTCTCTTCCTCTTCTTTTCTCTTTTCCTATTCTTTCCTCTCTTTCTCTCCTTCACTCACGTCCAGCTAGAGAGTAGAGCCGATTCCTATGTACATGTGCGCACTCATCATTGGGTCACTAGATAATGCATGTTTTCGGTCTCCGCCATAACCTGACACGAATAGCAATCGGTCAGCGGACAAATGATAATTCGAGGGGGCACATCCTCGAATTCCCACACGCAACCTGCATAACATGTTTTGAAGCAAGCCTGCTTTTTAACCGATTATTAGTAGTTGATAGTTCCCTCTATTAGTAGAGCGAGATGTTCAGCTTTGCCCAAATTGAAATTAATTGAAGAATTTATTTACTGCTAGAGACTAAAAATGACCTTTCCAAACCAAACTATTCACTAAAGTTACTTAATTTTTTTCATCATCTTATTTTTCAATATTCACGGTTTGATTATCACATTTTCCTTCAATATATGATAATATGATTGAATATATCCTCCTTTTTCCTTTCCTTCATCTTTTGTTTCCCTACTTTTAAGTTTACTTTTTCTTCTATTCTCATTTATCTTGTTACCTTGTTAACGTAAGTAACGTAGTTGTTCTACACTTACTTTTTGATTCTTCTTTATTCATGTTGTTAAATTCTATATTTGATTAACAAATTTTGTCAAACTGTCAAGTTTTTAATGTTCATTTTCTTTTTTCCAGGTAAGAATTGGATCGAAGAATTTCACGGGTCACGGTTGAAGATCCACAAAACAAAATCTTTTCAAGAATGATACATTTTGGGTGAGTGATTCCACGCTAAAAATGATCAAGGAGTAGCTTCTGCTCTACGTGAAGAGTCTCGGAGGTTGTGAATTGGTGATGAATTATTATTATTTATTCATTTATTGGAGATAATTTAATAAGTAGCTATATAATAAGTAGCTTAAATCTGTTACTTGAATATTATATCGAATGATTCAAAAATTTTCAATAACGCATTTCCATCACTACCGTTTCCTTGTTGGTTGAATCAAATCAATCAGGAAAAGAATAGCCGACTGACCAGAAAAGGCCATTGTTATATTGTTAAAAATGTAGCCTTCCAAAATCAAGCCAAAACTTGTAACCGCAATGTGAATTTGAAGTATTATTATGACGTGGGTGGCAAGGAGAATCTGACCTTGATTGAGCTGAAGGGCGGTGTCCAGGTCTGGAATTCTTTGCTGGCCTCCAGCTCCAGCTCCAGCCAATATTAGAATAATCGACTCAGTAAACATTGAGCTGGAGAAACATGATACAACTTTGTATATGTAGTGCACTTCTATAGATATTATCAACATTCACAAGATGCTGTGAGTTGAAGGTGGTCAGGTGGACCATACATTGATGAAAATCCCATTTCGGGTGATAGATAACAAAGATAAAATTGATAATACAACATAAGAATAATAATGAACATATAATAATGATTGAATGAATAATATAGTCTAAGAAAATATCACTATATTAAAGAGAATAATTTTAGTCAATCGTTTTAGTTCAATACTCTAGTAGACCGATATTGTAGTAGACGAATTTGTAGATTCAAACTTCGGAATTACCAAATAATGTATTATGTTTTCAATATCTTGCTTATTAGCAATAACCAATAACGTCTAAGGTTCAAAATGTTACAAAACTGAAAACTGAACTTTAAAACTTAGGGCTGTTTAAAATAATTGAAAAGTAAATGGGAATCAAACACCCTTTTAAAAAACTTTTTCATTATTTTATCCACATTGATAATGGCCCAAGGTGCCGAAACATTTATGTGTTTTAATAATTTTAAAGTTTTTTTAAAAGGATTTTGATTTCCATTTATTTTTCAGTTACAAAACTGATAACTTTTGGTCATGTTGTGATGATCTAAATTAACCTGGTACCTGGATTTCTACTCAATATGAATATTGGAGGAGTTCAATTAGCTTTGAACTTGAGCACAGAGTAAATTTTTTGTAAATAATTGAATGTTTAAAAGATATCAAATGAATTATCAGGCAAGGGATTAGAAACCTTAAAATATAGTTAAGTTTTACTATATTATGTTTTGGTTGACTCTGTTGTAGCGCAGTTCAAACTGCATTCAGCAGAGTTCTCGAATAATTTAAGGATAATTGTAGCTTTTCTCACGCATGTCTCCTCTGTTCTTTCTTATCGGGATCACGAGCGCGTGCACTTTCGCTTCTTGCGACGTTGTCAGTGTGTGAACTCTGCACTGAAAATGATAATATGAAAGGGAAAAAGGAAAACGAGCATCTTTCAGTTTTTGAAATGCGCGCTACTGCGGAAGTCAACTCGAAGCTTCAGCACGCAACTTATTCATTTGATTTGGTTTATGATAATGATGTTAGTATGACGAATATTCATCTCAATAATTTATATCATCCTCATCATTTCGATGAATACTGTAATGTAATAGTTATTGTTATAAATAATATACCTGCTGGGGGAGATTAGGTTGTGGGAAGAAGAATTACAGAAGGAGATGAATACTAGAATATAAAAATTATATTAATAAATTTAGAATCTGTTATATCTGTAACTGTAACTGGGAAGTTATCATGTAATGTGAATTATTATTCATTTGATAAGAGACAATATCCTTAATTGGATCAAAACACAGACCAAAATTCTGTGGGAAGAAGAATTAAAAGTAGGCTATAGCAGGCAGATGGAGATGAATACCAGGTAAGAAGAATTTGATAGTGAACGAGATTACAAGAAGACAAAACTACAAAAAGAAGGAGAATAAAACTGTTAAAAAAGGAAACAAAATAAAAAATAAAATAAAATGACTCTTATAATAGATTTAATTATCATCATTCATTTTGACAATAGTACTCACGATTTCTTTGCTTTTCGGACGCGTTTCAAAGCACTGAGCCACATCTTCAGCGTATAATGAGTATCTAGATGAAGACAAAAGAAGAAATTAAGATATTGCAACTAAATTAGAGGAGTAAAATCGGTTGGGAGAAATTATTTTGTTGGAAAAATAATTAATAGAAGTAGGCAGATGGAGGTGAATACGAGGTAGAAAGAATTTGATAGTGAGAAATGATAGGAGGAAGGGGAAGTAGGAAAGGGCAACAAAGTAAAGAAGACTAAAAACAAAGGATGAAAGAAGAAAAGCAAGAAATAAGCAGAGGAAGAATAACAAGAAGAAGATACGATGATGATGATATTTATGGAAATTCTTCTTCGTGCACATCCCAGTTATGTTGCCAAACACCTCAATGTTTCAACTGCAATCAAAGAGAGAACTCCATGATTGTGGAAGTGGGACAGACAATTTTAACCAGGCCGCCGTCTCAGACACTCTTTTCACTCCAAGGAAAACTTGAACCTGTTGCATGCAGATTTATTCGAGTAATATCTTGCGATTGTACGGAATTGCTCAGTTTCTTAAGGAGAAGGCTGTGTTGGTATTTTGAGGATAGGCTAATGATAAAACATTCGAATGCTAGTAGAATGTAGTATGAATGCTAGGATGTAGGTTTCGAAATACGATGTCCATGATTTTAAAATGGTGAGAAAGTTTGAGAAACATAGAAGAAAATTGAAATTTAAAAGTACTGCAAAGGTTTGTAGGAAGATTGGACAAAAGGGGAGAAATAAGGGGTTGGAAAAATTGAAAGTTATTTTGGAATAGGTCTAATTTTATTAGGTAAATTGATTTAGTAAATCAATTAGGTGAAAAGATTGGAGAATGTTTTCAAAATAATTGAATAGATTTGTTGAAGGACTCACAAGAAGTTTTAGAAAATCTGATACCCACTGCATGGATTTGAATTATTCGATTAGTTTTCTACTAAGGTACGCGACCTGTAAAAACATTAAACAATGATCAAACAATTAACGAAGTGAATTCACATTAACAGACTAAACACTTCACTTCTGTGACAGTAGCTAATAGAACTGTATTTTAATTAGGAGAAGCACTATCATTGAAGCATTGTGAGAACTTCAATGTCGCTGAAAAGTAGAGAGTGCTTTCACGTTGTCAGACAAGGTATCCTACTGATAAATATGCAGTATCTACTTACATAGTATGCATATTAAATAGGTTTTTAGTTGGATGCTTTCTTAAGAGAAGTTCTCCCACGATTCAACACGTGGACGTTTGAAACAAGTTCTAGCCCACTCGTGTATTTCAAAAATTTGGAGTTTCAGAGAATTTGTACTGGAGAAAGGTTTTGTGAATTCTCGTTTCTCGAATTACAGAATAGGATTCCTTTTTAGGAGTTTATGATGGTTTAGACTTCACGAGTCGTGTAGAATGAAGCCTCATTTTCGTCAATCTCTTCCAATACTCTCACTAAGAAAAACTTTTGTAATATTGTGATCTATAAACATTTTATTCCAAACTCCACTTCTCTCGAACCACAATTCAGAGCACAAACATTTCAGACCACACTGTATTCTGTATATTTTAAATTTCTAATCGATCCAACCTCTTTCTTACAAGCTAGCTGGAGCTGTCTAATAAAACGGTATTCGTACCCACACTCTCTTTTTATCGACTATTTTCCTCTTGACTTACGTTTTAGAACATAAAATATAAACATAATTTGAAAATGAATTCCCCAACTTTCCAACTCGATTCAATGTTAGCTAATTGGATGACTTGAAAATAATACAAAACTACTTCATACATTTTTAAGCATTGAATAATTTTAAAAGGTACCGTATAGGCCTACGTTGATATCATTCTATCTGGGAGAGTGGAAGCCAATATTGTTTCAACGAGTGATGTTAGTCTATCTCTATATATAAAAGCGAAATGGCACTGACTGATTCATTCATTCATTCATTCATTTATCACCAGAACTAAAAATCCACTGAACCGAATGCGTTCAAATTTGGCAGGCATGTTCAGTTGGACGTTTAGATGCGCGCTAAGAACGGATTTTAAAAAATTTTCAAGGATACGCCAAATATTTTAGTTTTTCAAAGTTTTCTTCATTTTTTCGAGAACCAATCGGTAGAAAATGTTGATAGGTTCAGATAAGGTCTAGAAATGTTGTGTTAAAATATTTTTGCAATCCGTTCAAGATTACGCCAGTAATCAGGTTTTCAAAATTGTAGATGTGTTGCGGGTTGCATATCTTCCGCCTTGATACGACCAATCCTAACTGTAAATTCAATGGTTCAGCGAGATTTTAGATGAACTAATTTGGAAGATCAAGTTTGAATCATTGAATCAAGTTTCAAACTATATATACTTTCCAAGGTTACGCTTAATATTAGCGTTTTACTATTTTTTGGAATTTTCGGAGTTTTTCTTAGATTTTTCTAGAACAAATTGGCAGAAAATGTTGAAATTAGGTGAACAGGTTCAGATCAGGTGTAGAAATGCTGAAATAAATTTCGAACCCCTTCAGAACGGAATTTGCAGGCGAGCGAAGCGAGCCTGTTTGTCTCAGCTGTCACTGAGAGAGGTTTTGCAGGCGAGGGACGCGAGCCTGTTTGACTCACTTACACTGCCTATACTGTCGGGGGCCAAGGGGGCGGAGCCCCCTGGCTAGGCGGAGAAGGCGAGCGAAGCGAGCCTGCCAGCTAGTAGCCTATACTTTCAACCTTGAAAATATTTTTCATTCAAAACGGTTGTAGGTGTCATCTAATAAAGCACTCTTGCGCTGTGTTGTGATATAGTCTAGCCAGGTTGCATCATGAATCTGAAGAGAAAATATCGTGACATAATTACCGACATCATCAAAGAGGATTCGTGAACAGCTTATTGTTTGGACAAAAAAACCCACAAAGAAATGAACGTTATTGATTATTGACACTCAATGAATCAATAAGTATTGCAAAATGATAGAGTTTTTTTAGAGTTTTCCAGCTCATTGGGCTGTAACTGCACTGCAGGCAGTTGCAATGTTTTAATCCGCCTCAGACGTGAATAACAGCGTAGAGCTAAACTGTTGTTTATTTTTTATTACAATAGAGGCGTAATTCAAAAAAACGCTATTAGCCACATAACGCTTTCAGGTAATGTTCAATGGAGAATTTCTTTGTCCTCTAGAATTAGTTCTCTAGGTCTAATCCGATCCGAAACTTATTTTCCTTTACACTCGTTGCTCTGACACCTCAAGTGATGAAATAAAAAGTGCTCCTATTGGTTGTTTTCAGGTATTGCAGTACGCCCACCGAATATAAACTTATTGTTGATTTTCATATGATTCGGTCGATTGAGCCGATTGAGCGATTTTTGGGTGAAATTTGTCTTATTTGAATTTTTTCATGTACATTTATTCTATGAGTTACCTTCAAATACATTGACATGAGAATTACCTTCTATGAGTCTCATATTCATAAATATTCAGGCATAATATTGAATAAATTTCATTGATGAATTAATGTTTCTTCATTGAAATCAGCAATACTTCTTCTTTATTATTCATGATTATTGTGCTCATTCACGGACTAACATTCAATCGAAATTCATCAAACTATTATGCGTCTTCTGATACCACTGTTGTCCTATTAATTTATTCAACAATATAGATCAAACAATTATTATGACTAGGTACTGAGAGGTGAGAAAACTGTTTTTCTATAGGAGAAAATAGAAAAGAGATAAGACAAGAATGGCTAGTATATGCAAGTAAAACATCGTTATTTGAAGAGACCATACCCTTTTTAGTGTGAGGGGAACTTTGCAAAAATGAACAACAAGCTGTTTAGAACAGAAAGTTCATTTGCCTCAATAGATAAAGCACGGCGAAAACATTCGCTCCAATTGAAATAAGTCCATAAGAATTGAGGACTTATCTAATCTTCATGCCCTCTTAACATGCCTTTTGTTCATGTCTAATCTTCATACTTCTCTGTACAAAATAAAAGGGTAGGTAGAGCGTAGAGGCAGAATGTAAACCTGTTTCAATAATACTTCAGCATGATTATTATTTAATTCATCATTGTTTCGAATTGAAAATGTCTTATGTATGATATGGACAAGATACAAGAATCATGTATATCACTGGCGGCTCGACATGTGAAATGCCTTTATCTTATGCTGTACAACACTTCACCTTTTCCCAAGACACAAGCCGCCAGTGATAAATATATAAATCTGGGAATACAGTAAGCTGTAAGTTGGATAATATAATCGAACCTATTTTCAGTGGTATCATAGGTCTTTTCCAACTTTTATTCGTGAGTTCCCATTGATTCACTTGACATCACCCTCAAAAAATGTATAGAAGAACTCGTGAAAAACTATTATTCCAAAATTATCTTGAAGAAGTTGGGAAGTGTTTCATTGAACCTAATGAGTAGGATAGGACGGAACACGTATTCACGGTACAGAGCACAAGGAAGCCAATCCTCATTGTTGGTCTGAGTTACGCGATGCATTGTGGACTGGCGCTCGACCGTAATGAAAATTTAAAAATGTTACCAAACCAACGAAAGTACCAACTAACGAGTAAACATTTCATCATATTAAGTTGTAATGAACACTTTTTTAATTGCTCGCATGTATGTGTACATAAGAAAGTTATCCATGTTCACCTTCCCTTTCTATCGAGCTTAATATCGGTGGCCTTGATCTTTTCAGCTTGTTAATTAATATCTAACAGAGTTGAAATATTGCATGACACATGGTAGACAACACAACGGCCACATATCCTGTCTTTGCACGGAATAATGCTGATAAAAAAGTGTCATAATATGTTTATGTATGTTTTTCTAACGGTTTTGTTTTGGACAACTTTTTAACATTTGACTCCATTGAATTCTTCAAAGGGATATAGGTATTAGGAATAATTATTGAATACTCTTGAATTTATATAATGTTTCCCAAATCCCACATCATGATTAGGATATATTCATGATTGAAAGAAAACAGAAATATTCACTGTTGAATAAAATTGACTGACCTGCTCCCTGATTGAGCATCCTTACTTGTTCATGCCATTGATTAGATTATTCTACGAGTATTTTGTCACTGATCCAATAAAAATATATTTCCTCATATCTGTTTATAAATTTCCTTTCATGATAAATCTATGAATGTTGATATGGATGAGTCGATATCCTAAAAATTAAAAACCATACTTCTGTAGCATCAAGAAATTTGAATGCTAGACTTAGAGGGGGGAGAAGCTGAAATAACACTTATAGCTGTTTATAACTTACACTCAAGTGTTTATAACACTTATAACTGTTTTTAACACTTACAGCTGAAGTAACACTTATAAGCTGTTCATGAAAGTACTACTTGATCTATTTTCAACATCATATATGAAAACCATGACTATTCTATGAAGCTCGTGAATGTGTGAAAGTTAACTCAATTACTTGTTTCATAACCGGGATGATTGATAGTATCAAGAGCTCAAAAAAATTATAATGATAACTACAATGGAGAAATCTTGTCTTTATTACTGTAAAGTTCAATAAAGTTCAATAATGTAGCACCGAGAGCATTTACTATTAAGGTAATAAGAGCATTTCTCTCGCCATTGAGAGACAAATGACAATATAGATCGTGTAACAAACATGACTGGCCATTCTAAAATTACGCCGCGTTTCCATTAGAGAAATGTTTACGAGCGCGAGCGCGCATTTAGAAAGTGCGTTCTTTCCAATTCATTAATTTTGGCTGCAGCTGGCCATACCACAAATGATAAAGGAATAGAGTGAAGTGAAAAAATATTGTCCGAGACAATCGGTTTATTCCAATTCTAATTCGGCTACGTTGCTTATGAAAGGAGAGCTGAAGCAAGAGCAAGAGGTGTCCACTAATGATTGTAGAGTTAGATGGAGATTCTGAGACTTCTGTGCTGTGTTATGAAAAATAGAACAGATCTTGGATTAAGAGCAGTATAATTTGAAATCTGAATGTGCCAGTTGGTTGGTAAAGTCTGTCCAAGCAAGGAAGACGTTCTGGCAAGATGGGAAAATAACTCCAGCTTGGTCAATATTTGTTCAAGAATTATAAATGTGGTATTAATAATTGTAAATTAAATTGTTTTCTACAATTTGAGATCAAATTGATAATTTTTGAACCAATATTGTCCGAGCTTGAGTCATTTTCCAATCTTCCCAGAGGGTCTTGAACAGACTATAAAGTGCAAGTGATGTATTATAGTTGGGATTATACGTCGCCACAATGCCAACGGCAGTGAATGAAAGGTAAACAGCTGTGGAGAAACTTCTTCTTTTCAAGGTTACACGGTACATCAATTTATCATAGCTATCATTCTCCTGGAATCCTCAAGAATCACTCTGTATCCCACAATTCTGTTAGAAACGCGCCCACAATTTCACCTTTTCCTACATTAATGCACATTGTTGAATAAAAGCGACGGAAATCGAAAGGTACCATCGATTTTCCAAGATCGACCGAATAATCCGCGGAAATTATCGAGAATCGATCCACTTTCACGAAATCGAGATTGCCACTGACCTTATGGTCAAGTCGACGTTTTACATCGATAATAATCGATTCAAATACGGCTCGATTCATTGGAATAATATTTTTTTATCGATGTAGAAATTTCATTTGTTACGGTACGGACGTTTGTTACACTTGTCAAATAGTTAATTCAAGATATAGCCTGCCCAAACAAAGAAGACCCTCTGGCAAAAGAGGAGAATGACTCAAGCTCGGTCAATATTGGTTCAAAAATTATCAATTTGATCTCAAATTGTAGGAAACAATTTGATCTACTATTGAAACCACATTTATAATTCTTGAACAAATATTGACTAAGCTGGAGTCATTTTCCCTTCCTGCCAGAGGCTCTTCTTTGCTTGGACAGACTAGCAAGGCTATTTCCATAGGCGATATACATATTGTAATGAGAGAGTTGCTCAGAGATAATAGGATGCCGAAATACAAAGGTGTCTATAGTTACAAAGTTACAATGTGTTTTCAGAGCAAACAGCACTAATTTCATATTATGACAGTTTGTTATCATGAATGAATGACAGCAGTGTCTTTTCTCAACTACGAGTAGTCGAGTACATGTACCGTAACATTGTTGGAGAACGAGGAGAGATTTTAAATATAGTGGAAGTGGTACTTTCCAAATCAAAATTTATTTTCTACCTTGAGTTAAAAAGTGGCTCAATACAGTATTGTGATCACAATAATCACTGAGGCTCCATGTAGCTGAGTTAAGAGCCTCAAACAAAATGATTTCAAAATCTTTAATTATCAAGATCTGTTCTATCAATTTCAAATGATCCCATCCATTCAGGGCCCTCGCGTTGTTTTTTGGCGCCCTGTGCGAGATTTTGGCAGGCGCCACCCCCCATTACCAGACGAATGCAATCCAACATATGTATTCAAAGCCAAACATGATTCTAGCTGCCTTGCATTTTTCTCATAAGCAATCCCAATGTTGCATGTGGATGTGGTGTGGTAAAAAGGATTATAGGGACTTTCTTATTTTAATGTATCACAACGAATTGTTTCGTATTTTTATGTATTGGGTACGTGATAAGCCTACAGGAATTAATGAAACATAACTAAAGGGTATCTACATTGAGCAGAACTGTCACAATGTACCGTTCTTTATCATTGCAATATTAAATTTTTAATTATTTATTATTTGCTCTATTTTATTAGTTTTCTTGTAAACACATAAGGAAGGGAATAATAAATTTTTCACAGAATAATTTTGGGAACCATAATATAGTATATTTCGTACCTAGGGCCGAAAATGTGCGTTTACCGGCTCGAAATCGGTTTTCAAGTCCGAGGCCGTAGGCCGAGGACTAGAAAAGATTGAGAGACGGAATATTACATTTTCGACCCGTGGTGTCGAACTTTATTTTTCGGCACACAACATCAATGCGAAGAAAACAAAATAAAAAATTAGTTAATCAGTTCCAAGAACAGCTAGACCAGTAACCTTATTATGCTATCTTCGCCTATACTGAATTTGGAGTAGGTGCCATCTGCTTGCTATTGAAACTTCGCGTTAATAGTTTATTGATTTACTGACTGAATATTACTTTATAACTATCAGTGTATTCGATTTTCTTAGTCCAGAAACGTTTAAGCCCAAGATAATTTTTGTACGATCATCCTAAATTGTACAATATTAATTCAAAGTTGTTGATTTTCGACAGATATTGGCTAACAGAGAATCTTAGTCTAGTTGCATTATCACCCGCTAGATGGCGCTGGCTAACCTGCTAGACGAAGTTACACAGAGTCTGACAACAATAATATTGTTCAAACATGGATTTCACGTTCATCATTATTCAACAGTTAATCAATACAAACATTTTTAATCTTATCAAAGTTGAAGTATTAGTTATTGAAGCAGTTTTCCTTTATTATTCAACTACTGATTAATGTGAAAACTTTCAACGTTCAGTTCTCTTGACAAGGGATCTTACCAATCAAAATAACAGATGAGAGACTACTTTTACATCGAAATACCAATAAGTCGACATTGACTCCCAAAACAGCTGACATTTAATGCAATCAAACCGGGATGCTACCTATTGATCGACTAACCCTTAAATCGACAACGACCTTCAGTCAGCTGACATTCAAGGTTATTTTACCGCCCTAGGGCCGAAAAACGCATTTTCCCGGCGAGTTTATGGCGACCTCGCCTGAAAACGAGCGTTTTCGGCCTCCGTATAAAGCATGTAAAACAGTCCATTTCATACCAGTGTGGCGAAAAATATTTTATTGGAAATGAAGATGTTTTAACAAAAAAATCGGAAACTCAATAACAAGAAAATTGTAGATCTCTCTTTTGAATAACATTCAAAATAGTTCCAAATCCAGCCAATGGCAGTAGCGATAGGGTGACATGCTTCGACTTCTATTGGACACGCCAACAAGCTCCGCCTACGATCAAAATAGCCGAAAACATCGGCTAGAAAAGTTTCCAAATTCAACCAGGAGAAGGCAGCAGTTGACGGGTGATGTTTCAGATTTGACTTGGACACGCCTTCATGCCCCGCCTGCTTTTTCCTTATTGGTTGACAGCGTTTTGTGAGTTCTGTCTCAGAAAATGGCTGCTAGCAAGAAAATGATAGATGGTGTAGCCCAAAAAATACGCTGTTCTTCTATTGACAATCTTGTGCTATTATAATATTTATTTATGTATTCTGGCTGGTAAGATACCATCAAGTTAGTATTCGAAGAATTTATTTATAAATTTAGACTCAGTTTTACTTTTGTGTAACTAGGCCAGTACTAGACTTCAATAGTTTTATGCTGTATGAAATGAGATGAAAATACGATTTTGCACTTCCATATTATAATCATTAATTTTTTTTCCTCCACCTACTATCTAAAGTTGCATTTCACTCCCCGGAATCAAATACTAAAGTGCTTCATTCTCTCCCTCGGGAGAAAAAGAAGATTGAAATTCCCTAGGGAATAAAGTAAGCCCATTTAAATAACATGGGAAGCATCTCTATGATATTTTGTGTCTAAATTTGGAACTTAGGCATGAACTGTAGAACAGTAAACAGTATAGAGTGCACAGTTTGGAAGAAAGGTTGGTTACGCTGATATTTTGAAGGAATATTTATAAAACAATAGATCATGATGGAAGAAAGTTAAATACTTGTATATTATTCATAAATTTATAGAAATGTAAAAATGTATACATATGGAAGTATAGTACCAAAGTAAAAACAATCTGCATGATTTAAAAGCTAGAATTCTCAATCACTATCAAATATCGACTATTGAATTGATTAGAATTAGATAGAATCGAATTCAATTATTCATTCCTACAATGGTTTATTGTACTTTGAGATCTGTGTGTTATAATTTAAGTTTATTATCATAATAGTGTGTTTATCGTTTTAATTTCGACTAATTATCAATAGTCCACAGTCATATTATACTGGAACAATGATAAAAGAATGTCTTTGTTGAATTAGACTTTTGGTTTTGAGGTTTGGAAGTATAGTTAACCTCAACTTATATGGCAGTTGAGGTCAGTAAAATCGTTAAAGTTAGTAAACTTTAGTAAATCGTTAAAGTTTTTCAATTGGAAACCGGACTTTTCAACATAAATTTAAACGAATATCCTCCATTAGATAGCCTTTATTATGTTGTATGAGTTGTATCAACACGAAATATTATGTTATTTGGATTTTAATTGTCTTAATGAACAGGTTTTCACGATCGGTTACTGTTGTGTTGTGGACGAAATAGGCCTTCAAACAATGTACTGTCTCTGAAAGTTGAATTTACAATTTAACATTTGTAATATACGGTATGTACTTGCTGGAAGCTAGTAGCCTGATATCTGTTGGAAATAAATAAATTTTATTGATGCTTTTGTTTTCTTTTATTTTTTTAGCTTATAGATTAAAACTAAAAGATTGTTTTCACTTCTTTCATACATGTCTATTGTAACGTTAATTAAAATGAAGTCTATTATAGTAAATTTGAAATGATTCAGTTGATTGCTTGAATATCTTCTTCTTTTTATTAGGCTTTAGTTCTACATATTAGCCTAATCAAAAATTGAAATAGAAGTTTCATTGCTCAATCTAATTTCTCATAACTTTTTTTTATTATCAGTATCATTACTTAAAAACTGGAAGCAATATCAACTTATTTGCTTCCCTTTTATTGTTACTATATAAGTTGACTTGCCAGTCATTTCATTTGTCATAATTTTATTTCACCAGTTTTGTTTAGTTTGTAGTTACAAAAATTATAAATTGGGAAGTAGCAGCTACCTACCGTACTTCCTAGTTTTGAGATTTCAGATTGAACCAAGTTGGATTTATTTTACAGCTGATTTCTTTTATATGAATATACTTGCGGAGTTTAATGAAGATTGGTTAATAGAATTTGAAGATGAAAATTATTTTGTAAAAAATGCAGAAAAGCGGATATCTGGTGGACAAATCGCTTTTTTAAAGAAGATTAATCGTGATTTTTTCTTTATTTTGAGCCATAGAATGTGTCCCAGAGTTTGGCACTTTAATTTTGGGAAACTCTATATATTCCTATCAATAGCTAATTAATGTAGGTGGAGGAAAAATGTTGTGTGCATCACGGGACTAAAGTACTTTTTCTCCCTCAGGGAAATTGTCGCCCTCGGCTACGCCTCGAGCAACAACAGTTTCCCCTCAGGGAGAAAAAGTTGCCCTTTAGTCCCTAGATGCACAAATAACTATTTTTTATACAATGAATATAATGAAATAGAACTCATGATCTAATACCGACCTCTTGCCAGAAACAAGTTTGAAAAAGTACAACAATTCGGTAAAGATATTAGGAAGAAGTTTTAATCGGAAACTGGCTTGTGATTGGTCGATAGAGTGTAAGGTGGTTGTCAGCCAACAATAGAATTAAATTTAAGAGGGGCATTTCTTGGCTTGCTTCATACATTGATCGCAGGGGTGCCTTTCACCCCCAACGTCTATGACGCCAATCCCCCCTCCCCCCAAATGAACTAAAGATCCCCCCTTATTTTAGGGTTTCCCTGTTAAACAAGTGAGAGTGAGAATGAATGTTTTATTTTTCTCCTGGCAAGCTTGAAACCATATGGTTCCCTCTTCCACCTAACCAGGCCAACACAATAACACAAAACAAATATAGTAATCTACTTCTATAACAAAAACATTGATAAAAAATAATAAAGAATATTGTAATCAACCTTATTAGTAAAAATTTTGGCAACTCCAAAAAAGTGTAAGATAAGTCCCAATTTCGGGGGGGAATTATCCCCTCAATTCCCCCCCTGGGTTCGCCCCTGCCAACTACAACTTCAGGAGTCCTGAAAACGAAATATTGTAGCTTCAAGAACGTACCTTAATGTCCCAACTGGAACTGTTATTCTTTACAATTATTATTAAATCGGTCCTCTAGGTTAAAATAAATCCCCTCAAAAAGTTGTATGACGCCATCGGCGTCATGTCATTCGCTTGTAGGTACCCCTGATTGATCGTGGTTTTTCAATTGATCAATTCATTGTGATGAATGAGTTTATGCAGAGGAAATAATTTCTTGTGGATTCAAGTTGTTGGTAAAATACGTTTTTTATCAGAATTATTGAATATTAATTATTCAATTATTGAATTATTATTATTATTTCATCAGAAAAATTTATTCTAATTGCCCAATTAAAATTTTTAAAATTCCAGTTTTGCATCAGCCGCCGCGGCGCCTCCTAAGTGTGGGGTCGCACACTCCGTACACCCCACGCGAGGGCCCTGCATCCATTCTTGTCTTCAGAATCACTGATGAATGTTATAATGGAATAAGGCATTTGGTTAATAAATCTAATTTGAGTAAATGTTTCATTCATTTGTAACAAGAAAGTTGGGTGGCTCGTTGGAGGAGTGATAAAGCGCCGGTCTGATAACCAGGTGGACCCTGGTTCGAATCCCAAGCGGAGAACAATTTTTGACCACAGCACAATCACATAGATACGACCACCCCGTCTTTCGGAGGAGACGATAAGCCGTCGGTCCCGACTACCTAAAAAGTAGTCGTCATCTATCATCCATTTCATTACCCACGCACAAGCCTATGAGCTTATGTGGGCTTCACCCTCATAAACAAACAAACAAACAGTTATAAATTTCCTGATTTGAAATGAAACCATGACTCAGACTTATTATTCTTTATTCTTTCTTTACAATTGCGACTTGGTTTCCAAGTATTTCAAGCAAAGGATGAATGATGAAGGCTTAAGATTACATTAAACGAAACTGATTAACCTTATTAACCCAATTGAGGTCATGAGATAAAGGATATTCAAGATCAGCTCAAGTCTATCAGCACAATAAGTAGAAATCTTCCACTCGTTTTTTTGAAATTAAGTACATCGATTAGACAGTTAATTTCAGTAACTGATGTCAAAACAGGGTATAACAATGAATTCTTCCGTTTCCAATAAATCTTACTTCTATGAGAGTACCAAGATTTCCATCGCGTTCTCATGCTGATGAAGAAATTTTATTTGCATTTAGTAAATCTTTTGAAATGAAATCTTTTGAAATGAAATCTTTCTCGTTTCATCTTCCACACATTAAGGTCAAAGAACCTATTAAACAGTTCAAAAGATCATCCAAATGAAATTATTCATAGGACAGTAGCTATGAGTATTACTATTAAAATAGAAATAATCTAGGAGTATATTTTGTCAAAAAAGAAATAACATGAATTTAATTTATATGCAATATTTTTGTTGAATTGAATTTTTCCTATAACAGTAGACAACTGTTTTTTATTTTAAATGAGAATCGCAGTTACCCTTTTAAGACAAAGGAAATACAAAAGGCAACTGTATAGTTTACTTGATAAAATGAAAAACAAATATTTGTGGAAAAGAGTACATACTCGAATACTCGTAAATATTTATGAGAAAAGCAGTACATTAATGCAAATAATTTTGAATTAAAGTATCGTACTTGATATGAATTTTCATTTAATTGTTTCATTTTCAATAATTACTTTGATTTTTTCTGAAAGATTTTATATGATTCACATCACAGAAGGAACAAGTAAGAATGTGGATAGGAAGTCATTGGATAGGAAAGCTTTGTATAAGGAAAACTTTGTATGTAATAATGTCAGCACTACATTTGAGCACCTACCAGGATTTCTAAGTTTCAATCCTCATTTTGAGAATAACAAGTCTCCTACGCTTCGCTCCGTTCATACCGATTTATTAAAGGTCGATGCCTGCCCGATATTTCAATGTGGGCGAAGTTTGGCTAGAGCTTGAAACACCCACTGCTCTTACTATTTCAAAAGAAAAAACCAGCTCAACAATAATAATTTGCTCGCGCAGAAAATGATTATGGCAGCTAGGAGGGCGCAGCTCACATAATTTCTTTTTACTCTTATTTATTTCTGTAAATAATGAAGCTGGTGTCTTTTAATAACTCGAATTCATTCATTCAATGTTCATTCTTCATACAGATCAACGTTTCAGAGATGTATTCAGGGTCAATGGATTGAACGCTATTTGCATAATAATTTGTGTATCCTCGACTTTGATCTACCTCAACACAATTACCATTACACTGATCACTATGAGAGTTTTGATTGTTATCTTGAATTGATGTTATTCTTTTTATTCATGGATACAGACAAAGAAGTGTAATAGACAAAATATTTAAAGATTACTTCACCTTTCTAAGCATCAAACGTATGAATACATTTGAGAGATCACCAAATTCAAAGACTTCAATTTTATTTAATAAGGAAGATTCGCCACTTCATTAGAATGAAGAAGAGAAGAAGTAATTCTACCCAATGAGCAGAAAAATATTTTTTAGATATTAATCAAATATCATCCAATATTGCAAAAAATATTTATAAGTATATATGTTATTTATATTGTTTAAATATTTGTTCAATATGTTGAAATGTTGGGTTTTCAATATGGTATTTTAAATATTTGTATAATATGATAAAATATTTAGTTCACAAATATTTGTTTTTAAATATTTGTCCAATATGTTGAAATATATATTTTTTTAATATTGTCTTTCAAATATTTGTACAATATACTGAAATATTATTTTCCTCAATATTGTTTTTTTCATTAATTCAAATATGTTTGCAATTATGTGAAACTTATTGGAAAACAATATTTTCAAAAACTTATGTTTCAAATATGTAGTAGATATTGACAAAACAATAAATTGACAAATAAATGAAAAATCAAAATTTAATAATATCAAAATTTTGAACACAGAAATTTGTCAGTAAGTTCAAATGTAACTAAAATTTCCCCAGACTTTTTTCTGTTACATCCAATATAAGAGAGATAGATGACAATTGAATTTTGGAGTGGGGGTAAAAATGTATTTTTGAAAAATCCTACAACAGTAATTGATGGAGCGCCTTTGGATAGACCTTCCCTTTAAAAAAAGAAATGATTAGATCATCAATAGCTGAGATATTGAAGATTTTCTGAAAAATATATAGAATCCCACAAGAGCTAGGACAAATTATCATATCCACTGCTTGAAATTTGAGATTTACCAGAAAAATGTTTTTCTTTGTCAAAAATGAGCCAACCATTTCAAAAATTTATTGAAGAAATTGTATTTGGTTTTCATGCTTGATTAGTTTGATTATTTTGTTGTATTCAATTCTAATATACATTTCTAGAGCTAGAACAAAAGGAATTTTTTAATTTCCCGCCCTCTTTTCTATGACTCAAATATTTGAATAACATTGCCAAAATATTGAAGTGGCAATATTGAGGAAACAATATTCTCACAATATTCCAAAAATATTGAGAATTATTACCCATAAGGCTATTTTACATCCACGCATGCGCAGTAGGCTATAGCACAGCTTGCTGGGCTCCTGCTCCTCTTCCTCTCCCAGAATTTCAAGTCCGCCATTGTTGATGCTTCTGACCAACTATTGTTGTGTTGTGATATTGATAGCAATGGATTTTTGGTGTAAGTCCTAATGGTAAGTGAATCTTGTTTTATTTTATTAATTGTACCAGTAATTATCATGAGGAATGTGCTTACATTGGAGGCAAATTCCTAAATACTTTTATATCAGAACGATTTGATCACAACCAAAAGAAACATTCTGTCTGATCCACATTTACTTCAAGTTTGGATCTTCTTCTATAATCACTTCATTATTCATTAATCATTACCGGTATTCATTATTCATTAATCACAGACAAGTTCATTAGGTAAAAAATTTGAAACTCTGGACCCCTTTCCAGATCATTTATTATTCAAATCCTGAATTTTGAGGCTCAGAAATAATTGTCATAAAATCTTTGGATGTAACTTAGTATTAATGCATTTCAAAACATGGGAAAATTAGTTAGGCAAAACTTTTAAGCCCTCTAGTAATCCTCACTAATATAAATTGTAACCGAGCTATCAAGGGAAATATGTAGCTCAAGTAGTCAACTGAACGTAGTGAATTTTTTACAATTCATTAATAATATATGTTGGTGTACTTTTATCATCTCCAGCAACCCAACGCCTATATTCAAACATAACTGGACTTTCTAACCTTTTAATGCACAAAATGCTTCTCTAGTACTATTAATGATTTTTTTGTCTGAGGGTGATGCCAACATTAGCTCTAAGGCTTGCTCGTGGGTAATGGGAGGGATTATAATGAGAGACAACAAATATGTTTTAAGTAGCCTAGTCAGGGACCGACGGCTTATTGTCTTCTCTAAAAGACTGGTTGGTCGTATCTATGTGATTGTGTTGTGGTCGAAGAATTTTTCCACGGTCAAGAATCGAACTCAGGTCCTGTTTTGGTTACTAGACAGCGCATTATCACTTACTCCAACACAAGCCACTCAGGAGCATCTTAACAGTCAACTAGTCTCGATAATTTCTTATCATATGTCTTATCATATTAGGATCAGCATCATCACAAAACCAAAATTTTGAGAAGTTCTAACAAGTTCGAAAGTAAGTTACCATATAGTTGATAGGCTTATAGAGAAAGAGGATATGCTGAATAAATTACTGAACATTTCCCCCATCAAACTTAATGATAGGGTCTTATAGAAAGAAAATGCAAAACCAATGTTGAGTATAGTGTAGCCTATACTGTATTTTGCCTAAAAGTTGATGTTTTCTTTTCTTTTTCATCTCTTCAGTACACCTCCACCATATTTGTATAATAGAAATTAGAAGAATGTAATTTAGGCCTAATGCGTCAATTACTGATTTGTTACTTGTAATAATTATATTATAATTTGTCTTTTGTTGTAGCTGCTACGGAATGTAGAGAGACCCGAGGCATAGTGGAGACCCGAGGCTAAAACTATCAGATTGTAAGTGTTGATTTTTATAATAACTTATGGACAAGTTACAATAATTGAGTAGGATTGATTTTATCTAAACAAATCTAAGATTGCATGTAAAAAAAGGAAAACTTAATTACTGCGTGAGTAGTATTTTAAATAGGCCCAATTCAAAATCTTGATCAAATAAGGACTCAAATTCACGAGTGATTTTCTAGGGGGAGGGGGGCTGGAGTTTATAAAAGGGTATGTGGATGCTCTTACCCCTACCTCAGATAGTAGGGTTCCCAGGCGTCTTTTTTCCTTGGGAAAAATTAAAAATATCACGACAAAGTAAATAATAATTAGTCTTACTCAATTTGATTATTTTTCGAGCTAGGTTGAAAATCTTGATGCCTTGAAAACTTGGCCTTATTTTATTTTTTAAAAATATAGTCTTGAGGTTCAAGAGTAGATAACTTGGCAATAATTTCTACTAACTACTATTGAATTAATTCCAATAGTTTCATACTACGGCACACAGAGTGTTTCAGAAGGATGCGCAATACTTCTCAGGCTGTTTCCTTACATCAAGTAGAGAAAAAAGTACCATGGAACATAGGTACCCTCAAAAATGCTTTGTTACCGAGATAACAATGGAGAGAAATTGAAATTTTTCAGAAAGTCTTGATTTTTAGAGGTTTTATTCAAGTTATAAAATTATTTATCCCCATGTCAAATTACGACGTGATAAATTCAATAAAATCATAAAATTGCGACTTTACAGTAATTTTTTACTTGTTCAATGTTTTGTCTCCTTTTGATCGCGGTTTCTGAGATTTAGGTAAAATTTAAACAATCAACGCTATTCAACGTTCTCTTCAGAATATCTTCTGATTCTCTTCAACTTCTATCAACATTGAGAATAAAAAATTGTGGTAGCATATTTGCTCTATTATCTCAATAACCATTCAAGTTAAAAACTCCTCATAAAACAGTCATTAAACTCCTCAGATTTTACAACTCCATTTCACATGGGAATAAATAATTTTAGAATCTGAATAAAGCCAGTGAAAAAATAGGAAATTAATATTTTTTGAGAAATTAAAATTTTTCGCCATTGTTATCTAAGCGGTAACAAAGCGTTTTTGGTGATATGTCCCATGGAACTTTTTCCTCTACTTGGTGTAGAGAAACTGCTTGAAAAGTATTGCACATTCCTTCTGGAACACTCTGTGTAGTATGAAAAATTTGGAATGAATTCAATAGTTGGTAAAACTTATTGCCAAACTATCTACTTTTGAACCTCAAGACCACATTTTTAGATAAAATAAAGGCCAGGTTTTCAAGGCATTAAGATTTTCAACTTAAAAAAATCATCAAATTAAGTTGAACTGATTACCGGTATTTACTTTGTAATGATATTTTAGATATAATCCATTTCATTGTAGATTGGAGGACTCAATAACCTTAATTCATGGAAGATATCGGCAAGCTTCTTTGGCTGGAGTACCAAACTATAACATGAGTGAGGATTTTCAATAAGGCTCAGAAAGTCCATATTATGAACTTCCAATAACAGATATTATCTATTCTATAAACCATTAAATGTTTTTTTATGATTAAAGTCTACACTAAATTAATTATTTTAGAAATAATTATATTATGTGCGTCTAACTAGAAAAACAATTGGAAAAACTCCCATGAAAACTGGTGGGGGGGGGGGGGGGTGTAACCTCTATCCTGGTTGATGATTATTATTTGCTTGCTCTTGACGGGCGGGGTGGGGGATGGCATCGGCTCGGTCAGTGTTGGTTCGGTGACTGTAGGTTCTCTGAGAATTTATTACTTTTAGGCCGATATTGGCCGAACTGTGGTTGATTTCCCGTCTTTCCGGGGTGTCTTTTTAGCTAGAACGGACTGTATGATGGAGTGAGTATGAAACTGGCAACCAGCTGGTAGGCCTAGGCCCTTCATAGGGCTGTTGAGCTATTGACCAACAATATAATAAGATCACTAGAAGTGTAATTTAGTAACTTACATTTTTTTCTAAAAGAATGACATAAGACAAGTTTGGTGCATCAGGGTGTATGACATTGACATTGTATGAGATAGGGTATTATAACATCATTGGATATCAACCAGACAAAGTCCCCTGTAATAGGCTAATTATGTTCAAGAATATTCAACACATCAAATTGTATTTATTCTCAATAAGAATATCACTGGGCTTTCAATAAGTAGGCCTACTTCAACACAAGAAACATGTTTTTTATCTTTGCAAGTACAGTACTGTACTTGACATTAAATAAAATTTTGAATTTATAAATTTTATGGTTTTCAATAATAGAATGCATATAAATCAAGAAGCTGTATGGTTTTTCCAATTGACTGTGAAAAATCTAAATTTCAATTGCTTTATTAGCGTTTCTATCACTGGCGGCTCGGGCCCACAAAACATGTGAAGTGCCCGTATCTTTTACTATACAGCACTTCACTTATTGTTTCATGGGCACGAGCCGCTAGTGGTTCCTAGTTGTTATTACTAGTGAACTAATATTGTTTGAAATATTCAATTGAAGTCGCCCTATCAACCTCCTGCTCCACCTTATACCAACTTCTGGATTACACATGTGTTTTGATAATAACATTTATTGTGTTCTTCAATATTCCGGTTTTTCATTGTATCTATTTTCTATTGTTTCAGGTCAGCAAAGAAAACTGTAGCTGAAGATGTCCAACAGGAGGAAAAACGGAGGTTCATATTTCTCTACATTCGTTCTTGAAATAGTTTCCACACAGAGGTGATTCCATATAGTATAGAGAACAGTGCCCTTGTACCATTTATTAATAGGACATTTTTTAGTAGTGATAGGAAACTAACCACTAATTCTTGAACATTTGTAAAGTGCTGCTCTCATTATTTTTAAAAGTGAATTATTATGTGTTCTGAATGATGAATCTCATAGCAACATAAAATACAGAGTGTTTCAAAAAGAAAGCACATCAAAGTGTGTTACATTGAAAGTTACAAACATTTATGTGTTTTTTATTTCGTCTCTTTTAATATAAATTTATTAACCTTATTACCAAATGGCTCACAAACAGTGAGTCATTCTATTGATAATACAAAGTCTATTTTGATGAATTTTTTAACAATTATTTTGCTGATAATTCATACGGAGATACTTGTGCAAACTTAAATAGTTTTGATTTTTTATGATAAAAATCTTGATTTTTAGGTTGAACAATAAAAGTTTTATTATTTTCTACTCTGATTCATCATTCATTTGCATGTGGAACCTATAAGTAATACACAATAAACTGTCTCAAAACAATTTATCATTGTCTCAATGAACATTATTCACTAATAATTATAATTACAAGATGTAATTAGAATATTGAAACAATACTGTTGTCATCTTCAGAAACAGTTCAAAAAATATGTACAAAACATAAGGTTGATATTTCACAATATTGAATAAATATTTTTCCATAAATAAAGTTTGTTTCAAAACAATAATTGATAAAATTTTGGTACAGTATTTTGCAATATTGGCATCATTTTGTATAAATATTTTATCAATATTGTGGATATCCCCAGAAACAGTTCAAAAAATAAGTACAAAACATATGGTTAATATTTTACAATATTGAATTTATATTTTTCCATAAATAAAGTTTGTTTCAAAACAATAATTTATCAATATTGATGAAATTTTGGTAAAATATTTTGCAATATTGACATCATTTTGTACATATATTTATAAATATACATTGAATATTGTAGACATCTCCACAAACAGTTCAAAAAAATATGAACAAAATATATGCTTGATATTTTAAAATATTGGATAATTATTTTTCCATATATAACATTTGTTTCAAAACAATAATTTTATAATATTGATAAAATTTTGGTACAATATTTTGCAATATTGGCATCATTTTGTATATATATATTTATAAATATACATTGAATATTGTATCAATATTGTAGACATCTCCTCAAACAGTTCAAAAAATATGTACAAAATATATGCTTGATATTTTACAATATTGGATAAATATTTTTTCATATATAACATTTGTTTCAAAACAATAATTTATTAATATTGATAAAATTTTGAGACAACATTTTTCAATAATGCAAACATATTGAATCAATATATTTTGCAATATTGCCCAAATATTTTTCTGCTCATTGGGTATTCTTATATACGGTAATAAAAACAATATAAATAATTATTAGGTGGTAGAAACCAAGCTCTTGTTCATATTTATTGGATAGGTACTTATCAATTAAGTATTCTTTTGTTAAGTAAAGTTTTTTCTTACCTACTAATTAGAATCTTCCAAATAATTACTGTGTCTCTGGCTCCAATGTTGCAATGTGCAATGTGGCTTGAAAACGTCAGACCCTAACAAGGACTGAATTTATCACGTGAGGAAAAGTGCTCAATCATTCGTTCGTAATACAGTACGGTACTAGTACCATAGAATCAAAAGACTAACAATTAACTAGAATCAAATAAATGATGAATAAATTATTGATCTACTATAGTACCTAATTGAGGATAATAAAGCATTACAATGAACTTTTTAAGCTGTGTGTTTGGGTAGGGCAAGTAACCATACATTATTTCACTGATTACTGATGATTTCATCCTCAGTAACATGGATGACTGATAAGTCACAGCTTGAGCAACATGTCAAGAGACACGATATTCCTCTTTAGGATGACCTCTTTCCGCACAGAAAAAGAAAATAAGCTGTGTAATGACTTTAAAATGTAAAATTTACCTTGTCTATGATTCTTACATGCAGTGATTGAAACTAAAATGCATTTGCTTTGTTTCATTCGAGTTGAGGAAATTGTTAGTCAATTTTTCCTCCTTCTTCAGGTTTATAAAATTCTGGTTCTCTCCACAATACGTTTGAACTGTAAAATAGTATTGTGAGCTACATTGCACATTGGATCCAGAAATATACTATGAATTATGATAATTTAGAATTAGATTAATAAGTAGAACTTTTAATACGTACATACAGCTCTGTATTATTACAGTAGAATTTGAATGAGCAGTAGGCTACTCGCTACTATGAACACTATTAAAAACACAAAATTGAAGCAATACAGTTGGTGGATAGATGACCTATCACTCTATCGGGGTAAACATCTGGACCAAGACAAGCCACAGTGACTATACTATATTATAATTGACTATAATCACTGTAAGACGGGCCACTCAACACAAGAAGTAGTATAGTTTAGTTCATATTCTCTAGAAACTTATGAATGGTATTAGGATGTCCAAGAAACCAAAAAATAAGTAATAGAACAAAATGAGCAAAAAACATACAGGGTCAACAATAATGAAAATTATAAACACTTCTCAGAATAGTAATCATCATATCTAAATATATTCTGAATATACTTCTCTCCAATATAATGTGTAAGTATTGATGATAATTT
This sequence comes from Sogatella furcifera, assembly GCA_017141385.1. NCBI lineage: Eukaryota > Metazoa > Arthropoda > Insecta > Hemiptera > Delphacidae > Sogatella > Sogatella furcifera. Next base: position 9,865,497 of record CM029551.1, on the reverse strand, counting down.
TCTCAAACTATTTTATTTTTAAAACTATTAAATCCCATCCTTGTGTGATGACTGATGATCAATATTTTGAAAAAATATTACAATTCTCATATTTTGCAGAGAGTATCTATTATATTTATAGCAATAATAAATTAGAATCAAATATAATAATTATAGCAATAATTTACAGCATTATATTCATAGCATTAATTAGAATGGAATGGGAGTTGGGTTTAACTTATGTTAGTACCCTGACATAAAAAATAAAAATGAAACTTCATAAAAAAGGATATTTTGGTACGTTTGTCTATAAAAATTTCTTCTCCCAAATTTTTCCATTTCATCAGGGTGGTTCAAATTTTACAACCGTATAATTTATTCAAATACCCAGTAGCCTACCTGTTATTTGACCTATTGAATACCGTATGCAACGAGTTTATTTTGAAAATGAAGGATACTTTTATGACGGCCATAAAGTAAGTACTGGTAACCGGTTTCAGTTGAGCGAAATATGGTGAGCAGTCGGTTATTGGTTATGTATCCAAGAAGAACTTCTGGAGAGGAATGCTCAAGCTCATAGAGAACCGAATTTAAAAGTTGGCCTTGAACTCTGGATTCTGGAGACCGCTCAACCTACATTTGTATTGGATAAGAAGGATCCTTCTGGTCCACCAATGTCTAACAGTCTAAAATCTCATAACGATTATATTCAGGCAATCTTTATCCTATTGTTCAGTTCGATACATCGGAAGTAACCTACAGATCTCAAGAGAAATAGGTTCAATGGGATCCACCAACAGCTTCTGCTCTTGCAAAACAGAAGAACTAGAAATTTGATTGATTTCCTTCATCAACCTCCCAAATTCAAAATTTTATTATTTCAAAAGTATTATTCCGGTATTGAAAAGTATGTGTTCAAACAGTGCTACAATACCATAACCTCATTAGAAAAAAAACATTGGAAAATTTTGGGAGAGGAATAGTACAGGCTGTCTAGTTTTCCCTTCTGATTTCATTATTTCATATGAATAAATTGACTCCTGAAAGCCGAAACCAGATAAAATGTTTTAAATAGATGGGAAAAATTGTCTATACTATCAAGTACCAATAGTAACTCAGTTTCAGAAACATTCAATAATATTCATTGTATTGAATGTTCACAATCATGTAATCATATTCTTCAACTGTATCTAATAATAAATTTTCAGGCCTAGGCTACTATAATTGCAATATTACATTTGAAATTTAATATAAATTTCCCACTAGGACTATTTGAATATCAATTAAGATATTTTTTACTAGATAAATTCATATAGGTACTTTATTTAGAGAGATCATATCCTACTTTAAACTGTGGGTAGTAAGAATTAGCAACAATGTCAACAATGAATATTAAAATATTGTGGATAGTTTCAAATTACTGTAATGTAAAATTATAACTTCAAAAAGAAGATATGGCAATCACGGCAAAGATTATATTACCTTTTCAATCTTCTGTTAAGAGATCTTAACTGACGATCTGTTATTATCTCTTCTGATGATTAAAAACTCATTAGTGATAGAACTTTAAATTGATATTGAAATCGTGAATAACCTGAAAATACTCACATTATCACTTTCTAGTCATTTCATCGAACGTTCTCAGAAAATGAGTGATAGAAATCAAGAAACCCAAAAGGAATTTCTCTTTCAGTACACTCAAGTTGAAGTGTTATTGGATGACAATTATTTTGAATTACAGGATGTTATTTTCGGATACAGTTATTGAAAATTATTATATATAGTTTCTCTTTCAATCGATTAGTGTAGATGATTATCGCTATAAAATTTAGTTTTTCCGATAGATAGAAAGTTGAAGACTTCGATCATATCATTGAAGTTATTTGATGTCGTTAATTTCGATCAGATGTCGTCAGATTGATTCTTTATTTATAGGTTTAAGTTAGATGACATCATTTTACATAGATTGATTGATTTTGTTTCTGCTGGAAAAGGGTTATGAGTTATAAAATATAAAGAGAAGGATGTAAGGTACAGTACCGTACTTCAATATTCGCGAATACAACTAGCAACTATAATGTTTTTGAATAGAGCTCGGTCCTCTAAAATATTATAGAAAGACTCTGCTTCTGTTCCAGTAAAATTTATATTTACAGTAATACAATAGCCTTCCAATACAAGTTAGTTGTAATCAAATCACATATTACATTATTTATATATTTCACAATCTTGATCTCGTTAGTCGATCTCCTGATAAAATTGAGCAACACGTGACATGTTTCTAAATAAAGAACGTAAAAACTGTATATGGTTTCAGAGTATGAAGGTGGTACCTACATGTTATATTCTATTTCGTATTATCTACTAAACCAGTTTATCTTACGGTATCCTGATTGGAGTGGGTGTGTTGTCTGCATTTGAAACCAGTTTATTCAGGGAAATGCACAATAGTTTAATTATTGGAGCGAGAGACAATAAATAGTATGCTGAAATAAAAGTGAATGTTATACCATGGATTAGATTACTCAGTTTATTTAAATAAAATACCGTATTATGAAAAAATAGTCCTCAATTTAATCAGTAACCAATGTGAGGATTTCAATTATGTGTTTCATTTTGTTATTTGGTCAATTGGTAATACATCTAAAAAGCTATGTGAGCACAATCAATAGCCTACTGTATTTCCATAAATCATAAATTTTATATGAGGAATTACTTGTATAATATATTATATTTCAGGCTTTATCTACGATAAAATAGAATGGAATAACTTCAGATGTATATCAATACTTCAAAATATTAATTACGATTCTTAAAAACTCTTGAACATTTTTTGAAGTAATTCAAAAAAGTATGGGAATCGTATTGAGGCAGAAATGTCAAGTATTTGAAGAAATTTGATAGAATTTAGCATTTTTTAAATTTTATTAGTTGAATTTTTGATAAGTGTTCATTTAGCTTGCAAGATAGAAAATACCATATAAAATACAAACTGTATAGCAAATAATTGGAAATAAGTGTAGGAAAATAATATCCTATAATTGTTGAATGGTAGTGTTTTCTGGAACTGGTGTTTCCAATTCTCAGTAACAAAATAATTGATTTTTTGTTTTTAAAAAATTCTTTACCAAAATTAACGATAGAATTGACACTATCAGTGTGCTTTTTTCTCATTTTTTGTTCTTGTTGGTTTAATTCTTGTTACATTGAGCCCTAGCAGGGCACTAGCAATGGGCCAAATCTGATGTGGTAATCAAGCGACAAATAAAATTACTTTAGAAAGGATTTTGAATCTCTTGAGGCAATCACGCGCTGATCGTTCCACATTCACAATGATTAAGCTGAGTAAAGCAGCAAATGTCGCGAGTTCAACTTTCGTATCCAATCAGGCTTTAAATCCTACTGGAAGATAATGAGTTTTCTATCGGATTAAAAAAATAATCCGTATCATGCATAGGAATCAAACAAAATTAGTGGTTTCTAATTTTTTAAATTTAAAATATCACCTGTACTGGTTTCTATCTGATATTAATCAACGATGAAATTTTTGTAATAATGTTAGTGGAGTTCAAAATACTTTAAAGAAAAAGCTTTGACATTTTCAGATGGATCTGAAAACTTGAAGATGCTTTGAAACTTGAAACTTTGAATCTAAGTGATAGATTTTACTCAACATTTTTCTCTCTTGTTTCTCTTATAAGTACGGTACATAGTACTCTATTAAAAGATCTAGTTTGTCGGTTTCAATTGATAACATTGAGCCATATTAAATGTTTTCAATGAAAAGAGAAATAAAAAATAAATTTATTCACAAATTATAGCCTATTTAATGATACAAAGTATTCTCCTTCAAGACTATAGGCTTTATCTAAGTGTAGACGAATTTGTACATTGATATATGATTGAAGATCAGAATATTCGCTACAATTTGAGACCAAATTTATAGTTTTTGAACAAATATTGACCGAGCTGAAGTCATTTTCCCATCTTGCCAGAATGTCTTCTTAGCTGGGACAGACTAGGCTACCTT